>OX940974.1:99656856-99795856 GCA_954871275.1 Leptopterna dolabrata
ATAAAAGCCACACACTAAAGTGCGCCTACCTCAACATTATTAAACTAGATCTATGTTGGAAAAAAGCTATGGTCCAAATGGAATGACTACAATATCAAATCAGGCCATCAACACCATGCCAATCACCTGGACCGTACGTCAACAACCATCCCATTTCCCCCCAACCTATCATCAATAAAAACCGATTCAAAATTCTGATGATCTTGGGGCTCAAATTAGGCTGTCCAAGACATATTCTCTGTTACATTCAAATCAGAAACATTGACCAAGTTTCATTCAAATTGGAACGTCTAGGTAGGTATAGTAGTTCAGTCACTGTAGTTAGTGAGAGAACTTGTAGTATTCTGATTTCAGGTTACTCAGCACACTGTATAGGAAAATTCAGTAGAAAAACGTCATGTCTACGGAAATTTTGAAGGCTTTCCCATGACAACACTGCTTTCCCTTGGAAGGTGGTCTTGGCAATGATAACGTCGTTCTTTTTTCATGGTTAATCAGCACCATGTTCTTATTAGTGCCTTGAGTTTTGGTCATCACAAAAAATTCATTCGTTCAATTTTCCTTTACTTACAATAGTGAAATGACTTGAGGCCCTCAGTGGCAGTTCTGTGAAAATTTCTTGAGTGTTATTAAGGAAAATTGTGTCTGTAATGATCCTGTTCCTGACCTTCCACCCTTTTCCTGGTTATCACCCAGTCATACTCAAAGCACTTTCTGGAAACCACAGCCAAGCCGAAGTGTCATGATTAGGTACCTCTGTTTTTAATTTAGATGGATGAGCACTTGTGAACAATCATCACTGCGTGGCTGTTGGCCATAATATTTGACAAGTGACAATTTTTGTCGATGGTTTTGTGATTAGCCATTTTCTGGAAACTCCGTAATGGGGTATTCCAGCGAGTCAAAAACGATTTTAGTTCAAGAATATTTTAGTTCAAGTAACTATGAAAAGGACGTAGAGTGTGGGAGAAGATGATAGTTGTGTAATACAAGGAAGGAAATGTGAAATAAAGATCGTGATGTTGAAAAAGTGGGGGTCCTACATCCATTTCACAGCCAAACAAAGTGTGCATATGTAAAAGTGGTAATGCATTGTAGTATCCATAGGGATCTTGGCAATCAAGGTCTCCCCTCATTCAGACTTGGGTTCCTTTATCGTTCAAAAGTGGTCAAGTTACATTATATGAAACTTCAGCTGTTATACCATTTCCACCTCGATCTTGTTTATTCCATTTTAATTTGTCCCCACTACTATGTGTGTTTGTGAAGCTTGAGGAGGCAGTGAATTACCTGTACATCACGCTCACCTCTATTTGCTTTTCTAATTTTATGTAAAAATTTTCTCCTTCGAACGGACCCGATTTTTGATAATCCCTAGCAATATATTTGGGAAAAATTAGATAGAAAATGACGGGACCCCATTATTGGTAATTAAATTGTGCTTGGTGGATCGAGGTCCTTTTACATTTGAAAACAGAAAAGAAGTCCAATGACATTCATACGCAGAACTACAATGTCAGATAAGTACCATTTTACTAGGCAGACACTTAGGTTACAATGTATCACCTAGTGATTGGTGGATCCTTGGTGCATTTTAAATGAAGAATCCAGTACAATTTCAAAATACGAAAACATTTTTAATGTTGTTGATTAACATTATTAAAGACATTAATAATTAACATTAATTAGTAATTAATAATTAACATTAAAACCATTAATAATTAACATAATTAGGAAGCCTGTTTTCTGGGAGTCTCCAACTTTTTTATCTGCAGTTTTTCCAGTTCTTGTCCTCGTTTGGTACAGGCCATGTGACTCGAAAAACGACAGACGGTGGGAGTGAAAGAACCAAGTAACCGACGTGTTCAAAGGGTTGAGTTGCGATATTAGATAGATTCTGACAGGTTCACTAGTGATCTGTAAACCATGTTTTCTTGTAAGTACTTTACTTACTTAGTCCAGATCCTCTTCTACCGTTAGGTGTAGAGGTTTTTGCAAAGAGTTCCATTTCTTCTGTTCTGGTGAAGTTTGGATGTTGTCAGCCCCCGTGATTCGTTTTCGACATCTTTGTCACTCACTTATCCCTCAATTCTGGCTCCCAGTGCCATTCGAGCGTATCTGGTTCGGGGCATCCTTTGAACGTACCTAAGCCTGACATTTGATGGTGTTTGACGCTGCTATTCAGGGGTTCGAAGTTGAGAGACTACCAGATGGTAGTGTTCCTTATTCAATCCCATCTTGTAGCACCCACCACAGTCTGGATCCAGCATCTCATTCCCCCAGCCTGGATCTGGCTCTTGGTTTTGGAGGTAGTGGCCCATGATCCACAGGAGTGTTGAGAGGATGGGGGATGTAGGTCGAGCTGAAGACACTCACCTTTGTGCAGCAGCCAGGTCTTCTTTCTTTTGTTGACTCTACAGTTTGGTGTGAACCTTGGCCTCCACGACTTCCCTCCTCCAGCTTATTCTGTCCAGCTCTTCAGTCCTCCAGTTACTAACACTCAAGTTTCGAAGGTCCCTCGTTACGTCGCCCATCTATCTTGCTTTTGGGCGTCCTATTCTTCATGTCTTACCAGTATTTTCTTTGTACGTGCGTCATCACCCGGCTTTGCAACACCACCCAACCATCGAATTCTATTGCTCTTGTCGGACTATGTCCTCTTTACCAAGAAAGTCTGCTACTTCCTGATTGGTCCTTATTTGCCAAAATCCTTGATCACTGACTGGACCCATAATTCTTCTAATTATTCTCCTCCCAAAGAAACGTAGTGCTTTTTCTTCTCTTGTAGTGAAGGACCAGGTCTCTGCCCCATAACATACCACTGGCAAATCAGTGCCTTGTAGAAGAGCAGCTTCGAGGTTCTGGTTATTAATCTGAACAGCTTTATGCTAGCAAAGGACCGGTTTCCCTTCAGAATTCTTTTGTTAACCTCTACCTTCACACTATTGTCCCCCGTAATATCCCAGATAGGTTAGTCTTCACCCCCTCAAAGCTGTATTCACCTAAGGTGACATTTACACCTGGTCTCCTTCTGTTATCCGGTGCCAATGACATATAGTTTGTCTTATCTTCATTTATTCGGAGACCTAGTCTTGCAATTGCCTTCAGTCACCCAAAAGATTTCCCACAATTCACTGAGGATCCTGACAACAGTCAGCACGTCATCTGCATATGCAAATAATTGTGATGACTAGGTTATCAAACCTTTGTGGTCAGCATCCTTAACAGCATAGTGCAAGGCCAGTTGAAGAGAAGAGCAGACAAAGAATCACCTTGCCTCATTTGAGTCTGGATCGGGAAAGGTTCACCTATTCTTCCACCAACAAGCTTCTTAAAGCGGTGTACAGGATTTTTCCTGTTGACTGTCGAAAGCCTGCTTAAAATCTATGAAAAGAAAATGCAGGTCTTTATGTATTCATAGAACTTTTCTACAACTTGCCACACAGCAAATATTTGGTCAGTGGTACCCTTTTCAGCTCTGAAACAAGACAGGTAGTGTCCGAGAATTTCCTCTGCATAACCACTGATTCTTCTCATCAGAATCATAGAAAAGATCTTGTAAACAACAGCTAACAGAGTTATGCCACAATAGTTAGCGCAGTTTAACTTATCCCTCTTCTTGAATACAGGGCATATAAGTCTGGTGTTTCAGTCTTACGGAACTTGGTTTCCCAAATCAGGCTTATCAATTGTACGACTTCGTTTTCAAGCCTCGTGCCTCCTTTTTTGACGAACCCCTTTTCACCTGGTGCTTTATTGTTCGTAATTCGCTTGATGGCCTCTAACTTCGTCTAGAGCCCTGGAACTTCAGAGTCCGCTTATGGAGGTTTTTCTTCTTCTCTTCACCATGGTTAAGGGGTTCAAAAAAAGTTGAGTCCACCTGATTATTACTTCCTTTTTGTCGCATATTACATCACCGTTTCTATCTTTACATGTCAACTTTAGGCTTAAATCCTTTCCTCATTCTATCCACTCCTTTGAAAAACAGTACTCTCGCCTTCGATTCTATTCTGCTCAATCATTAAAAAGTCCTTCTTTTCCCATGCTTTCTTATTCTTGGTGCAAAATTTTTGGCACGGTTTTGTAAGGTATTATACATCTCACGGTTTCTGTGGGTATCGACTTGAATCTTCCTTTGCCTGGCATTGTTCTTAGTCTTAGAGCTTCCTCACACTCAGCATCGAACCATTCAGTTCTCACATTTTTTTTTATCCCCACTTCCTCATTTGTTGCTTCCAAGAAGGCTGACTCAATCAGTCTCTATCATCGCTCTAACTTTCCAATGACATCCTCAATGGCTTCATCTCATTGCTCCTCCAGTTCGCGCCAATATTTCACCTACTTTGGAGCTATCAACATCCCATCGTGGCCTTTTCAATCGGTTACTTTTCTGGATGTTGGCTATTTTGTTTCACCAAGCACTAAAAAGTGAACTGGATCATAATTACGCACCCTCATCGCCTTTAAATTCATTAAATCGGTGGCATGTCTCTCACCTATCAGCACATGCTCTATCTGGCTGACCATAGCCCTGATTCCAGAAGTCCTTTATGGATGTCCTCATGAAGAAAGCATGTGCTAACAACACACAGATCATGCGAGCTGCGAATTGAAGGAGTAAGTGTCCTTAATCACTATTTCGAGATGAAGAGAAAACTGCCCGCAGTTGGCCTAACGAAGTCTTCTTGGCCATTTCTGCATTCACGTCCCCAAGCACGATCTTAACGTCGTAATTTTGGGTTGCTAGTAGGCATGTTGATAGCTGGTCTTAAAATTCTCCTTTGGCCTGGTCCTGCCTTTCTTCTATAGGGGCATAAACTGAGAACAGGGTAATATTTTGAAAGTGTCCTTTAAGCCAAAGATTACAGTCGGTCATTTGCTGGTTCAAAACCTAGCACAGCTGCTTTTGTTTTCCTGTTCACTATAAACCCTGCACCCCCTAAGGTTTGGGGCATCCTTTGAACGTACCCAAACCCTGACATTTGATGGTGATTCACGCTGCTATTCAGGGGTTCCAAACTGAGAGATGATCAGATGGCGATGTTCCTTATTCAATCCCATATTGTAGCACCCACCACACGTCTTAAATACCTCATTTCCCCAGCCTAGATCTGGCTCTTGGTTTTGGAGGTAGTGGCCTATGATTGGCAGCAGTGTGTGAGGATGGGAACGTAGGTCGACTTGAACACGCTCACCTTTGAGCAGTCAGTTACCTATTTTTTTCGAAGGAATTTGGTCTTGACAGATTGGTACATTTTACCACCAGCAGCGATCTTTACATTTATTCCATTAGTATCTTTCCCTCCTCGCTCATCGTGACTCATAGGTACTTGAATTCCCTAAATTGGTCAAGAACAAGTCCTTTTGCTCTCATTTCATGCCTGAGTGCTTTCTTGCACAAGAGTTTTAGAAAGTCTATATAATACAACTTCTGAAATTATAGTGGTTTAAGGGTCAGTGTCCCATCCAGGCTCGTCTCTTCACTGCTATTTATGTCTGTGTATGTATGTATGTATCCGCAGTTTCATTGACAAAGCACACAGTTTTTGCTACGAGAATGAGTTACATAGATCAAGAAATTATAACAATATTTAAGGTTATTCCTAACTAGGAAGTTAGTAGATTCATTCAGTGTATATTCAATTATTCAATACAAAAAATAGGTACAAAGGCTGAGTTTTGTATTACCCTAATTTAACTTGTTTATAATAATAATAATTTCGTTATTTTCAAGCTCAAAACATTCTAGAACAAGTTTTAAAAATTTTCCTGTTAATGTTGAAGACTTGGTTAGGAGCTGCAACTGTTCAAATAAGGCTGGAGCTAGCCACGTAAACTGTCTAGTGCAGAAATCGTTGTGACTGTGGTACCTGGAGGACATAGTTGGCATTTGCTCGTGTCGGACCAATCACCCCTTGCTTAGTAAATAAATTCAGGTGTTTACATACATACAAAACAGTTCTATGAATACAAGCCATTCTGGGAGTGAGAACATCGAAGTGTTTGTACAGGTAACTAGTTGAAGTACGTTTATGTACATACAAAACAGTTCTATGAATATAAGCCATTCTGGGAGTGAGAACAAATACAGGTAACTAGCTGAAGTAAGTTTATTAAACGCTTAAGTTAGGCACACAAGTACCTCCCCAGACAGTGACACCATAAGTTGAAACGCTATACAACATAAGCATAATACACCATTACATCATGTGGGACACTTGAGAACGTTTACATGTAGTAGTTCCCTGGACTACCCTTCGACAGCCTGTTTTTAGAGAAATTAGAATTGGAAAAAATCCGAATCTCCCGCCAAAGACAAAAAATCCGGTGCGGGCCAACTCCCATAGAGCGCCCCGCCATCTCCGCCAAGCCCGCGCCGTTGGCAGCTCTGCCCCCCCCCCCCCCCCCCTCCCTGAAGCATCTTCACCTATTCTTTGGCTTTAAGTTTGAAGTTTATTTTGTCAGATTTTTGCGAGTTTTTGAATTATTATTGCAGCTAGTTTTACGTTAGTTCCTTTGCTGAAATTAAGGTAAGATTCTTCCTTTCTTTTGCGTTCATGACTCAGCAGAGTTCTCTTCATTTCGAGTTTTTTTTCGCGATGTCCGCACCGACCACATGGTCCTGTATTCGACGTGCTTGATCCAATTTACGATGTGTGGAAATCTCGGGGGGATTTTGAATTCGACGAGGATGAATCGATACCCCTGTACTCGTTTGGATCGAGACTCTGAGGAATTTTTGGATCGGAAGTATCGCAGACAATCCCGATCGCCCATTAGGCTGAGGTTAGTCATGGAGAGGCCGTATGTTTCTCACCGAGATTCGTGGGCTGCTCACCCAAATCGTGAATGGGGTGCATCTTCAGTACACGGTGTTTCCACGGCGATTCGGACCCTGATGACGCTTTGGGCGATGAACGGGCACCCGTTCCACCCCCAACACCCACATTCGCTAGCAATCCCACTCAGGAGATACGGTCCCGAATCAAGGCCCTGACGCTGGTTTGGATCCCGAAGTGTTTGCCCAGGGGGATAACCCCGCCATACCTTCGCTCCCAGCTCCACAACTTCAACCGAGTATTGCGGATGGATGGGGTTGCCAGTCAGCCTCCTTGTGCATGGAAAGGAGGGGGGGTAGTGCATCAGGAAGAAGGCTAGCTAGACCCAAGTAGGGTGGGTCTAGGGGGTTACTGAGTGAGATTCTCGTGTGTCTATAATGGTCAAGTCTTAGTGATCCAACTGCGGCCTTGTATTTTGAAAGAAAAACGGAGTTATTGAAACGTTGTCTATTTACACTAATGCACGTTGTGTATTACTGGAAATACACAATGTTTCAATAACTCCGTTTTTTTTTAATGTTAAAAATTGTTGAAGTTAAAAATCAATTTTGGAAAGTTCCAGTCGTTTAGCATCACCTAATGAGTGAACTTTTGTATGAAACATAGATTTTGATGTCGTGATGACTGCTTTTTAACCCTAAAAATTCAAATTCAAAATTTTTGGAGCTCCAAAATATTCAATGTTTGAAGTACGTACGGAATTCAAAGCTTTTTTAACAGTAATCTGCTTCAACTAAGCATTCTGAGATTTGTTTGGTCATTTTTTGCTGTTAGAGCGATTTTTGAGCTCATTTTTTACAATTGGAGTACTTTTCTGCCTAAGAAAATTCTGCGTTCTATTCAGGGTGGTCTAAAATGGATTTCCATAAGAAATATTTCAAAAAATTGGCTCACAAATTTTTGAAGTTAGTGCAATAGCTTAATTTTATTCAAAAATTAAAAGTTTACAAAAAAATAAATGAATACTCATAAGTAGGTAAGCGAAGATAAACTGGAGTTAGAATAAATAGGTACACATTTGATCGCGATTTGATTTATTTGCGTTGTTTAGTACACAGATAATTTTATATCAATTTCAATGTAACATCTAGTTGGTAGAAATCATATATGTTCCCGCATTTAGCCTATATTCAACTGAATTCAACCGAGCGTTTCCGCATCCCCCCTGACCAATTTACCAACTATCTAGACCTAGCAAAATGATTTCAAGGCCTCCTTTTTCTGGGCGGTTTTGAGCGATTTATGTAAATGAAAACAAAACTTCATATTAACAAGGAAATCGAGGATGAAAATTCCAGCTTCAGCAAATAACCTACTAATATTCTAATGAGTTCAAATTGACTTCAGACTACCTAATGTGAGATCATAAAATGTTTACATTTTGAGACACTTGGTGATAACTTGGGTTAGTAACATGTGAGCAGTTCTGGGATTTATTTCTGACCGTAGTTCTTTGAGCAGGATCACGAATAGGATGGAATGAATGAGGAATACAAATAGAATAACAGGAGATCATCACAGTTCCCAATTTTGAAAAAATAATTTCCCACCCCAATGTCCAGTTTTTTAGTATTTCGCCCCACTGTGCGTGGGTGTAATGCCAATAACCATGGTAGCCACGCCTTGTAGGTTGTGAAACTTACTGCAAGTGGCTTACTTACATTCTGTTGGCACTGCAAGTATCTGACAACGGGGAACTTGCGTTTCCTCTGCAAAAGTGTGATTTATGATATTCATTTGTGGTTTGGAAACACTTCTAATATTTCGCCACCGATCAACAATGCTCGATTCTGTTTGCCTTGTAGTAGCCTATGCAATGAACTCTTTGCATACCTACATTATTATACAATCAGTGATCATTTTCTTGGCCACCTTGCCAAGTTTTCCACATGTGTCAGACAATGCCAAACTCCTATCGAATCCCCCCTCCCCGTCACTGGCATCAACATGATCATTAGCTCAAATTATCTTTCCTTGAGCTGAAGCAATTTCTGCTTATGCACTGCCTAAAGGTTGGAGGGCAGCAACGAAGTCAAACACGTGGGTCTGCCAAAGAAAAATCATTCAAATTTTCAGCCTGGAGCTGGTTGGTTTGGTTTTCAAATTTCAGCCCAAAATACCTCGTCAAGTAATATTCTGTGGAGGTTTGATTGCACTTCCTCACATTGACTGTTAGAAGAGTTCCCTTATGTTACTGTCATTGCTGGGGAAATATTGCAGCAGCCCGAGCTGCTGGATATAATAATAGTAAAGCCTATCCATTATACAGGGTTGTTACCAGACAAAATTAACTTGTTAGTGACAATGCACGAAGTTATTACAGCATTGTGATTTAGTAGCAATTATTTTATAGTCGTTTTTATTATTATCACAGAAGACATTTTGCAAGGTGAATGGTAAACGAGTGGCCTGTTCAGTAATCATAGAAGAAATTTGTTATCCAAAATAAAATTATTTGGTGCAAGCAGTGGCTTCTGAATAGCTGTCACAATTCGCGCACCAATTTATTCAGGAACCTCTCACTGAAGCTCTGTGATTGGAAGGAATTGGTCACTTGAAGAATGAGACAAAGCATCACTCCTCATTTAAGACTGGCTCCACTATCCAACTGCTAAAATGTCCTTCAAAAACTGAAGTTTCCTACAATGATATCCCTGCAACACTTGGGAGTCATCATTCCCGAGACAGGTTTCACAATACTGAAATGCCTGGGAAACTCTCCCATATTGGTAAACTGAGAGGCACAGGGCCACAAAATACCGAAAGGTACCTATTTATCTGCCCTAGAGAAACAAACTAAAGCTTGTTTTAATTTTACCAACTTGATTGTTTAGTGAATACTTACGTTAAAATGAGAGCGTGAATACTTGAATTAAAAGTAGAAAAATATTAAAAATTAACTTTCTTCTTTATATCTTTAATTAACTAATGCTTTGAAAAAAAAAATTTAGAGCGCTTTGAATTGTCAGAAAATGAAAAACTACTTTCTGTAAATGTAGGTTGTACGCATTCTATAATGTATTTTTGTTGTATGAACCATGCCCATGTACTGATTGGGAGGCTTCCTGGGAGCAGGTGACTGGGGAACAAATCATTAATTTTGGTAATTTTTTTCGAATACCACGTGTGTACAAATGAACTTCGTTCATTATTATATAATTGGTGGCATATTTTTACCCTTTACTGTTTCGGATTATTTTTTACTCCTGTTATAAGGAAGGGGTATTTATGAGGCACCTTTAGGAACTATTCATGAAATTTTCAAGTATAAGTAAATTCCCTAAGTTGACAAGAAAAATAAATTATTAACCTGCTGAATTTTTTTATACTCCTTCACTTGATCAGAATGCAACATAGGATCCATATCACTTGTAGAATGTTGTTTGCCTGTGATTCCAAGCATTGTCTTTTGTTTTCCAACCCGTGAGCTGCTAACGTCGTCATCTTCATCTTTTTCTTTGATCTTGGTAACTCCATCATCAGTCTTACATTTATAGACCCATAGTTCAGACTTTTCTACTGATTGCCGTAATACATCCAGGTCAGATTTGATTTGTTTATAGGACTCAACATCACTGTCAGATACGAGAAGCTGTACCTAGAAATTCAATTTCAAGAATTTTGTGTGACAGATGAAGCTGCAAAAATATATAACGTACTTACAACATACTGCACATCTGTCATTTTTTCAGATTATAGTAACAAAATGAATAAATACTTGTTTGAATGCTTGTAAAACTTCTTGTCTCTGGCTGAAATGCCGAAATAGAAGGTGAAGCGCTCCAGAGACCAGTGGAGGGTAGTCATGCATTGTTAGGTGAAGAAGGACCCGCAAGAATGTCCTGCCACCATGTCCGTCAAGGTCCAGAACCTCACATTCACCACTAAAATGTTGATTTACATTATTGAGAGGTAATTACAGGATAAAAGCAAATGCCTGAACTGGTACCTAGCAACCTTTGAAAAGTAGACTGTTACGTTAAGAAAAAGTAAAATGTAGTTAAATTGAAATATAGTTGGTAGCTACGTTGCTCAGTTTAAACTCCTAGATAACCCACACAAATGAACTTTCATTCAAAATGTCTATACAATTATCAACATTAACGCCATTAACTGTAAAACCAAATTACAGTGTATAATATTTTCTACCAATTGACTTAACTATGAAAATTATTCTAGAATTAAATTAGTGTATTGATCGTTAAGAGTTTAGACTTGGAAAAATGGATATACCAAGTACCTGTGTCCAAAAATGCCTTCAGCTTGAGTTCCAATCACTTCCAGGTCAATAGGTTTCTGACCAATCGGAACATTTTCCATCAATGGCTTTTCAGCACTATCAAATTCACACTTGAAAATTGAAAGTAAACAGCTTATTCGATAATCCAGTCGTACATCAAGAATGAACTAAAAATAAAAAAAAAATATTAAAACGACAAGGTATGAGTAGGGGTTCAAAGAGACATGGAGTTGAACAATGTAATGGATGAGGGGTTTAACTACGCCGCCCATACAGCGTAGTTTCCCCCTCTCCACTCTCTAGAAAGGTAGGGAGGCAGTGTGACAGCTGCCCCCGGAGACAATGGTTTGATTATAACGCAATGCCTCCAGGAGTTTACGATTCGTTTCCGCGAATCGACCGCCCCTTCAGCCGCGTGTCAAAAAGATCGGGAAGAGCCCGCATCCAAGATGGACGGGATTCCCATATACCGTCACACTCCTCCCCTTAAAAACATACTTCTTTGAAGAAGAACTATGTGAAGTTAGACACGGGACTGAAAGTAGTATGGAGTTCTGATTCAGGAAGGTTCATCTGAAAAACTCCAAAGCTGATAGCTTCCATCGTAATGGTACTACTGAGAATTGTTACTGGTGGAGAACTTAGCTCCTTATCAATATCACTTGGCTGACTCGGACAAAAAAGAAAAGAGGTCGTTGTCAGAGGTTCTGGTTCAGGAAAGTTCATCTGAACAACCCCTGGGTGACTAACCCCCATCATAAGATGGAACAACTGAATATAAATCATACAAATGAAAGTAGTTGTCAGAGGTTCTGGTTCAGGAAGGTTCATCTGAACAACCTCTGGGTGACTAACCCCCATCATAAGATGGAACAACTGGGAAAACAAGGGGAAAAATTGGCATTGAACGCCAGGCATTGAGCGCCTTAAGAATAATAATCAAGTTTGATAATAATAATAGTAATAATAATAATGAGTTTGATTTGATGAAAAAAGAAAATCCAATGGCCGAAGTGTATATTGACTAACAAAGGGGTTATTAAAAAGAGAAGATATTAAAAAGAGGATTCCTTCTGGAAAACCTCAGAGCTATTCCTTCGGGAAAAGCTCTCAAAAAGTGGAGGGGGTACCGAGGATAAAATCCAGCACATACCCACCAACCACGCTCTGCTACCATGTAATATTGTACTACCATATAATGAGGGACTACTCGGCAGCCCCTATTGGTAATATAATTTCTGTATTAAAACTCTGCTACCAGGGACGTTCAAGTCCCAACTAGATAATACCTTTTGACAAAAAAAGGATAAAAATTGCAGAAAGAAAAGGCACAAAATAAGGGGAAATAAACTGTACTTCTGTTAAAGGCAAAAGAAAAGAAATACCTCTGATTCTGCAGGATAATGATGAAATAAAATAAATCTTCTTTGAAGAAATAGAAATGAGAAATAATGAAATAAAACTCAATACCTGATTGAAGAATGATGAAAATGGAAATGAAGAAATAAATGACGCACTGCGTGATAAAATGCAAAAGTAACAAAAATGAAAGGAAAACGTGGTACAGCTAAAAGGGCTGACCAAAAAAGGAGGTTTGAAAGTGAAGGTGGAGAGCGTTGCGAACAAGCGCGTAGTACGGACCATAGAAGACTGATAACCCACTGCTGGGGGCGGTGAGAAGGGAGAGGCTCCCCACAACGTCCCCCGGTAGGGCCGCCAACCGCAGTTAATATTTTCCTTGGAGGGAGTGACATAGCTTATGCATGGGTGCAGTGTGTATCCATGACAACAATCAACACTACGAGCGATCTTCAAAACAACTTAGGTAGGTAATACTGCTAACAATTACGTAGTAGGGATTTGTTGTGAATAAAACCTTATCATTGAATAAAATACATTTGAATTGTACTGATCAATCATTTCAAGACCACAAGGGTAGAGTTATAGATAACATCATGTCATCCAAACTAATTTACACAGAAGAAGTTGGGGCAACCTATTTCAAATAAGAACGGATTTTAATACAATTTGATGGTTCTTCTACTTTAGCATGGCCATAGCCAGATAGAAAATGTAGCTATTTGTCTCGTTCCAAAATTTCAGAGATGCTCCCTGCAAACCGGAAACCCCTCCAAAATCCGTTTCATGCATCAGAGATCTAAATGATAGATTTCACTTTTTCATATATACATATACATATTATATATAAGGGGTGCGTGTATGTGTGTCATTCCGCACAATGTCCCTTGATTTTCATGGTAAAAATTCGTTCTTCGCAGAAAAATCCGTCTCTGCAAGAGTAAAGGTAAGCGCACACTAGTGCCGGGGCGGGACGGCTCGCACCGCGGCGGAAAAATGCGCCTGGTTCGGTTTAGTGTTTTTCTTATGGAGACGCGCACACCACAGCCGGGGCGGTGCGTGGCGGGGCGGAGCGCATGGAAACATCGCTCGCTAGGCGGATTTTTCTGTCAGCCCGCCGCGGATTGTTCATGAGCGAAGTTTCTAAGAACTTATTTGTTTTTCTCTCTAGTGTTTTTATTGGTCAAAACGCTGCGAATTATTACACAAGGGATTATTATTTGCAGTCTAGATGCCCCTTCTGCGTAGATCACTGTTTTCTGTCATCAGTTACCTAATAGCAATAATAATAACAACAATAAAGTTCATTTGCCATCTTCAAGTTGGTACAAAATCATTTGTTGAAAATGAAATGCGTTTCTATACAAAATGAGAACATTTAAACTTCTTGAGCCCCACAGGGTACATAAGTACATGAGACCCTACCCCCCCCCCCCCTCGGAAAGCCCGAAATCAAGTAAGTACTGGAGCCGGCCAGGCAATTTTATAGATTCATAAATCAAGAAGTCTACCTATCATTGTTACCTACTATTTGTTGTTATGCATGAATGTTATTTTGTTCAAGTTACAAAAGTATAACTACCCCTCAACAAAATACAAAATAACAATCTTTTTTCATAAAATTAAATAATATCATGGTACAACCTACTATATTTCACGTGATTATAATGAGCTGTTACTTGCACACTTCATTCATTTTGGTTCATGGTAACTAAGAAAAAAAACGGCAGACGGACATAACGTTTTTTAATTCTATTATTTCGGATTCAACGTGGTAGGTACCTTAAAACGGAAATCATCAAATTTTAAGATTTTTTTCATGCACGATTTCAAAGGTTTGTTATTGGAAATAGTGAACCAAAAATAAAACATCTTCATGGGAAGAATCCATGACGAACGAAACAACGAACAATGAAACAACCAAATGACCGCTTTTTCCGATGAGCTGCGGCCCGGCACGCCGCCTATGTGCTTAGCGACATTTATCCGCTGCGATGCGACCCGACCCGCTGCGGCACCAGTGTGCGCTTACCTTAACGACAAGTTCGTTACACAGCCTGATCGCACTGTGCACAACGGTCCAAATTTACAAATTTTTGGTCCAAAAATTCAAAATAAAAAGGATTTCAGTAACACAGGCATGTGGGGTGTTGCCAATAATGTTTTTTGAGGCGCTGAAACGACTTCAACTGGTACCAGCCTGACTAGGCGCACCCAGTATACCAAATTTACAAAACTGTAGTAATAAATCCAAAACATTAAATATTTTTATGTAGGCATGTGAGGTGTCGTTTACATGTTTTTTGGTCGCTGAACTGAATGCGAGTAGTTTCAGCACGTTCAGACTGCATCGAGTGATCAAAATTACAATTGGTAGGTTGAAAACACCCAAAAATTATTTTTTGACATATATTTTCTCCACGACGTGACACTCTGGTCTCAGCAATGCAGATGACTATTAATTTACATTCTCAATTTCCCTAACTATTTCTTTGAAAATTCGCTCCTTAAGCCATGCTGCATGACAGGAATTTTATATATTTAGCTGGCTGTCTGGTTGATCAAAAACGGAAAACTATATATGTATAAATGCAAATGGAATGTGACTGACTAGACCCTGGCTTCAGGTAAATATTGTTTGCAACTATAATACTTTGTGTTCCTGATAAAATCAATTGTTGTCACAATAATATCTGAGTGCATATTATATTGCTGCCAAGTCTACCAAGGTAGCAGACGCCTTGCAATAACTTTTGGAAGGACAATTTTGTCTTCCTATATTCAAATTTCCACTCATTTTGTGTTGTAAAATTTCTGAACAAATTTGGTTCCTTGTTTAGTTATCCATCTTTGTGTCTACGGATCCTTGCCACGTGTATAACTATGCAAAATAATGGGAGCAAGGCGTTGAAAAATGACCATAAGAAATCTAATTGGTCGGAAACAGTTGAAGTTGTTGGTTGGAATGTATGAATTGTATGAATATTTAGCCCAGTCAAATTAGACAGATGTGCCCTGCAGGGAGTGGCCTAGAACTTTTCCTGACGTATTCCCTGTGTGTCCTAAGAGGCGGCTAAAAGGGATCCCCCACTTGCGGGGAAATTCCTTGCTGTAACCTGGGTGATTCTCACTTGAATTGTCCCTGGAAGCAGGCGCCTTGCGACACCTATGCCGCTGAAGCAGCAGGTAGGGTCTGCTTGGAGGTCCTAGGGGGAAGCCGCCGTAAACCAAGCTAGGGTATTGTGGGCTAATAACCCACATACCCGAAATTCAAATTTATTAAAGAAACCAAGACGAAAAAACGCTGGATTGATAAACAGGAGATGACTTTTGGCATGAAACGAATAACCAGAATTGGCTTTTGGAATGTAAGGACGCTATCAGAACCTGGAAAACTGAAGCAAGTTATCAAAGAAATGCAGGATTACAGGCTCGTCATCCGTTTGCGATGTTTTTTGTCTTCGAAAAAGCGTTCGACTCTATTAGCCAAGACTTGCTGTGGAAGAGGCTGAAGGAATATGGGATTCCAACGAAGTTTATCAACCTAATCAAGGACCTTTATGAATGCAGAGTCCTGCACAACAACAACAACCTCACAGACCCTATAAAAGTAAATATAGGGGTGAAGCAGGGATGATGCTCTTCCTGATCCTATTCACGCTGGTGCTTGAAAAAATCATGCGAACAACGATAGAGAACAGGAAACGAGAATCCAATAGGACTTGAGGGAGAGGTTGGAGGACATTGGTTTTGCAGACGATGTGTGCCTCCTCGCACACAGGGTCTCATTGAGGCTCGAAGACATGCTGGTCTGAAGATTAACGGCTCCAAAACAAAAAAGTGGCTCAAAACCAAAAATGACCTCACCCTGGCTGTGGGAGACAACCTTGTAGAAAGGGCGGTGAGTTTCACCTACCTAGGAAGTATTGTTTCCACCCAAGGTGAAACAGAAGAGGACGTGAAAGCCCGAATCAGAAAAGCAAACAGCGCCTTTGTCCAGCTGTACCCGCTGTGGTAAAACCGTACCATCTCCGAAAAGGTGAAAGTCCGCATCTTCAATACTAACGTCAAGTCCGCGCTACTGTACGGCAATGAAAAGTGAAAGATGATAAAGAAGCTAAAAAAGCAACTCCAGGTGTTCTTGAACCGCTGCTTGAGACGAATTGTTAGGGTCTTCTGGCCGGCCACAATATCAAATAGCGACCTGTTGAGACGGACGAAGCGAAAGACTGTAGAGCTCCACATCAGAGGGGGCAAGTGGGGGTGGATTGGACACACTCTGCGCAAGCAAGGGATCTAGTAGAGCCCTGACTTGGAACCCTCAAGACGCGAGGAAAGCTGGGCGACCCAGGGGGACATGGTGCAGAACAATCGAGGAAGAAATGAGAGATGTTGGCAAAACATAGAGCGAAGTCGTTCAGTTAAGCCAGAATCGAGGAAGGTGGCGGATTTTCGTCCAGGCCCTATGCTCCCCCAGGAGTTAAAGGAACGAAGAAGAAGAAATTATATAAATCGATGGAAAAACATCCAGGAGTTTGGCACGGTTGTTGGTTCGCACCTACAGTACATCATACTAAAAAAGTTCGTCATGCAGTATGGCTATAAGAGGGAATTTTCAAAGAAATATTTGCGCTATTGTGTAAAAAGATGGTGTTTATAGCGAGGAACGACACCACTTTTCGTAAAACTGTATAATTTTTTCGTGATTTTAGCCAATTTTACAGATTTTTGACCCTTATAAAGTCACCATCCCATGCAACGTCAGGTGAATAAAAACTGATATTACCCCTTAATACCAATTTTCGACTGAAATGGTCGTTTGGTTTATTATTCTATGAATAATACACCTATGTAATCACTCAGCAAAAAATTTTTATAACACCCCCTCAAAATTTTTTCTTTTCCGTTTCAAGGTACGTAGATTCCAAAAATGCAATGTCCGTCCGCCGTACGCCGTCCGCCGTATCACGTGTACAGGCTTCATTTTCGGTCTAAAAAAATCGTTCTTTCGCACACATGCTCCATTTGGGCCCTAGTTGTGTCCCGAAACTTTTCAGCCCGATCGGAATATACCCAGGGGTGTTATGAGTGAAAATGTGTATAAAAATAGGTACTTTTTGCGTTTTAGCAACATGTTGGTAACATGAGGTTTTGAGGTATCCTTTTCCATGTTTTTGGGGACGAGAAGACCGAATATGAAGTCGATTTTGACCAAAGACGCGGAAATTGAGGTTTTACCAAAGGTTCAGCTCCCAAAATTGTTTTTTTATGAGTCAAAAACCTGGAAAACTGTCTGAAATCACCATCAATGTGTATAATAACATTAGAAAATGTGTAAACATGTGAATCAAGACCATTAAATGGCACTACCAATGATCAAAGATGATCTGGAAAAAAAGCGTACCTATTTCATGTTTTGGGGGCCAAAATTGGTGGAAATCATCATAAATAGCTATTTCAATCATTCCACATGAAAGAAACAATAAATTTAACAGCCAACAAGAATCTCTAGAACTCCAATAGAATAATAAACCCATGTGACAAGGACTTTGGAGCGTTTTCTGTTTTTACTCACCCTGCCACATCACTTTTAGTGAATTTATATAAACTGTTCGCAATTTTAGATTTTAGCCGTTTTACCGATTGTTGACCTCTAAAAACTCAAATCTGACCCCCTTAGAATTTTTGAAAAATGCTATTTTCGAACTCATCTTTTTCTTTGGCAACACAAACATTTTGGCGAAATTTGGAATTTGTATCATGTACTCAAGGTCAGATAAAGTCTAGGGTGACACATAAACAAATATGTATACTTATATACTATGTATAGGTATATATATATACATTATATATACATATATACAAATGACTGTATCTCTTTCTTTGTCTGGTATGAGTTCCTATTCCGTTCATCCAATTTCGTTGAATTCTGGTGAGTTGTTGTGCACAAGCCCATGAAGTTTCTGTGCCCAGATCAGCTGAGTGATCTCTGAGACCAATTTCATTCCTGTTCAAACTACGAGGCTCCAATTTGGAATGGAGCTTCTGTGAGACTGCTGGGTTAGAATGAGAAAGTGGGTCCCCGCCCTGATCAGCTGAGTGACCTCTGAGGCACGTATTTCTTTTTCCTATTGCCATACCATTAGGAGGAATCCGTCGTTACTAGCTGGCTGAGTGATGACTGATTCCTCCGGAAGGTATGGTAATATTACTTCTTACACTAGCGGAACTAACCCTTCACAATTAATACCACATATTTTCCCTATTCAACATACGAAGATCAAATTTGGAATGAAGCCTCTGTGGAACTACTGGGGGTCCCTGCCATTATCAGCTGAGAGCAATTTCTTTCCTTTTCAACCCACGAGGCTTAAATTTGGAATAAAGGTTCTTTGTGACTGCTGGGTAAAGGGGGCTTTAGACGAGCGGACCGGGCTGAATAAATCCAGTTCTCCTAGCTCCGAGGGGGCGGGGCTTCCTTCCCCTCGGGCAGCCGTTGACACGACCGGACCGTGTACGCAATCGTTTATCATACATGCAACAGCTGATTTTCAGCGGAGAAGGAAAACACGATGGTGAAGCGGAGGGGAGAAGATCCTGAGCTTACATGCGTTTACATGGCAGGGTGGCAGGGCGAACGGGTGGGGAGAGTAGGATCAACGGATGGGGGGATCCTAGATCCTAGAATTTCCAACGGGCCTCCCTTGCAAGCGGGAACACCCATAACCGGCCCGGAGGAGCGTTTACACGATATGGCAGAGGGGCACACATGCTGCGCTCCCCGAATTTATCCGGCCTGGTCTGCTCATATAAATGGCCCTTTAGGATGACCAAGTGGGTCCACGCCCTGATCAGCTGAGTGAGCTCCGAGAGCAATTTCTTTCCTGTTCAACCTACAGGACTCAAATTGCGAATGGAGCTCCTGTGGGACTACTGGGTAAGGATGACAAAGTGGGTCCACACCCTGATCAGCTGAGTGAGCACTGAGAGCAATGTTTTCCTTATCAACCTACAAAGGTGAAATTTGGAATGAAGCCTCTGTGACTGTTCGGTAAGGATGACCAAGTGGGTCCCCACCCTCACCAGCTGGTAAGCCTCAATTTTTATTTCAGATTCAAATTCTACACGAAATTTCATGAAAAAATGACCACATTAAAACCTCATGAAAAATGATCGAATTAAATGCTTAACCCTAAATAAAAACCCAGAAGGTACGTACGTTCCACTGGAATACCTCGCTTTATTGAAAAACATACTTCACCACGTGATTCAGCATGAAAAAATACCCCGAAAATCATGTAGTACATGTGGTAATATTGAATAATCCACAAAAAGGTTTTCCAGGTTTAGCACATAATTAGCGCCTGTCTTGGCCAACTCAAAAATTCGAGTGACAGGTAATTTTTTCACGGAACTTCATTTATAATTCGAATCTGAAATAAAAATTGACGGTTCCAATTCGAAAAAAAAAAAGTTAGCGCACGTTGCGCATATTTACCGCATGCGCCCAAGCACGAAAATTTAATTCTTGGAATCCACAATAAAAAGGGTGGGGGGGGGGGGGGAACATATTTAACTCTTCCTTCCACCTCCAACAGTGAAGGATATAATGGGGGTGGGCGTGTTAAGCGGGCAACCCTGTATTTGTTCAGCGTATATCTCCTTAAATATCAATCCTAGGGAGAATTAAACCTTATACTAACTTGAAAGCAGACAAAATTTCTTTAAAAAACGGACTAATCACTTAAGTCGCAGTATCAATATTTCGAAGTTGTTAGCCCAGGCAAATTAGACAAAAAAAAAAAGGGTTTGTGACAATTTCTGGGCTTAACTTTTGGGAGCCAAAAAACTGCGAAATTTTGGCACTTCGCTCAATATTTGGCTTACAACATCTAAAAGGTGCATCTTACAGAAATTTCACTCATAACTAAATTAAAGAGCATTAAACATTAAATTCAATCGCCTTTTTTGTCTAATTCCACTGGGCTAATTAACGTTTGTATATACACGCGCCGTAAAACCAGTTCCAGACGCATAACCCTAGTTCTAATTAACAGTTTTCGATGACATTATCAGGGGTTAATCGCGCAGGTACCTAAACAATATTGTTATAGATTGTACTTCCATAATCCAGTGCTACTACGCGAGGACATCATTCTATGACGATATAATTTATGACTTTTTTGTTTTTTACTAAATAAAAAGTTCAATGCGTTCGGATTCCCTAAGATGTTCATCTACTGATTATTTTGTGCCTGGATACCATTAAATATGAATTGCATAAAGATCAGACTATAGTGATTTTTGCCTGTGTATGCACCATTGAGGGAACTTCATCACCAACACTGATTTCATGGTCTGACTGGAGTAAGTACTCAGTAGTACGTAGCTTTGCAGTTAGCACTGTATTGGGATAGTAACTGTGATCAGGGTAGTAGTTATGAAGAAGATGGCATGTGCCACACCTTATCAGGCTTTTCTTTCCAACAGGGCATTCCTTCTTTTATTATCATTTCATTTTTTCATGACAACGGGATTATTTCTATTGCTGAAAATGTCAGCAGATCATCAAGTCCTGGATTGCGGTAAATAGCCCTGTCAATAAAGTTTGTACACGACGTGGAGAACGTAGGGATTTTTGACTTCAGGAATGTGTTCACAATGGTCAGGGAATGAATATACTGAAAGTCCTCGATCCTACGAGGTGAGCTTCAGCAGGAGGGAGTAGGGAAGTGTTTTGGTTTTTCACTCATAGCTCGGCTACAGATGCAGAAAGATATCCATCAAATGAAAGAGTACTGAATTTCCTACAAGAAAGGGTAACACATTTCTATCTGTAATACAGTTTGCAGATTTTCGCCGTTTAAAAAATGTTTTTTTCTACACTTTTTTGACAAACGTTTCGTTCTAGGGGCTCAGCCTTTTACAGTCAAACTACGGGAGAAGACGCTGTAGAGGCTTAAAATTACCTTCAAAATGATGAGTTTACTTATGTAATATCTTCAACCGGCAATAAAAACGCTGGGAAGTCCTTGTCACATGTTTACTATTCTATTGGACGTACCTACAGAAATGTTGGCTGTTCATTTATTGTTTCTTTCATATGCAATAACTAAAATAGCTATTTTTTATGGTTTCCACCAATTTTGGGCCCCAAAAACACGAATTAGGCTCCTTTTTTAAATAAATTATCTTTGACCATTGATAGCGCCATTTCATCGTCTTGATTCACCTGCTGATACTACTTCTAGTGTTATTATACAAATTTATGGTGATTTCAGACAATTTCCAAGGGTTTTGAGACTCATTAGAAAAAAAAAAGAATTTTGGGAGTTGAACCTTCGCTACAACCTCAATTCTTCACTCTTTGGTCAAAATCAACTTCATATTCGGTCTTCTCGCCCTAAAAAACACGGAAAACGATACCTCACAAGCTCATGTTCAATAAAACCTCAACAACAAAAAACCTTCGAAAACCCGTATTTGTACACCCATTTTTCTCTCATAACACCCCTGGATGTATTCCGATCGGGCTGCCGAGCTTCGGAGCACAACTAGGACCCAAATATGTTCCCAAATGGGGACCCCAAACCGTGTGCGGAAGAACGACGGTTTTAGACCAAAATGTAACGTAAATTTAAGGCTGAAACTTCGTTAGAACCTCATTTTTCACTCTTTGGTCAAAATCGACTTCATATTCGGTCTCATCGTCCAAAAAAACATGGAATACGATACCTCACAAGCTCATGTTATTAAAACACCAAAAAACCCTATTTTCACCCATAAAACCCTTGTGTATATTCCGATCGGGCTGCAAAGTTTCAGGAGACAACTTGGGCTCAAATCGAGCCTGTGTGCAAAGAACCGAAAATAAAGTAGATCTGGATAACACGGCGGACTTGGAAACTACACACCTTGAAAGGTAAAAGAAAAATTTTTGAGAGGGTGTTATACATTTTTTTCACAGAATAATAAACCAAAAACAGTGCAAAGTCCTTGTCACATGGGTTTATTATTCTATTATTTTATTGGTCTACAGAAATGCTGGCTGTTTATTTATTGTTTCTTTCATGTAAAATAATATTGAAATAGCTATTTCTGGTGGTTTCCACAAATTTTGACCCCCAAAACTTGAATTAGGTACGCTCCTTTTTTTTTCAAATTACCTTTGATCATTGATTGTACCATTTAATCGTCTTGATCCACGTGTTGACACTTTTTCTAGTGTTATTATACAAATTGATGGTGATTTCAGACGATTTCGCAGGTTTTTGACTCATAAAAAAATCAATTTT
Organism: Leptopterna dolabrata; assembly: GCA_954871275.1. NCBI lineage: Eukaryota > Metazoa > Arthropoda > Insecta > Hemiptera > Miridae > Leptopterna > Leptopterna dolabrata. Next base: position 99,679,590 of record OX940974.1, read on the forward strand.
GGGAACTGAACATCTGGTACAACCTCAATTTTCCACTCCTTGGTCAAAATTGACTTCATATTCGGTCTTCTCGTCCCCAAAAACATGGAAAACGATACCACAAAAGCTCATTTTACTACTATGTTACCAAAACACAAAAAGTACCTATTTTTATACACATTTTCACTCATAACTCCCCTGGATATATTCCGATCGGGCTGAAAAGTTACGGGACACAACTAGGGCCCAAATGGAGCATGTGTGCGAAAGAAAGATTTTTTTAGACCGAAAATGAAGCCTGTACACGTGATACGGCGTACGGCGGACGGACATTGCATTTTTGGAATCTACGCACCTTGAAACGGAAAAGAAAAAATTTTGAGGGGGTGTTATAAAAATTCTTTGCTGAGCGAATACATAGGTGTATTGTTCACAGAATAATAAACCAAAATTGCATGTTTATGTAATATCTTAAGATATATAGCATCTTACCTTCAGACCTTAAACATGTATTTTTTGAATTATGGCGCCTCTACAGCACCAAGAAACGGCGCCGCGGCTTTTTACGAAAAAATTTTGGGTGTCATGACGAGAAATGGGAGATTAACGTGCATCTAGTTAGTAGGTCGGTCTGTTTCTGAGAAACTGGTGTGTAGAGTCAACAGATGTACCTACTATATCTTCAACATAGGGATATGTAAGAGGGTACCTATGTAACGACAGTTTTTTCTATCTCTAATACATTTCGAGGATGCAAAAATAAAAGAAGTTTTTTACAAAACGTTTTTCACAAAATTTTCGTTCTAGCGGCTTAGCCTCCAGTTTTACAGTCGAACTCTGGGAGAAGAAATTGTAGAGGATTAAATCACCTTCAAATTGGTATGTTATGTAAAATCTTATCTTCAACCAGTCAACAGCTACTACAGTTAGAAAAACTTCTCGCTGAACAACGAACTGAATAAAGAAGCAAACACATAGGTTCATCTAATTTTTGTCCAATTGTAATATCACACAAACAGATGGGTGTGCTGAAGGTGCAACTCGTTAGAAACATGTATTTCTGGAATTACGGTGCCACTGGCGCGCCAAAAAACAGCACCTCGACGCCATCAACGGCACTTTTTTAAAATGAAAACCACGATTTTGTGCGATATTAAATGAATGATGGGGCCTAGGCATCATGGCGCCATAGAAAAATAGGTACGTGTATGGTGTCTATATGTATAGACTTCAATGTGCATCAAGTTAGAAGATTGATGTTTCTGGGAAGCTGATGTGTAGAATCAACAGGTGTACTTATAACAGAGGGATATATCAGATGGTATGTAAACCGCAATTCTGTAGCATTTAGGAATACATCAACATTAATGCAGGCAATGAGAGGTAACCTAAGCTCATTCTCGTAATTGCAATTACGAAATAGGTTACCTCAATTTCATTCTAACCTTTTGATGCATATCCGAAATGACGAGGAGGATCCAACATTCCCACCTGCCCCTCCTGATACTTTGGAAACTTTAAATAAATATCCCAACGTGTTCAAACCCATTTAAGGTACCTTCAATAAAAAATATAAGGTATCACTGGAAACCAAACCCGATTCAGTCCCCAACTTTCACCAGCCCGAATACTTCCCCTTAAAACAACTTAAGCACTCTTAAACACCTAAAATTGCTAATAGACGAATAAAACACTACTGAAAGAATAACGAAACCTTTTGGAACGCAAAGGGAACTACTATATTATCAAACTGGTACAAGAGTCACTTTTCTCATAAGACAATTCACTACCACTTAGATTGCAATCAACGAACGAACTCCCCATTTCCTTGAAACATACTTCCCATGTTGTTGAAGGAACGCGTTGAGTCAGAGATCAAAAGGCTCATGGGGTCGAAGATCTTGGTGCGTGTTGAAAAACCATCCTAGGCAACTCCCATAGTTCCAGTACTGAAGGCAGATGGATCCGTGCAGATCTGTGGAGACTTCATACCCACTTTAAACCCAGTTCTTGAAGAGATGAAATATACCCTACCTAAAAATTGATCCTCTCTGCAGTAATTTTGGAGGATCCAAATATTTTTCTAAAATGGATTTGTGAGATACACTCCAACAACTGGTATTGGATAAAATATCCAGAGAACTAACCACCATTTATTAATTGTTGTACCAGTATACAAGGGGTTGTTTTGGTAGGATATCACCTGCTCCACTTGAGTTCCAGAAGGCAGTGGATGGATTGTTAAGGGGTATGAAGGGCGTGGGCTCTTTGCAAGATGACACATTCATAGTGGGTGTACCCGTGAAGAACAAAACAAACGACTGGAGGGGGTTTTGCAAGTTTTAGATGAGGCTGGCCTGAGAGTAAAACTGCAAAAAATGCTCATTCGGTCAGAAATCGGTTCAGTGTCTGAGGCACGTTTTTGACAAAAAAGGTGTTCATACTATGAGCAAACACGTGGCTGCTATTAAGAATGCCCCTAGGCCTACTGAAGGCATTTTTGGGCACGGTAACATTCTACCGAAATGTATACCTCGTGGTGCAGAGCTGCTTAGCCATCTATATAGTTTACTGAAGAAGCAAGTTAAATGGGTTTGGTCACATTTGTTTGAGAAATCTTTTAAAAGAGTCAAACAATATCTTATCAGAATGTAATGGGGTGGAAAACCTGCCTTTTTTTGTTGTCAATTTGACTCGGGCGGTGCGTGATCGATGATCGAGCGATACGGGTGGTAGGAGCCGTCGAAGCGAGTGCCGTCTGCGCAGCTTCCCCATGCCCGCACTTCGACACGAGGGCTGTCCGCGCAGCTTCCCCACGCCCGCGGAGGGGTGAGTTCTGGAGGAGAGGGGCAGAGGATATACCCCGTTGCAGCCGCCATGACAGACACTCGAGACTAGACTCCAGAGGCGTGACCTGCGACTTGTATCCTGAGACTTATATCTGAGACAGTGGTAGTAGTAAAGGAAGAGAGAAGTGTTGAGCCTTAAGCTAGAGTTGACCCCAGTAGTAGTGACTCCCCAGTACAGATCCGGCTTTTATAATTGTTTACTTGGAAAAGGGCTTGTGTTGACGATCAGAGAGACGGGAGAGGAGAGCAGAGAATATCCAAACGTATCCACCAGGAAGCACAGGGGTTCAGTCAGAGGTGGAACCCAATTCTGCCGCGGGACATTTCCTGTTACAGTCGAGACCAGTTCGCCTTTGGGTGGACGCTGGAAGGAGGACCTCACGGGCCGAGACGAACCGCAGCCAAGGAGGTTGCCTGAGACGAGGAAACCACGCCAGTTCCAGGAGAGGTAGGACTTGCACATTTATCCCTTGTTCGATCCATTTTGCGACAATCACGTAGCAGTGCCCTTCAGGCATCCAATATTCAAAACATTATTGCCAGAGGTAACAGGAGGATTATTCGTTCTGTTCCAGAACCTCCAGTTAGTAGTTGGCATGACCCCGAGCCTTGGCCTTAACGTGGACCCTTCGTCCACGAGCAGAAGTCCCCCTGACCTCAGATCTGAACCCATCAGGATATCTGACCCCGACTCTGGTGCCCACACAATACAACACAGTCCAAACATCATAACTTGCCTTAAATTCAGTAATCATTAAATTGTCCCTTTGCATTATCTAGAATCCCGATATCCCGCGTAACGTAAATTCATTCTTATTTCACTGTTTGCTCTTTGCCGTATCTCGCGACCCCCTTTGTTCTGCATTCAATAGTTACTTCAATAAATTCCCTTGTTGTTCATTAGTTTGCATAAATTCACCCAGTACAATAGTAGCACTTGCCTTGTTGCAAGCCAGGTATTCTGGTAAGTCACACAGTGTCTCCTAAACCCGTGCCAGTACTGTGCAAAGCTGACCCGGGGCCGACTGTCTACTATAAACAGGTAATAGATGTAAGTGTTAGAATTCACCTAAAATATCTCGCCCACTAGCTCGCCATCCATCTGACAAATAGGTAAATTAGGAATTCAACACACTACAAGAACCATACTAGCTCGCTTTGACCCTACCCTACCACTCTATTTGACAGTGGACCCTCTTCCAAGGCAATTGGGGGTGTTTTAGCCTGTAAATATGCCAATGGTGGAGCACCCCACTGCATATTTCTCTAAAACTCTCAGTGACACTCAAAAAAGCGGTCCGTCGAAAGAGCGTGAGGCACTTAGTATTTTCCATCAATAGATGATTTCAAGGATTGTTTATTTTGTAAGCGCTTTATATTTGTCACTGACTACAGACCACTGTTGTATATATTTGGTGACCACAAAGGATTACCCATATTCGCTGCTAATCGCTTACAAAGGTGGGCATTCATTATATTAAATTATGATTTCCAAATAAAATGAGTTCGCTCACATGAAAATAGCGCAGACTAACTGTCTCGCATCAAAATTCCGGGAAAAGGCTCGTCATCTGACCCTGAGCGAAATAGGTTACCTCAATTTCATTCATGAAAGCTGCCCATTCAGGATTGACTGGAAAGCAGTAAAAAGTGAATCAAGAGTTGACAATTCCCTCTAAGGTGATCCTTGCTGTACATCAAGGGGAACCCTTCCCTGAGGATAATGTCATAGCACCTTTTAAACACCAACTAACCTAGCTCACCATGGACCATGGTTGCTTACAAGGGGGTACCGCGTGATAATACCTGGGAAGTTTCAAACAGCAGTCCTCAATATGCTACACGAACAACACCTGGGCACAAAAAATGAAGGGCCCGGTGCTATTTCTGGTGGCCAAACCTTGACAAAGATATAGAAGACATCTCCAGGTCTTGTGATGTTTGCTGCCAACCCGTGGCTTCCCTCCTAAGTCATCACTGAGACCCTGGCCATGGCCACAAGACCCGTGGACGAGGCTGCACGTTGACTTCTTGGGGCCTATCAACCTAACTTCATACACTTAGTCGTAGTAGACTCCACTTCGAAATGGATAGAAGGTTTCATCGTGCATTCAATGACTGCTGTGATCGTTCAACGAAGTATTTTCTAGATTTAGACTACCCAGAGCCATTACCACTGATGGTGCCAAATGCTTTGCGGGCAGCAAGTTTTCAACATTTCTGAAAAATATGGGCTTCCAACATCTAGTAGTCTCTCCATTTCACCCACAGACTAATGGGGAAGGTGAAGTAACAGTAAAAATAGCGAATTCATTTGATAAAGGAACTGAACAGCCATTCTAGTGCAACATTGTTGATGACTTTAAGTATTTATTGCTTTATCAGAACAGACCTCACAACACCAGCGAAGAAACCCCAGCAACTATGTTTATCAAGAAACGGCCAAGAACTACTAAGACCAACCACTGAAGATTGCGTTGAAGCTCCATAGAGCTGGATGATAGACCCAGGCAGATGGCGTGCAGTTGACTTTTCATCCGGTGACCTAGTATGGGCAAGAGCCTGTTGCCTATCTTCATTAGGAAAATGGGACAGAGCTCGGGTCCTCCAAGAGGACTCTTAAGAAACCACATCGTTTCACATTCAGCGACTTCGACTGTGTGCCTCCAATCCCTACTCATGGGGGAACCTAGAAGTGTTTATTTGTGTTAAGTTGTTTAATTTATTTGTCACATTCTTTTAAAGGGAGGAGATGTTGTATAGCATCCACAAATCCATATGAGAGAAACCTCATGAATGTTGTAACCTACCAAAAAAACATACAGTCACACTAACACACGGTTCTCTCTCTTCTCCTTTTGCTCGATCAAGTAGTCAACTATTTGCTCGAAGTTCATTTCGACTTTTTCATTAAACATTTAAAAGTAGCCAGTCGGTTTTCCCTTTACCGATCCAGACCCCTACAATAAGCAGGTGTTTAGTTGTCTAGAATGGCTACATGCAATTAGACTGTGGTAAAGTGGTAAGAGTGGTGCTTCGGTTACCTTTCATTTCCTTTTTGATATATTACAGAATTGCTGTTGCAGCCTGTAAAGGCGTGGATGAAGAGGATGACTTCCACTCCTTTCTCTCACACAGCTCCACCTTATGAACGCCACTATGTGTGCAAATGAACTCGTGGGCAACTCGGTACATAGGTACCATCTTACATATCTCTGTTATAAGCTATAATACATCTATTGATTCTACACCCCAGTTTATCAGAAACAGACCAACCTACTAACTTGATGCATGTTAAAGTCTGTACAAACAGACACATACGTACCGTAGTGGCGCCATCATGCCCAGGCACCACTTATGGCACCAACATTTTAAATTCTTAATGTTGAAGTCTGAAATGTAAAATCTCCCAATTTCTCGTCATGACACCCGAAGTTCGTGGTTTTCATAAAAAGGCGCCGTTTCTTGGTGACACAGAGGCGCTATAATTCAAGAAATACATGTACGAAAGAAAGATATTACATAAACATACCATTTTTTATTACCGGTTGAATATATTACATAATCATACCATTTTGAAGGTAATTACAACAACCTACAACTTGTTTTCCCAGAGTTTGACCGTAAAATTGGAGGCTGAGCCGCTGGAACGAGAAGTTTGTCAAAAACGTGTAGTAACAATTTTTTTTTACAACTTTTTATTTTTTTATCCTCAAACTGTATTATGGACAGAAAAAAACTGGGTAACCCTATCTTGTAGAAAATTGAATTCTCTTTGATGTGTATCTTCTCGATGTTACGGCCAACCGTAGACAAGCTATGAGCGAAAAACCAAAACATCAAACTTCCCGAACACCGAAGCTCACCTTTCGGGGCCACGGAAGTCCTCCATGTTGACTACAGCCCCTTTTTTTGGCGTTCATTAGCTGGACAAGGAGATCGTTTACAGGTCTGCATAGATGAAGAAACCAAGTCATATGGCAGTAAATAACGTAACAAGAACTTGTTACTTAATGTAGGATGTACACTACACATCATGAATGTTGTGATATTTACGAGAATTGTAAGATTTTTAGATCGCTGTGTAGTACATACAAATTATAGCACTTTCTAAGGGTGAATATATTATAACTATAGGCATATCGCTGGAGACCACAATAGTGGGTGCTGTTGAATTAAAATTTTTAATACAAAACACATGATTAGGAATAATTTGGAAAGGGAAAAATCACCTGCAAAATTTCAATAATTTTAAGTTTAGTATCCATGACTAAGGGATACTCCTTTTTGTTCTGAGGAGTGCTCTTGGGCTGAACAGTTGCATTCATGCTTCCAACACCAGTAGCCAATGTGAGTCCTGTTACAACAGCTCCCATATCACCAATAGAGCGTAATACACCACCTTCAGCTGAAACAATTCAGGTTGAACAATAGGCATTTGGAACTAGTCAATAAGGAAAATACAAGGACAATAACTCAACTTACAATGTATTTCAGCAGTTGGTATTTTTCTATGAATATCATTTTCAGATACACAATCCAAGATACTCAACAGTGTTTTTGTTAACCTTAATAGATCACTAAAGCTGTAGAACCCAAAATAAATCAAATCTCGAGCGAGCTTAACAACCTGAAAATGACGGAGAGAGAATATAAACTTCCTTGAAACAAAAATGAAATTAGGAATATTAAAAAAGAAGATTTAACAACAAAATACGGTCAACACATGCTACTAGTATGGAAAAGGGTTCAACATTATTATCATATCAAGACAGAATTTCTTCATAATTTCGTAAGAATGTGAGTAACAGGAACTAATCTTAGATTCTTTCTTTGTGAAATCGATCAACCAAATGTTTGAAAGATGAAAACAGTGTTTGCACCAATGTAAAACCGTTCACGAAAGTAATGAATCATGATGAGCCGGTCAAGTTTGAGAAGGAAAGGGTCAAGTTATCGAGTGATGCAAATGAAATACCTTTTTCAAGCGAATTACTAAAGAAAATATGCAATTGCAATGGGTGTAACATTTTTAGCGAATAATTTTTGAAAAGTTTTTCCATCAAAATTCGTTTTGAGACATTCTGAACGCATGTTCAACAAAAGTATATATATCTCAAAGTGTATATATAACCCCCCCCCCCCACCCCAAAAAACCCTGTGGTAAAAATTTGCCTGCTAACAAAACTTACTCCTGCAAAAAGGACTGCCATCCATTTTAACCACCAAAGTAGCATGCAATGCGCGAAGCTTCCCCCCCCCCCCCCCTCACACACATCACACATACACACACACACACACACAACCAGCAATCAAAAAGCTTCCCGCCAAACAGCATTGAAATTAATTTCTAGGTTTGTTGGGAAAGAACAGGTTTCCACACACGTATCCAACAGAGGGGGATGGAACATGTTTCTTTGAGTATATGCACATCCAAGCGTAACACCGAGAACGCTAAAATTAGGCAAGCGAAATGGATATCAATACTTTTTGAGGCTGAGGAGGTATTGTTAGCGGGTAACCTTTTACAACAGGGTTGTTTCGGGGGGGGGGGGGGGGGGATATGACATCGTTGTGTATGGTGTGGTATGTGTGGTGTGGTGTGCGTGCGTGCGTGAGTGAGGGTGCGCGCGCCCGCGTGTGTGATGTCGTATCCAATGTCAGGCCACAATTCTCAACCAATTTGCATGGTTCTTTTACTTGTGACAGAGTGAGGAGAGTGATGGTGGACCCTCGAGAGTCCCCCTCCTACACCAGCAAATTATCACCCGTTAAGAAGGGATATCGATTAGGCTTCCACCAAACGACCCCATCTCCACCAGAAGAAAAAAAACCGACCCGAGGACAGCCACACCGTCATACTCCTCCTCACATGACATACTTCTGGGTAGCAGAAGTATGAGAGGGAAAAGGGGGAATGAAAAGTAGTATGAAGTTCTGGTTCAGAAAAGGATATCTGAACAAGTTCAAGGTGATTAACCTCCATCGTAATGGTACTACCTCAATAATATTTACTGGTGGAGAACAAAGCTCCTACATACGAGTATTGGCGGAGAAAAAAATGTTGTCAGAGGTTGTTGTCCAGCGAACTGTGATCATCAGGGCAACAACCTCTAGGTGATCAACCTCCATCGTTGGGATGGAACAACAAAAATTGGGACCTTTAAACTGGGACACGGCATTACTCGCCATCAGATGAACTCAATATATTTTAATTATATTGACACTCAGAGGGGAAAGGGGGTCGGGAAGCCAATAGATGTATGTATTTTCAAAGGGACAGCATGGTCATAAAGGAATCCTTCTGGAAACCTTTGGGCTTATCCTTCTGGAAAGCCCACAAAAAGTGGATGGAGTACAGTGGAGTTGGAATTACTCAGCGCATACTATCAAACCACGCTCTGCTACCATATGACTGAGTGAGGAGAATGACGGTGGACCCTCGAGAGTCCCCCTCCTAGACCAGCGAGATTATCACTGGTTAAGAAGGGATATCGATTAGGCTTCCACCAAAGGAACCCATATCCACCAGAAGAAAAAACGACTCGAGAAGAGCCACACTGTCATATGCTTCAATGTTCCTATTGTATAGGAATGGAAGTATGGTGATACCATCAAAAATAGGTTTCGAGAAATCCATGGAATCTTGTTAGGAAGTGCTCAAAACGAGTTTCTAGACGGCTTTCCGCTTGATGTCACTCCATATGAAAGTATGTATGTATGTCGTAATTTCCAAGGTCATAACTTCCTCAAAATACAAACGTCAGATTTTCGTTTTGGGTTTTTTTCAGCTTGTTAAACTGTTCAATTTGAGATCAGAACGTGTTTTCTAGGTGTACAAAAAAGGACTGTTTTCTAATTTTTCAATTTAAACGATAACTGCCGTAAAAACAGATCAAAACTGGTGCGGTTGGTACCAAAATGGCCGTTAGGATGTCTAGATCATGGCTATTGATTTTGAGCTCGATTGCATATGATTTGGCTAACTGACAGCAAAAACATATGTCAATGGGTCCAAAATTTTCTAGATTTATTGGCTAAATGACGTTGGTATGGTGTCAGAAAGTGAGATTTCTATGCAAGTTTACGGATTTTGACCAAGATGGGCGGCCAGTCAGGGTGCAACGGTCGGCCTGTAAGGCCGAAATTGGCTGCCACTGCCACCAAACTTGTATCCATACTATTATTAATAACATAGAAATATTGTTTGGCAATCTCCACACCGGAAATTTTCATTTGACTCAGTTTTGGGCCTAGTTGTGCGCTACGACGCGGGGATTTCAAAATTCACTTCAGGAGGGAGTAAGGGGGGGTTGATATTAGAACTGTAAGTGATGCCCAGCCCACAATTCTCAACCGATTTGCGTGGTTCTTTTTTCTATACAACAAAGTTTTGGGTCTAATTGTGCATTACGTAGCCGGAATTCCGTAATTCACTTCAGGAGTGGGGGTAACGGAGGAGGTAATACTGAAAAAACGACTGCTTGCGATGCCCAGACCACAATTCTCAACTCAGTTTTCTCGACTCAGTTTTTAGTCTAGCTGTGCACTAAGTCGCCGGAATTTTGAAATTCACTTCTTGGGGGAAACTTACGCACAAATCTCAACCGATTTGTATGGTTCTTTTTTACAATAAACCACTAAAAAGAACATTCCCTGTAATGCATGTATGACTTAACAATATATTTCCAACTTTTTAAATTTAAAAAATTTAAATCAACAGGAAAATTCAAATCGGAATTTTTTAAATCGATTTTCTTCTTAATTTGACTAATTTTGTATCAATTAATTTTCTAACCATGGTTATGGGACAAACAAACAACTTACGTACAAAAACTTTTCAATTGTACTCGTATCAATTCAATTTCGAAAACTTGCAAGCTTTCTAACTTCATAAATTTAGAAAACATTCCTCATTACTATTCGTAAATCTTCTCTCAAGGAAGGGAGGTGTTACGTCCCTATTAAATGCTGACCAACACCTTCCTTGTTTAATCAGAAGACTAAGCTAAAATAGAGACCCCTATTGCTCTCGAGTTAGACTCATTTCCTCTGTCATTGTAGCTTGTTCTGCCCATTTTAAATATGTATCGATCGTAATGACATGTTTTCTACTCTTTTCCTCTGGCAACCAACTCAACTCTTATGTTATATTGACTTCCGTTCTCACAAATTGAGGCTGATGCCTCACGGCACTAATGGATGTGCAGAACCAATAATCAAAAAGAACAAAGAAAACAAACAGCAGCACAGTATGAGGTGCATTGGTGACTTGATGGTTAGTTTGATTGGATGCTTGCATGGACAGCCCAAAATCACAACATTAGTTACAACTAAAGCAAACCCTATTGGCTAGCTTTGCCTTGCACACAGTGTGAATGTATTTCCGTGAATGTCTGGCCACTTATAGCCTTCAGGCAGTTTTACCAATTTCACTTTCATCAGTCTGCCATCATCTAAAGCACTACACACATACATTTTTATGTTTTGTGACAGAGTGTGACAGTGGGGGACCCTCGAGAGTCCCCCTCCTAGACCAGGTAGATTATCACCGGTTAAGAAGGGATATCAATTAGGCTTCCACTCACCAATCCCGTCTCCACCGGACCAAAAAACGACTCGAGAACAGCCACACTGTTACACTCCTCCCCACATGACATACTTCTGGGTAGCAGAAGTAGTATGAAGTTCTAGTTCAAGAAACGACATCAGAACAACTTCAAGATGACTAACCTCCATCGTAATGGTACTACCTCAATAATATTTACTTGTGGAGAACAAAGCTCCTATATACGAGCATTGGCAGATAATGTTGTCAGAGGTTGTTGTCCAGTGAGTTGTGCTCATCTAGGCAACCTCCATCGTCAACCTCCATTGGGACTTGTAAACTGGGACATGGCATCAACCACCTTCAAATGAGCTCAGTATATTTTAATTATACTGAAACTCTAATGGGGGAAATGGCGTGGGGAAGCCAATAGATGTTATGTATTATCAAGGGGACAGGTTGTTAGTAAAGGATTCATTCTGGGAAACCTTTGGGCTTATCCTTCTGGTAAGCCCACAAAAAGTGGATGGAGTATGGTGAGTTGCTCAGCGCATACTACCAAACCACACTCTGCTACCATGTGACAGTGTGAAAGGAGGGGCGGACAAACTAAATCACTCGCGAAGAAATCGTGGAAACCCATTTCAAAGAAAACCGGAGTTATTGAAAAAAAAAAAAATCTATTTCCACTAATACCGAAACAGGTATAACAGTGTTTTTGCGTTTTTCGTGTATTAGTGGAAATAGACTTTTTTTTTTTCAATAACTCCGTTTTTCTTTGAGGGGTGGACCCTCGAGAGTCCCCCTTCTAGACCAGCGAGATTATCACAGGTTAAGAAGGGATATCGGTTAGGCTTCCGCTCACCGATCCCGTCTCCACCGGCCCAAAAAATGACTCGAGAACAGCCGCACTGTTACAGTTTTTGGACCAAACTTAAACATCATCAAAAATTGGTTTAGTCCTTACAAATTAATTAAACTTGCATAGACCATAAACACAAAATGCATAAAAATGAAATATCAGGTGGTTTCATGTCATTTTGGGATTGTACAAACCTCAAAAGTCAGCTTGTTTTGATACTGGTCAGTAAAACTCCACATTTTTGCCACTACATTACAGAGGTAGTCTTCGACAAACATAATAGTTGAACTGAATTTGGCTCGAACAGCTTCTTTATTCAAGTCTGGAGTTTTGTTGGTGTCATAGCTGAAATTATAAGTTACACAAACTTTAACGAAGCATAATACTTCAATTGGACTTTTGGGAGCAGGAGCAGTAAAGTTTAAATTAAATCATAGGTAATAATATGAGGGAAATTATTTGCCTAACAGTATGAGCAACCAAATGAAAATAAATTTTCTATTTACCGAAGCAGATAAGAAATTATCATACTTTCACATTTAATATAGTCCATGTGCCAGCAGTTTTCTGAGTACCAGAGAGATAACCAGACCACACTTTCACAATATGTTGGGGGGGGGGGGGGGGGGGGGGTCATGTGAAGTGTAATAAGCTATGTATGAAAGCCATCACAGATTGGTAGCTTTCAAAAATGGCAGTGGTGGAAGGAGTGGGGGAAGGCATTCCCTTTGAAAATTCATAGTTTTCGAACGAGACAAGATCGGAAATTTCTTCCAATGCCAAAATGTCCCACAAAGACTATAGTTCCGATAGCTATGGTTGAAATTCTTGCTACGTGAAGAAGTATGTGTGAAAAAAGACTTGAATGACAAAAAACGTGATTTTTTTAAAAATAAATGGTTTCTTATTTGGCATAATATATATCGGAAGGCGTTCTGTGTATCAAAAATTCGTCCTTCATAAAAGTTGTAGAGCCAGAAAAGAGCTTTAATTTGATTTATAATTTGCGAGGAAAATATTGTTGAGGAGTATGGCGTGGAGGAGGCGGAACTACTAGGAAACTACTGGCAAGGTGCGACTAATGAGACTGTGCTGTGCGGGTTGACTATATCAGCGGTCTCTGTTTCATTGCGGATTCGCGCATTTTTGGATTTATTCGCATTAAATGATTATTTAAAGAGATAAAACGGGAATAAAATATCTATTGACGACTAAATTTTGGCCAATACTGAACAAATAAAAGACAGGATTACAGTTATATTTCTATGAATACGCACGGCATTGCTAGGGGCATTGGTAGAGCATAATTTATTTATAAGACGAACTTCATTTTGGAAGGAACATTTCACATGTTACTTCCGATGACATTTCATCGTTCCTTCTGATTTCATAGCTAATGTCATTTTCATTTTTGCGTATAGAAATCAAAGCCTGTGAATCATTAAAAAAAAAAAATGGATAGAAATAAGGAAGAAACATCATAGTTCTTCTTCAGCCTTCGTCGGTAGCACAGTGGTCGTTTATTTTCAGTGATCTCATACCCCTTGCATTTGCAGACTCCTTCACCATATTCCAGCCTGGCAATTGGCACGCTTCCTATGTAGATGTAAAGTTTCCTTACATGGAGGCATTAGGCTGTGTTCAATTCGACCTCCTTTACTCCTGATCATCTCGTATCTCAACTCATTAACACAACGGATTTTTGTTTTTCGAGCATACATGTTACATGTGAATTTCACGACAAGCTCCAAGCACCTGTATGGGGTATCCCAATCACGTCCCAATTCACTGAAGGCTGATAGGGACTGTTTATCGTGTATCACAAGTTTAAGACCCTTAATCTTTCCCTTTCCAGAGAAAGTGCTCACTGAATCACAGCCAAACCAACTGTTTGGACAACCAACTGGACGAGTTCATTGTATGAATCACCACTCTCTTTCGCTGGGGAATGAAACATTAAGGGTCTGAAACTTTTGATACATGATAAATAGTCCCTCTCAGCCTACAGTGAATTGGGACGTGGTTGGGATATGCCAGACAGGTGCTTGGGGCTTGTCGTGAAATTCACATGTAACATGCATGCTCAAAAAACAAAAATCCATTTTGTTAATGAGTTGAGTTACCAAACGTTCAGGAGTAAAGAAGGTCAAACTGAACACAGCCAGATGCCTCCATGTAAGGAAACTTTACATATACACATGAAACGTGCCAGTTAACAGGCTGGAATATGGCGAAGGAGTTTGCAGAGTTCGCTATCTATCCCAAACTCTTCTAATCATGGTTGGGAAAAGGACAGAACCGGGGATGTATCCATAAAATGGTTTTCTGGTCTCCCTGCACCCGAGTATATTCTCAGTTTTTTGTCCTCCAGCTACAGCAAAGACTGCAACCAACACAAGTTCTCCTGCATCGCCAACAATATGGAATGCACCATTTCCTGCAAATGCATGTGTTGTGAGCTCTCAAAGATAAACGAAAACGAGAACATAGCGAGAGTAATAGCGACATCTAAAGAAGAACTATGATGTTTCTTCCTTATTTCTATCCATTTTTATTTTCAATTTGTTCTTTTTTTAATGATTCACAAGACAATGAAAATGACATGAGTGATGAAATTGGAAGGAATGATGAAAAGACATTGTAAGGAACACCTGTGAAATGTTCCTTCCAAAATGAAGTTCGTCTATTTATAAGACGAACTTCATTTTGGAACTTCGTCTTATAAACTTATGGACTTAGTTTCCTAGTTATCTCTATCCCTAGCAATACGAACGTATCTATTTATCGAAATATAACTATAGGGTGTAGAGAAAGTCGGTATCTTTTTAATCTGTACGGTATTTTTTTGCAGGCCGGTTGGCACCATTGTTGCTATCAGTTTTCCATTGTCTTATCACTCCGATTTGATAATCCGTGACAATTTTTGTGATCCAAACATTTCAGTGACCATGGCAACCTTAAATATGGAGCAACGTTTGTTGGTAATCCAAACTCATTACCGGTCTGGTGAAAGTGTTGCTGTGACTATTGCAGAGTGTTATTCTGTTAACAGTAGAAGATATTGCACTGAAATGTCAGAAAATGGAAAAGTTGTATTTCTGAATTAAACTCTGAACGACGACAATAATAGAACTGGGGAATTTTGGCCAAAACACATGATGTTGTAAATTTGGGTTTCCAACGAGTAGATCATCCAAACATCCAAGCTAGTGTAGAGGTCCAGTTGCTCAACTCTCAATACTCACACTGCAGCTGGACTGGAACTCTTCTTTCTTGATGAAATTCAAATCAAAGGTTTCGTCATAATATCAGCAATTTGGCGTTTGGACTCCACATACTGAAGAGTAAATTCTGTTCAAGTTTCTCCCGAATCAAGTGATACGAAACATCGATGTGCTTAGTTCTTTTACGAAATTCCGGATTTTTGATCAAGCGGATGGCACTCTGATTATCCTTGAACAGCGTAGCATTTCCTTCCTCTCCAGTGAGCTCTGTTAGTAGTCTTTTCACCCAGCTTTCTTTCTTTCTTTCTTTCTTTCTTTCCTTCTTTCTTTCTTTCTTTCTTTCTTTTTTCCTTCTTTCCTCCTCCAAGTACCCATACAGGAATGCCGTCTTAACATCAAACTGAACTAGATCCATATTTTCGGCAGCAGCCAAAGCCAAAACCGTTCGCACAGATTCATACCTCACAACAGGACTGAATGTTTCATGGTAGTCTTCCCCATAACTTTGTGAGAACCCTCGGGCAACTAGCCTGGCTTTGTACCGACCGCTAGGCTGCTTAATCCTGAACACCCACTTATTGTCTACTACTGACCTTCCTGGAGGCAATTCTACGAGTTCCCAGGTTCCATTTTTATGCAGGGAGTCTAGCTCTTCCTTCATTGCTTGCTTCCATTTGTCAGCATCAGGGCTCTTCACAGCCTCCTCATAACTCTGGGGCTCTGAATTGACTGCCATAGCTGTGCAGCACGTGAACTGTTTGGCTGGCTTGCGTTCTCTCAATTTGTAAAAAGATTCAGCCTGTCCCATCCTGTTGGTATCTTCAGACGAAACAGCTATTGGAAGTGGTAAAATTTCATTACAAGACAATTGTTGTACGGCTACAGGAACTTCGATTGACTCATTACTTGAAGGTTGTTCTATGGGAGTTTCGGGATGGTCTATGAGGGCTTCGGGATTAACTATTGCAGATGGTAGAGCAGTTTCGGAACCTTCAACTTGAGAATCAATGTCTATACTGACAACGCAACTATCAACACTGCTACTTCCCCGATACACCTGGTCCTCTAAGAAAAGTACATCCCTACTGAATTCAAATTTACCTTGGAGAGGAATTTTGTATCCTTTCACACAGCTATCATACCCGACAAAAATGCCTTCTTTACTTTTGGGGTCGAATTTGCTTCTCTTTTGTTTTGGTATGTGTGCGAATACTCTAGATCCAAACACCCTCAAATGACTGATCCCACAATCATTATTGTGCCAAAGTTCAAACGGCGTTTTGCCTTGCACAGAACTTGTCCCAGTCAGGTTAAGAACATATGCTGCAGTGTTCACTGCTTCAGCCCAAAGGCGTTTTTCCAAGTTTTTTTCATGCAGCATACTCCTAGCTTCTTCAACAATGGTCCTGTTATCCCGCTCAGCTGAACCATTTTGTTTGGGATTGTAGGGGACAGTTCGTTGGTGAATGATACCTCTACATTTGTGACGGTATATGGGAATCCCGTCCATCTTGGATGCGGGCTCTTCCCGATCTTTTTGACACGCGGCTGAAGGGGCGGTCGATTCGCGGAAACGAATCGTCAACTCCTGGAGGCAACGCGTTATAATCTAACCTTTTGTCTCCGGGGGCAGCTGTCACACTGCCTCCCTACCTTTCTAGAGGATGGAGAGGGGGAAACTACGTTGTATGGGCGGCGTAGTTAAACCCCTCATCCATTACATGGTAGCAGAGCGTGGTTGGTGGGTATGTGCTGGATTTTATCCTCAGTACCCCCTCCACTTTTTGAGAGCCTTTCCTGAAGGAATAGCTCTGAGGTTTTCCAGAAGGAATCCTCTTTTTAATATCTTCTCTTTTTAATAACCCCTTTGTTAATCAATATACACTTCGGCCATTGGATTTTCTTTTTTCATCAAATCAAACTCATTATTATTATTACTATTATTACTATCAAACTTGATTATTATTCTTAAGGCGCTCAATGCCTGGCGTTCAATGCCAATTTTTCCCCTTGTTTTCCAAGTTGTTCCATCTTATGATGGGGGTTAGTCACCCAGAGGTTGTTCAGATGAACCTTCCTGAACCAGAATCTCTGACAACGACTTCTTTTCTTTTTTGTCCAAGTCGGCCAAGTGATATTGATGAGGAGCTAAGTTCTCCACCAGTAACAATTCTCAGTAGTACCATTACGATGGAAGCTATCAGCTTTGGAGTTTTTCAGATGAACCTTCCTGAATCAGAACTCCATACTACTTTCAGTCCCGTGTCTAACTTCACATACTTCTTCCTCAAAGAAGTATGTTTTTAAGGGGAGGAGTGTGACGGTATATGGGAATCCCGTCCATCTTGGATGCGGGCTCTTCCCGATCTTTTTGACACGCGGCTGAAGGGGCAGTCGATTCGCGGAAACGAATCGTCAACTCCTGGAGGCAACGCGTTATAATCTAACCTTTTGTCTCCGGGGGCAGCTGTCACACTGCCTCCCTACCTTTCTAGAGGATGGAGAGGGGGAAACTACGCTGTATGGGCGGCGTAGTTAAACCCCTCATCCATTACACATTCCAACATTGTTTTTATGGCATTATTACAAAACTCAAGTCCATTGTCTGTCCTGAGAACTTTTATGTCATGCCCTAAAGTATTTTTAGTGAGTTTCAAGAATGTCTCGAGCTTGTTATGCACCTCACTTTTGTGTGCTATAAAATAGACTGTTCTAAAATGCGAGTAGTCATCTTTAAACAACAGAAAGTATCTTGACCCTCCGACTGAATTGCACTCCATGGGACCTGCTAGGTCTGCATGAATCAGATCAACTGGACCAGAGGAAATAGTATCGCTACTTCTAAACGGTGTCCTGTGTTGTTTTCCTAAGATGCACCCTTCACATTTTGGATTACCTTGAATATTATTGACCTTGATGTTCTTACGTTCCAGAATTTTCTTGCAATGCTCGACATTTTGATGCGCTAGCCTGCAGTGCCACAGGTACATTGACTCTACGATGCAGGCATGATGACTGGGCTCCAGAACTTTGAACTCCATTTTATAGAGCCTACCTTTCCGAAAACCAGTGGCGATTTCATTTCCTTGGTGATCTGAAAGAGCACATTTATTACCACTCATAAACAAATCCATTCCCTTTTCCATTGTCGCTGAGACAGAGAACAAATTTTTTTTCAAGTCTGGAATGTACAAAACATTTTTCAGATACCTTGCGGTCCACGCCCCCCTCCGAAAACCATGACGTTTATGCCACCTGTACCTGTTGCATGAATGCTTGACCCATCTCCAATCTTGACTGGAACCGGTTGAAGGGACTCAAAATTCGAAAACCATTCTCGAATGAAGCACATGTGATCAGTAGCCCCAGAATCTAAATACCACTCACAGTCTGCAATGGCCTCATCAGAAACATTAACTAACGCCATGTTTCTGGCTTGCGACTCATTTAGAGCAGCAAGTTTGTTCTGTAACTTCCTGCAGTCTCGCTTAAAGTGTCCCGGCTTTTTACAATACCTACACACTAAGTCCTTAATTTTGTGCTGTTGACTGTTGCGCTGAGCTGCTAATGCTACATCATCTTGCTTTCCTAAAATTCGTTTTTCCTCGTTAAGAAGTCGAGCAGTGAGATTTCCTAGATTTCTGTTAGCTGCTGTTTCTGACTCCCAGGCACTAAAAAAATGGTCAAACGTGGAAGGCAATGTTGTCAGTATTTTGGTCATCAGCATGTTTTCTGAGAGCGGTTCCCCTAATGTACGCATTTGGTTTGCTATGCTCTCCAACTTTGAGATATGCATAGATATGTTATCTTGAGGATTTTTTTCGTACTTAAAGAACCTTTCTTGTGCGCTGAACAGATTGTTTCCTGACCTATGTTCGAAAACAGACAACAATTTGTCCCACATTTCTTTGGCTGTTTGACAGGACATGATGAGCACAGTCACATTGTCACTTACAGTTGTTACAATGAGCTTACGGACTTTGGCGTCTGCCTTCTTCCATTCCTTCAGTACTCTGTTGAAGTCTTCAACTGCCGCTTCATCAGCCCCTGCAGCTAAAACGGGTTTTTACGACTCACCATTTATCAAACTAAGCATGTCGTCCGCTTCAAGAAGAGTTTGAATCTTGAACTTCCATATTGCAAACCCATCTTCATCTCGAAGTTTCTCAATCGTGGTCGTAACTCTGTCTTCTGACATCTTCTTTGTCTACACTGGGCCCATAACCTATTGCAGAGTGTTATTCTGTTAACAGTAGAAGATATTGCACTGAAATGTCAGAAAATGGAAAAGTTGTATTTCTTAATTAAACTCTGAACGACGACAATAATAGAACTGGGGAATTTTGGCCAAAACACATGATGTTGTAAATTTGGGTTTCCAACGAGTAGATCATCCAAACATCCAAGCTAGTGTAGAGGTCCAGTTGCTCAACTCTCAATAGTGACCGTGCGCAAACTTCGCGATGTGATGGGTCATAGGGAAGCACCTACAGCAGCTGCTGCGTGGAAACTCGTAAGAAAATTTGAGGCCACAGGACCGTTACTTGATCAAAAACGCAGTGGACGTCCTCGCGAAAGTCAAAGCAAAATTAACAAAGAGGTTGTGTTTGATAACGTCTTGGCAGGCCCGACTAAATCTGTTCGTAGACGTGCTCAGCAACTGGGTATCTCACCCAGGACTGTTCATCGTATTCTGAAACAGGATTTACACCTGCTTCCTTACAAAATTCAACTTTTACAGGAACTGAAACCAACCGACCACGCCAAACGCCGAGGGTTTGTCGAATGGTTCAGGGCCATGAAAAGCAATTATCCGGATTTTCATTCACGAATCATTTTCAGTGATGCTCACTTTCATTTAAGTAGTTTTGTAAACAAGTATAACTGTAGGTTCTGGATTGGAGAACCATCAGGAGACACAGGAACACCAACTGCATCCACAAAGAGTGACAGTGTGGTGTGGATTTTGGTGCGGTGGAGTTATTGGGCCGTACTTCTTTGAAGATGACAGTGGAAATGCTTTCACCATCAATGGGGAATGGTACAGACAAATGCTAACAGATGTTTTAATCCCTGAATTGGAACAATCTGACATCGACACTGACAGCATCTGGTTCCAGCAAGACGGCACAACTGGCCATACTTCAAGGGCAACAATGGGTTTATTGCGCGAAACTTTTCAAGACCGAACCATCTCGAGAAACGGGACTCAGAACTGGCCTCCCAGGTCTTGTGACCTAACTCCTTGGGATTTCTTCCTTTCAGGTTACACAAAGTCCAAGGTCTACGAGAATAAACCCAGGACCGTCGAGGAACTGAAGGAAGAAATCCAGGAGAAGATCGCCGATGTCAACCAGCTGGTCTGCGGGCGAGTCTTGCAAAATTTCTTAGAGCGAGTAGATGCGTGTCATCGGGCTAGGGGTGGCCATAGCTGGATGTTATCTTCCATACCTAAATCGGAGATGTTTACCTACATAACGACGAAAATATTGTGTAAATATACCTATTTTTAATAACGCTATGGGAAAATCAAAATGATACAGGCTTTTGCTACACCCTATATAACCCTGTCTTTTATTTGTTCAATATTGGCCAAAATATAGTCTTCAATAGATATTTTAATCTCGTTTTATCTCATTAAATCATCAATTCATGCGAATAAATAAAATAAAAATGCGTGAATCCGCAATAAAACAGAGACCGCTGACCCGGAAAACACTGCCTCATTAGGCGCACCTTGCCTGTGGTTTCCTAGTAGTTCAGCCTCCTCCACGCCATACCGCTCAACATTTTCCTCACTAATTATTTATAAGTCAAACTGAAGTTCTTTTCTCGCTCTACAACTTTTGTAATGAACGAATTTTTTATTCACCTAGCCATTTCTGATATATATGCCAAATAAAACAATTGATTTTAAAAATCACGTTTTTTGTCATTTAAGTCTTTTTTCACACACATTCTTTATGTAGTGTCGTGATATCCTCCCAGACTATCACTCCCTGTACAATATTAAAGATCTCGCAAATAAACCAAGGAATGAAGTGGCAGACGTGACCTGGCTCAGGTAGTACGAAGGAATCCCCTTCCATCCCTCAACTGACGTTGATGGACGGGAGGAGGGTGGACAAAGCCCTATATAAACTCGCCTTTCTCGCCTGTTACTTCATTCTACGCTCTAACCAAGTCGATGACTTATCTCTCCTCCTTGCTCACGCCTCCTCTCTCTCTCCTACATCTAAAAGATCCCAGACTGGTGTTAACCAGGCAGGTAAAACTATCCAGAGTGGTAACCACTGGGCACACATCCAAACGACCCTAAAAGATCCTAGACTGGTGACAACCACTGGGCACATCCCCCTAGCGCTTTAGTGGTGGAAACCTGGCTTCGGTTTAAGGTGGTAACCAGGGCGCTAGGTCCGATACCTCATCTCCTTCACTCACCTCATCTCACCTCGCCTCTCACCTAAACCACCACATGTAGCAAGAATTTCAACCATAACAATCAAAACTATAGTCTTTATGGAACATTTTGGCGTTGGAAGAAATTTCCTATCGTGTCTGGTTCGAAAACTATGAATTTTCAAAGATAATGCCTTCCCCCACTCCTTTCAACTGCCGCCGTTTTTGAAAGGCTGTCACAGCTTACACATACACAGTCACAGATTACACTTCACATGACCCCAGAAACATATTCCGAAAGTTTGGTGTGGTTATCTCTTTGGTATTCAAATCCCAAAATCAGGGGTCTGGCACAGGGACTAATAAGGTTACGTTATGACATCAACTTTCTTTTGTTACACAGATGCAATCTAATATGTGCTTCGTTGGTTATCCAAAACAAGTACCTACCTGTTTGTTCAAGTACTTAATGCCAGCAATGTGAGATTCATTTGTTGATGATTGCTTAGAGCAATTACTTTGTTTACAAAAAATGACAGAACTTACTCGTTGATAGACATTTTTGAGGGTATTTCAGACCATAGTCTAGCATACTTCACAGGTGTAACTGGTTCTTGAGGATCTCTGTCAACATGAAGGTGGAGCATCAACCGGCAAAATGATGCTCTGAGTTCATAAGAGACATTTTCATCAGCCATACACCTGAGGAAAATGTTGATAATGCTAAATATAGGGTTGAAAATACGAATAAACTAATAAAAACCTTATATTACCAAGAACTTTCTGTTTTAATCATTACTCCCATAAGTGTATGAGTAAGAGTAAAGCAAGTTCCAGATAACATTTGAATGAGAACAAAAATTTAAACAACAAGTAATCTCTCCTTCCTGAAAATAAGTTTGATCTACCGTACTGGTTATCAAGATGAGTATGTGACTTACTTCAGGATCAAATCGATGTCCAAATGAGGGGAGAGGTTATTGAGAGCCAAATATTGACGGTTTAGACACATATTTGAAAAGAGATTCAACTGATGACGGTAGTAATCCAACAGAGCAAATGTCGTCTGATTGCCTAACTTTGCTTCACGAGATAACTCCACTAATGTTCCTTGTTTCTGGAATATATTCCAAAGCATCAATTGAAACCTCCAAGATGATTTAATTAAATTATTCTGATGCAAAATTATTGTCACAACCTATTGCCTGCGTACTGAAGACAAAAATATTCTATCACCCAAGTAATATCAATGTAAATAGATAAATGACGTCCTATTTTTAGGAGTGCAGTAAAAACATCAACTTGAGGTTCTAGGCATGATAACCTACCCATAACATGGCAAGAGGAAAAAGCGTTAGTGTCGTGGTACCCCTCTAGAATATCACTCAAATGTACATACTTAGACTGTCCTAAATAAACCAAGTGAATGGTGGGCCAACGTGACACAAGAGGCATAAGTCGTGTCGTAGAGTCGTGCCCGACACCGGCGCTGTCCTCCACCACACCACCCCTGTCCACCGACGGCTCTTCAACAAATGTATTAAAACGAATCTACCCTTCCTCGTGTACACTGGCACTGCACTCTCAATCATCCCCAACTCTGTCCTCCGTCGTCAGGCGCGCTGTGATCACCAGCTCCTCTAAGCCGTCAACGGTACCACCATCCCCACCTATGGCACCCACCGTTCAACCGTCCACCTGAACGGCAACACATGAGTGGATCTTTACCGTAGCGGATGTGGAGAAGCCCATCCTGGGGGCCGACATCCTCTCCTACTTCGGCCTCCAGGTGGTGGACGTCAAAAACGCATGCCTGATAGACCTCACCACCAATAAACCCCTTCCAGGGTTCATCAATGCCCTCGCCCCTACGCAGACCTCCGACCGCTTCGCCTCGCTCCTCCCAACTTACACTCCACAGCCACGACCCTCTTCACATCTCTCTACTGTGCAACACCACATTGAGATGAAAGGACCCCCCTCTCACCGCCAAGGCACGACGCCTCCACCCCCACCAGCTAGCGTAGACGAAGAAACATTTTGAACATCTCATCGCCGAAAAAATCATCCGACCCTCCAACTCCCCCTGGGCCTCCTCCCACCACATCGTCCAGAATCCGACGGGACATTCGCCCTTGCGGAGACTATCGCCGCCTCAACTCCCGCACAATGCCAGATCTTTATAATGTCCCCCACCTCCAGGATTTCTCATCACATCTCCACGGCACGACTGTTTTCTCCACCCTCGACATCTCCCGTGCCTTCCACCACATTGATGTGTATCCCCCTGACGTACCAAAGACCGCCATTATCACACCCTTCGGCCTCTTTGAGTACGTAAAAATGGGCTTTGGCCTCCGTAACGCTACCCAGACTTGGCAGCGTTACATGGACCACATCCTCCGCGCCCTCCCATTTGTCTTTTGTTTCCTGGACAATGTTTTGGTCACCTCCCGAACCGCCAACGAACACTTCAGCGGTACACTTCTTTCAAGCGGAAGGCCTCATAATCAACAAGGAGAAAAGCGTTATCGCTCAGCCTTCAGTCTGCTGCCTCGGCCACCTCGTCATGGCCTCCGGGATCACGCCCCTTCCGGACAAAGTCGAATCCCTCAGGAATTTTCCCCAACCTCCAACAGTCACCGAACTCCGCCGCTTCCCCGGCATGATAAACTTTTATCGCCGCCACATCCGCCATGCCGCTCAACACCAACAAACACTCATCAACGCCATCCCACAGTCATCTCGCAAAAAGGATAACCGCCACATCACCTGGACCCCCACACTCACTTCCTCCTTCGACGCCTGCAAAGAGGACCTCGCCAACGGCACTCTACTTTTCCACCACGACCCCCACGCCCCCCTCTCTATCACCACCGACCCTTCAGATTGGGCTATAGGGGCCGTATTACATCATTACACCGGTGCCATCCCCCAACCCCTCGGCTTCTTCTCCCGCACTCTCTCTCCGACGCAAAAAAACTACTCCACCTTCGACAGAGAACTCCTCACCATCCACAAAGCCATCAAGCACTTTCGGGACTTCGTGGAGGGCCGGCAGATCTCTGTCATCACGGATCGTAAGCCCCTCACTCACGCCCTCCTCGAAAGCCACAAATCCGTGTCGCCTCCGGCAGCTCGAATTCATCGCCCAATTTACAACGGACATCCGATACATGCCGGGGGGCCGACAACCGTGTCGCGGATGCTCTCTCTGGCCCCTCCCCCGCGCCGGTGGACGAACTACTACCGTTCCCTTCAGCCCAACACATCAGCTCCCGCCAGATGCCCGCCACCGACCCCGCCCTCGTCAATCTCATCGCCGCTCACAAACTCAAACAACTGCCGCCACACGGACTCTAGTGTGACTTAACGGCCGACACACCCCGCCCCTACGTCCCACCAAACCTCCGGTGGCAGTTGTTCGACCATTACCACGCCCTCCACCACCCCGGCATCCGGGTGAGCTGGGACCTCATCAAAACACGGTACTTCTGGCCCCATATGAACACAGACATTCGTAACTGGGTTTTCGGGTGCCAGAAGTGCCAACACTACAAGGTCTCGGCTCACCCCCACGTCCCGCCCCAGCACATCGATGACGCACTGCCGTTTGAACACATCCACCTCGATCTCGTAGACCCCCTTCCCCCCTCCGAGGGAAAACGATACTGCATCACCATGATCGACCGTGCCACCAACTGGGTAGAGTGCACACCCCTCGTGCACATATCTGCGGAAACCGTCACCGCGGCTTTCCTCAACAATTGGGTCACGCGCTACGGTTATCCGCGGATCCTCACGGTTGATCAGGGGAGGCAGTTCGAATCCACCCATTTTAACTCTCCTCCACTCCCTCGGCATCTCCAAGACTCGTACCACCGCATACCACCCCCAATCGAACGGAAAAGTAGAGCGATGGCACTCAGTCCTCAAACAAGCAACTTCAACTTAATCTAATTCGGCCTCATGGACAAAATCGCTCCCCTATATCCTTCTCAGCCTACGCACCTTGACCAGACCATCAGACGAGTTAAGCCCGGCCGAGCGAACCTTTTCCGCGCCTTTGAGGTTGCCCACCGATATTTTTCTCCCCGACCACTCAATCAACAGAGCTCCCCTTCACCAGCAAATCCCCATTAATGACACTGCTTACCCCAAACGCTTTTATAGTGCTTCCCATATGTACCTGAAGGAGCTCGGTCACCATAAAGCTCTCCAACCGCTTTACTCCGGGCCCTTCCAAGTCATCCGCACTTCTGAAACTGCCGCTACTCTGTTGATTGACAAGAAACCCTACATGGCACCGCTCGCCCGCTGCAAACCCGCCTGCATTCTGGGCGACCCCCCACCACCATCTACACCATCGACCAACGCCATTCTCTCTCCAGCTCTCGCCCCTGCAACATCTGACCATGTCACGCTCTCCCTGATCTCAGTCTCCAGACCCCGACGTTGCCGCCATCCTACGCGACATCTGGGTTCCGGCTCCTCTGTCGCCGCTCCGTCGCTCGCCCGGGCGACCATCACCGCCCCCGTGGCACCCCCTCCGAGGATCACCGGACTACTTCCCCGGCCCCGGCAGTGGAATATACCCTGGTGGGCGATAATTCGCGACTACTACATCTCAAAGGCCACCGGGGTACACGATCCCTACATCCCCACCGACCCCGGGATGCCACCGCTTCCCCTGCCACTCGCCACGACTGCACCACCCACCACGACTGCCCCGCTCCCGGGGATATCCCCCGTTATCGCCGCCAGGAAAACACACCGGACCGGACGACGCGAGCGACGGAACATCGCGACCTTCCTGGCGTACCCGGCTTACTGCCCCGCTCCGCAGCATCACAGCGGGGCCTTGAGAGTCTTACAGACCGTGTCTACTCTCCATTCTGTAGGACACCTCTCTCGGCCCTGCTGCGACATTCTTCGCCACATCATCTTCCGCCACGTCCGCAAGCTCTCCAACTCGTCCTAGTTTTAAGTTGTCTTACACCTGTTTATTGTATTCATATCATAAATCTGCCGCCCTCAGCGCTCTACCTCTGTGCCCTCAGCTCTCTTGGTTTTGGCCCTCAGCCCTCTTGTACCTCTGCACCCTCAGCTACCATTGTTTATCACCTTGCTCAATCTGGGGGTACCTATGTCGTGATCCTCCTAGAACATCACATCTTGTATATGAAGATTGTTCAAGTAATAAATGCAAAGGGTGAGGTGGGGTACGTGACCACAGGCGCAGAGACCCAAAAGCTCCCCACCAGTCCACCTGGACTGGAGGAGAGTGGAATGGGCAGTATAAAAACTCGCCGGCTGCACATGTCACCTCATTCTATGCTCTCTTCAAGTCGCCGAATTATCTCTCTCTCTCTCTCTCTCCCCTCTCATGCCTCCTTACCTCTTCTCACAAAAGATCCCAGATTGGTGGAACCGGCATTGGTAATAACCAGTCTTGAGTGGTAACCACTGGGCATATTTCCTCTAGCGTCTTTAGTGGTGGTAACCTCCCTGACTTCGGGTTAGGTGTAACCTTTTAGATGCAACCTTCTTCCTTGGATCCAGCAACCTTCTCCTCCATCAAATTCACTCACCTCACCTCGCCTCTCAACCTAGCCACCACATAATATATTCCTAATTTTCTACTGCCTTCAGCACTCAATGTCAGCTTTCACCCTCAGCTCTTCTTTTTTTTGCATTACATGTTATTCGATTTATTAGTCCAATCCGGGGGGACCTGTGTCATGGTACTCCTCTAGAATACCACTCAAATGCACCTACTTGGATTGTCCTAAATAAACCAAGTGAATGGTGGGCCTACGTCACACAAGTGGAATAGGTAGTCCTCTCCTTCCATCGATCCCCCAACAGCTCCTAACGACCGTCGGAGGACCGGGGAAGGGTAGAAGAGCTCCTATAAAATCCGCTCTTCTCACCCAGCTCACCATTCTACGCTCAAACCTCAAGTCGATGACTTCTCTCTATCCTTACCTTCATCCTCAAACCTCTCGCCTAAAGGAACTCAGAGTGGTGGAACCGGTCTGGTGACAACCGACATGGTGGAACCGTCTGGGCACAACCTCTAGTGTTTCTAGTGGTGGTAACCTCCCTGGCTTTGCCATAGGTGTAACCTTTCAAACGCTAGCTATCCAAAACTTCAAGCTTCACATCTCAACCTCACTTATCCAGGCCAAGCATTCATTCTCTATCACCACAATTAGTGAACTCTATTTTGGTGGAAACACGGCTCGAATAGTGGCAAGAAAGAAACTAAAGCTGTGGCAGTACCTAGTTATTCCATATATTATTTAAATAGTTGCATGAGAGTAGAAATAGGTACCCACCTACGAAATGCTTGGTTCTGGCAAGAAATTGTCATACTTTTTGTGAGAAAACGGAATTAAGGTTGCAGCAAAGAAAAGCAAGTGGTGTTCTAATACTTATGAATTAGTTATTCATCACCTGGCATCCACTGGTATTTTATCATAGCTAAAATCTCCTGTGGTCAACCATTTCGAATAAATTAGAGAGTTGAGAAATAAGAATGCATAATGAAATATAACTCACTCGCTCATTATCCCATAAAAGGGAAACTTCTTCATTTTCAACTTCAATTTCACCTGTTTCTGATTTTTCTTTCCTCAGCTGTTTAATATTTCTGATGCAAAATAAAAATTACAGTAAATGGTTATGGATCTATAAAGGGTACTCATCTCACATATGAAAGCATTTTGAAGTTCTGAAATCACATACCTTGTCTCAATTAGAATATCAGCATTCTTCTGGCTCAACACGCTTTTGCAAATAAGTTCTTGAGTGATGGCAATGGCTTTCTTGTTGGAAATGCAAAGATCAGATAAGTAGTCAAGAAATCTTGACTCCCAACTGTGCATATTTCTTCTCACTAGATTAACAAATGTCTCTATCTCAGCGGCAGTTATATGTTTTTCAAGCAACTTTCGGTTATTATGAAGTAGTGCTGTAATTGTGTCTTCAGCTAGGATGTCATAACCAATTTGTTTTTGCATAAAAGCAAAATGTTTGGCAATATATTCTTGATTTTTCCTATAATCTTGTTGACTTAAACGAAGGATTCTGTAGCAAAGTCGGAACATATATTTGTAAGGTGCATGGCGTGGATCATTCAATTCTTCAATACGGAGAAATGGCCCATCTCCAGAATTTGTTTCCATAAATGGGGCTTGCAAAATTTTGAATAACTGTTTCAAGATGTACTGCTCTCTGAGAAGTTTTTGGCGATCCCTGAAAATAGATTAACGACATCACTATATTAATAAAATCGAAATTCTGCCTGTACGTTGTTATATTTACGAAATTCCAAGTTTCTTTTTCGTTTTATGCCACCTGAAAACAATCGGCACAACGACCTTTTCTCTGTCCGTCTGTAAGTTTGTTTGCACATCACGGCTAAATGAATCATCTGAATGAAATGAAATGAAATCGCAGGGATAATACAGCTTAAATTCTGCGACCATTGGACATTTTAAAAATCGGACCAGGGTAGGGGTTTGGACGGACCTGAGTACATCATTTCAGGAGGTGGTGGGGGGGGGGGACCGCGTAAAGGCACACTGAGCAGTTTTTCTGCATTTTTTTCCGCATCTGCAAACTCGAAACTAGCAACAGAAGAAGAGTAAAAAACATGAATGCTGAAGAAGAATAAGTGCTGAACATCTAAAATACAACGCATTCTGGCGGAATTCAGTTTTAGTAACACTGAAACTATGTCACTGGAGTCAGGTTAGGGCTTTCAATATTGAAGCAACAGTGTGTAGCATTATTACAGAGTGACAGAAGGAAGACCTGGGGGGGGGGGGGGGGAGCTGACCTTTGAACACTGTTTGTTGTCGGAGCACGATTGGTTCCTGACGGTAAGCAATAAACAGTAGATGAATGCTGGAATCTCAGCCAAATATGAGGAAAGCTAATCACAGTTTTGTGTGAACCCTCCTTGTGTTGATTCGTTTGAATATGAGTTTTTCCTATGTGGAGTATTCCGATATGCTCTACGTGTAAGGGTAGATGGATGGGAATGCTCGTGCGGCTGTGAGGGAGAACCAGCGCCTTTTTCCCTAAAGACGGGTCCCTGACCGACTAACCGTGGTACCTTGATCAGCAAAGGACGGCCGTTTTTAGGGATAGCATGATGTGGACTGATGGAGAGATGTTTATTGATCAAGGTACCACCTACAGAATTCGATTCTACTCGCATAATCGCCATCAAGAAGATGTTGAACTTTTGTTAGATGGAATGGATAAAGCTCGTTGCTCTTCAAAACTCGGTGCACAGACGCATGCGATACATTGAGATGATACCCAATGCGCCACGTACTTGTAGGAGCATCGTTCTCAATCGATGCGAGTACACGATCCTCCGAATGACGAGGCTCTGAGTAAGACAACAGAGAAACGTTTGGGATGTCGATACATTAGGTTTTGATGAGTCGGGGAGGTTCAAGAGTGCCACCAATCGATTCAACGACCAAAAATTCGTAGAAGTTGATACCAACCTCGTTGAACAACGACTAACTAGTTTTTAGTCGATTTTGCGGGAAAAACCACGTTTTTTTGCATTCAAACGTAATTGTCTCCTCTTATTACAATTAATTTGGATTATACGGTTGGAAAGCTGAGATCCTAAGAAAGTTTTTCCTGTAGGCAGGTTCAAGAACACCACGTTAAAAAGGTCAAAAAGCTGATTTAAAAAAGTGAAATTTTGGAAACTTCTCAAAATGTTGACTTCGACCTCATTTTTTAGCTATTGGAGCTGCTCAAAAATACTTGTTTTGGCATCAGAGAGATAGGAAATTTAGCGCTCTTTCCAACGGTGTTCTCAGATTTTAATTTACTCATTAAATTAAGAGAGTTATGGCCATTTTAGTGCCGCAAAGTCAAAAACACGAAAAAATCTAAAATTAAAAAAATAGGGTTTGTGGCGGGGTAAAAAAAATTGGTGAGATATACTTTTTGTTGCAAATTAGTCGTAGAATCGATCCCTGAACTTTGGCGAGTCGTGTCTGATACACCCTGTATACAGGTACCTACGGTAAATATTTGTAGTTACACTACAAAGAGACAACCACTATAAAGTATGTTTTACTGGACAACCTCAGACCCCCCTCACCCAACCTCACAACCTGGACAACCTCACTTCAATCCACCTGGAAAACCTATGCAATATCCAGCAAAGCTGGAACTCATAAACTACAGTGACTACAGGTATACATTTAAATATACTTGTTCAAGGCTATAGGACTAGTAAGAGAGATAAATGTGGCATAACATAGCTGCTCCTAAGACTGTTAAAAATCTTTCAGGCGTTCTCATGACGATTGAATCTAACTAATCGAGGGATTGACAAAAGTCAGATGATGGTCAAGGGAGCTAGCAAGGTCACGAAACGATCATCTTCGCCCATCTAAGGTACCTACTTCTTTCAGATAATCATAAATACGACTGGCTTAGGAGCCCATTAAGCTTGACCATGATGCCCGTATCTTCATGAGGATCCTGTTCTTGATATCTAGGTACCTACCTAGCCTAGCTACCTACCTTTTTTATTTCAATTATTCATTTATTTGGCATCAGTTACATATAGGTACTATACAGCCAAAACATCTGTAGAAATGAACAGCACTTAGCTAATGTCACTGAGGCGACATGAAAGTTCTGGTATTAATAATGTAGGTACAATTTTGCAATAATTTGGATTGTTGCTGACATTGATGTCACTAAAAAAAAATTTTTTCTTTATAAAACGTTCTTTTTTGAGATTCTTGTCCCATTCGTTGAATAAGGCTGCTCTCTGGCTGTTGAGCCTGCAGCAATCCATAATCAAATACTCTGCTACATCTTCGATATCACGGTTTGAGCACAGACCCATTCTCTCGCTCCTGATCAGGTGCAAATACGACTTTAGAACTGTTTCAGTCTGTCAGGAAAGGATCCATCGCAAGGTTTTGGGGAAATTTCAAGGTTTGGGGGGACGGAACAGGTTTCTACACTCATATCCAACAGAGGGGCAAGGAACAGGTTTCTGTATGTACTTCGGCAGGCAAAATTGATATCGATCCTTTTTGCGGCTGATTAGGTTTTGTTGGGGGGTAAATTTGTACAACAGGGTGGAGGGGGGGGGGGGATATAACCTATGTTTGCATGATGAAGCACACATTTTTTCCCAATAGGTACCTACTCGGTAGGAGGTATCTGCGAGCCGCAGCCAGAGACACACAGGTCCACTGAAACCGGTCGAAATCAATAGGTAGTTTAAAGTGCGTGAATCTGAAATTTTTTTGAAACAGTGTTTACTTGTAGTCCTGGTGCCTGAACCGTGTGGCCATTCTTCGCCAACAGATCATCTGGAACTCAGGTGAGCAAAAACTTTTTCCAACTTTTCTCAATAAGCAGGAAGGCAGTTCAGCCGGCGAACCGAGATTCAGTGAATGTGCCAGACAGGGGGGGAGGGGGCAACCTACCTGCGCATCAGGCAGTGCACGATGTTAATTCACGCCGATTTGGCCTTGAGGCTGACCTGGGGAGCGATAGTGACACGTCATCGATTTCTCCCTGTCTGTCACCGCAGTGAGATCCTAGCTTAGGCCTCTATCCCGGTGATCATGTACCTCTCACACCACGCTCGAGCAGTTGACGTCTGAGCCGCAGTAGCACTCTATATAGGTACATATGCGCAACAAATTCTCTTTACGCCAGCGAACAATTAACTGTACAGCCAGAGATAGAGAAACAAACCCTGGAACGGCTTAGTTTTGGACATTATGAGACAATCAGTTAACAAATTAGATGCCCTGGACAGTAGGAGAAACTATGAAGCCATCCAAATGTAGCTTAATGAAGTGAATATCAATGCAGATATTAATTTTCAGAAAATGGAGGCGATGGCTGCAACGAAACTGACTAAGTTAAAAACGCTGCAAAGTCATGGGTTTATTATTCTACTGGACTTACCAACAGAAATGTTGGTTGTTCATTTATTGTTCCTCAAAAACACGAATTAGGCTCCAATTTGTTTACAAATTATCTTTGATCATTGATAGTGCCATTTAATTGTCTTGATTCACCTGTCGATACTACTTCTAGTGTTATTATACAAATTTATGGTGATTTCAGACAGTTTCCCAGGTTTTTCATCCATAAAAAATTAATACTGGGAGCTGAACTTTCGTTACAACCTCAATTCTTCGTTCTTTGGTCAAAATCCACTTCATATTCGGTCTTCTCGCCCTAAAAAAACACGGAAGCTTGCACCTCACAAGCTTGCGTTCACTAAAACCTCATAAAACCCTCAAAAACCCGTATTTTTACGTCCATTCAATCCCCCCCCCCCCCCCCCCCATAACACTCCTGGCTGTATTCCGGTCGGGCGGCTGAGCTTTGGAGCACAACTAGGACCCAAATGTGTTCCAAAATTTGGACGCAAATCTGTGAGGAATAACGACGATTTTAGACCACAATTTAAAGCAAATTTAGGCTGAAACTTCGTTAGAACCTCAATTTCCACTTTGGTCAAAATCGACTTCATATTCGGTCTCCTCGTCCTAAAAACCTTGGAAAACGATGCCTCTCAAGCTGTTACTAAAACACCGAGAAACCTTATTTTTACACCCATTTTTCACCCATAACTTGGAACACAACCAGGACCCAAATCGAGCTTGTGTGCGAAAGAACGAATTTTTTAGACCGAAAACGAAGTAGATATGGATGATACGGCGGACAGACATTGCATTTTGGTTTATTATTCTGTGAATAATACACCTATGTACTCGCTTAGCAAAACATTTTTACAACACCCCCTCAAAAATTTTTCTTTTACGTTCCAAGGTGCGTAAATTCCAAAAATCCGATGTCTGTCCGCCGTACCCCGTCCGTATCAAGCATATATACTTCAATTTCGGTCTAAGTAAGTCGATCTTTCGCACACAGGCTCCCCTTGTGCCATAGTTGTGTCCCTAAAGTTTGCAGCCTAATCGTAGTATACCCAAGGGTGCTATGGGTGAAAAATGGGGGTAAATTTTTATTTTTATTTTTTAGTAACGTGAGCTTGAGAGGTATCCTTTTCCATGTTTTTTAGGACGAGGAGACTGAATATGAAGTGATTTTGACCAAGCAGTGGAAAATTGAGGTTCTAACGAAGTAAAGACATTAAATTTATGTTAAAATTTGGTCTAAAATCGTCGTTCTTCCACACACAGTTTGGGTCGCCTTCGGGAACACATTTGGCTCCTAGCTGTGTTCCGAAGCTCGGCAGCCCTATCAAAATACACCCAAGGGTGTTACATGTGAAAATTTGGTATAAAAATAGGGGTTTTCGACTTTTTTTTTTGAGGTTTCAGTGAACATGAGCTTGCGAGGCATCGTTTTCCCTGTTTTTTAGGGCTAGAAGACCAAACGTGAAGTTGATTTTCATCAACGAGTGAAGAACTGAGGTTGTAACGAAGGTTCAGCTGCCAAAATTAATTTCGTATGAGCCAAAAACCTGGGGCATTGTCTGAAATCACCATAAACTTGGATAATAACACTAGAAGTAGTTTCATCAGGTGAATCAAGACAATTAAATGACACTGTCAATGATCAAAGATAATTTGTCAAAAATGGGAGCCTAATTCGTGTTTCTGGGGCCATAGTTGGTGGAAACCATGAAAAATAGCTATTTCAATTATTGCACATGAAACATTAAACTTATTAACAGCATTTCTGTAGGTACCTACGTCTGATAGAATAACAAACCCATGTGACGAGGACTTTGCAGCATTTTTTGTAAATTATTCTGTGAATAATACACCTATTTATTGCTCAGCAAAAAACTTTTATAACACCCCCTCAAAATTTTTTCTTTTACGTTTCAAGGTGCGTAGATTCCAAAAATGCAACGTCCGTCTGCCATCCGCTGTATCAAGCATAACTACTTCATTTTCGGTATAAAAAAATCTTTCTTTCGCACACAGGCTCCATTTGGGCTCGTTGTGTCCCGAAACTCTGCAGCCCGATCGGAATATACCCAGGGGTGTTATGGGTGAAAAATAGGGTTTTTGTGTTTTGGTAAAATGAGCTTTTGAGGTCTCTTTTTCAATGTTTTTTAGGGCGAGAAGACCGAATATGAAGTCGATTTTGACTAAAGAGTAAAGAACTGAGGTTGTAACGAAGGTTCAGCTCCTAAAATTCATTTTTTAAGTCAAACACCTGAGAACTTGTCTTAAATCAACATAAACTTGTATAATAACAACAGAAGTAGTATAACAGGTGAATAACGACAATTATATGGCGGTAATTTTCGGAAGAGATTGTTTACTGGCAGCAGCGCTCCTGGTGCGGAAGTTCGGAATTTTTTAAAGAAAAACTGAAAACTAAAGTTTTTCGCGTGGTTATGTTGGTTCTTCTGTGGCCCCCCGGTCCTCCACTCCCACTCTCCTTCATGACGCCATTGTTCGTTCCGCGTGCGAAGTTTTCGGATAGTTTGTTGTTGGTTCTCAATTTTCAGTTCTCAAAACCTTTTCAAACAGTTTTAAAAGTGGTGTTTTTCGTTTTTAATTGGTTTTTCTTCGTTTTTCGACGTTTTTTTTCGTAAGCATCAGTGTCGATGTCGGATTCCGAGCGTGTCTCGGCTCGCGTTAGTTCGCGTCCGGATCGGCGTGTGTCCCCCGACCAACGGGTTGGGGCTTTGGTTTCCTCTCATAATCAGGGAAAACGACGGCGCAGAGGTTCCGGCCCATTGGCGGAATCAGGAAATCCCAATAGGGATAAATTTTCAGTCCCGGGTACTTCTAAAAAGGGTACTTCCGAAGCGGCCATCCCGCCTATGTGGTGCCGACCGCGGTTGTCCGATTTCGCACCGACTTTAGATTCGGTGTCGAGAGACAACCTACACCAACCGATCTCGGACGTTGATATTTCCGATGATGATGATGTATCATCAACCTCTTCCTTTGGGTTTGAGGGCTTTCCCGATGGCGGGATGTCCGATTTTTCAGTCGGCATTGGTCCCAAAGAGGACGATGATGAGCCCGTCGAACATAGCCGCCATGAGGTACCGCCGTTGCCGGAGACGCTGCAACGTATTATGGATAAAGCCAAAAAGGCGGAACCTCAACTCGTAAGTATTCACCCGAGCATTGTCTCCACCTGGGAGTCCCAGATGAGGCAGGGTCTCGATCTTGAGTTTTATAAACGGGTTAATGAACAATACAACCCGAATTTTCATTGCCCATCTCTGGCGCCCCCCAAATTGGATGAGGTTGTTGAGGACGTAATGACTACCGTCACCAAAAATGTGGATAAGTCCATGGCGACTACGCAAAGTTTTTTCTCGAAGGCCTTAGTTGGCATTGGCGAGGCCGTGACGTTACTCACTGAAAATCAAAATGTGGATCGCCCGAATTTACGAGACAAAATATTTGATGTTCTCTGGGATACGTCAGGCCTCTTGTGTGCAGGTTTTTTCAGAACCTCGATGACCAGGAGGTCGAGAGTCACGACCTGTTTCAAAGGTAAATACAAACAGTTGGCTTCTCGCTCTAAAGTGGGCCCGCTATATTTATTTGATGGAAAGGCGGAGGGGTGGATCCGTCGGGCCCA
The DNA here is from genome assembly GCA_954871275.1 of Leptopterna dolabrata. Taxonomy (NCBI): domain Eukaryota; kingdom Metazoa; phylum Arthropoda; class Insecta; order Hemiptera; family Miridae; genus Leptopterna; species Leptopterna dolabrata. Next base: position 99,716,058 of record OX940974.1, read on the forward strand.
GGATGCGTCAAAGGCGGCCCAAACGGTTTACATTAACCCAGGTAAGACATGCGGGCCGTTTGGCTCTTTTTGCAGATAGGTGGTTGTCAACCCCAGCTTCACAGCCAGTTTGGACTGGGTTAAAGGGTATAGAATTCCCTTTTCAGTCATCCCGCCACTTTGTGAGGGCATTACTGTTCGGCTTGCCAGTCCGATGTATGACATGGACGCCATGCTTTAAAAAAAAAAAAAAAAAAAATTCAGGAGCTGTTGGGGCTGGGGGCAATTTCAGAAATCTCTGGGCATGATAACGTTTTTCTTTCGCCGATTTTTCTGGTTCCCAAACCTAATGGGTCATCACGTTTCATTTTAAATTTAAAAAAATTAAATGAATATGTGGTTGTTAACCATTTTAAGCTTGAAGACTACAGGTCGGTGTTACATCTGTTGGAACCCAATATGTATGGGGCTTCGGTGGATCTTAAGGATGCTTATTATTTAATCCCAATCGTGCCAGAGGATAGAAAATTCCTAGCGTTTAGATTTCAAGATACGTTTTATTGCATGAACGCTCTACCTATGGGGCTTGCGTCTGCTCCATTGTGCTTTCATAAAGTTTTACGGCCTGTCATGGCTATGTTGAGAGAGCGTAATATAACAATTGTTAACTACCTCGACGATTGTCTCCTGCTCGCGCCCACCCATGACGAATGTGTGCGCGCTCTAGCTTCAACTGCCAGTCTGTTGACAAGCCTAGGTTTTGTTATTAATGAAGAAAAAAGTGTCTTTGAACCGTCCCGCAATTTTGTTTTCCTTGGTTTTCTCTTTGATTCAGTAAACATGACTATAGGCCTTCCCGTCGACAGGAGGCGAAAGGTTCTCTCCCTGATTAACTCAAAATTGCAGGCACCTGAGGGGACTATTCGAAATTTAGCATCGTTGATAGGGACGTTGATAGCATGTATGCCCACCATCCCCTATAGTCAGTTGTATATTAGGTCGTTAGAAAGGGATAGGTATCTCGCATTATTGAATCATAACGATAATTATAACGGGCCTTGTTCTATATCCAATCAATCGCGCGACGATTTACTCTGGTGGATCGTTGCCTTTGAAAAGCCTCCATCTAAAATTCGATCGGATACTTATGATTATGTAATTTTTTCGGATGCGTCTGATACAGGATGGGGGGCGGCATGGGAGTCAGAACGTTCCTGTGGATGGTGGAAGGAACACGAAAAAGGTCTCCACATTAATGAAAAAGAATTACTAGCGGTGAAATATGCTCTGGAGGTGTTTGCCAGGAACTGGCGGGGACGGTCCATTCTCCTTCGGGTTGACAATGGGACGGCGGTAGGGGTGTTAAATAAATTTGGTAGTGTCCGATTTCCTCACCTTTATACCACGGCTCGAGCCATATGGCTTTTTTGTGAATCTAGGGGGTTGTGGATAAAAGCCTCTTATATTAACACAAAAGATAATGTGGAGGCGGACGCTGAGTCACGCCGTAAACTTTCAAGTGGGGAGTGGGGATTGTCACCTCAATATTTTCAAACGATTGTACGGACGTTTGGAATGGCTGAAGTCGACTTGTTTGCGTCGGATGACCTACATCAGTGTCCCCAATTTTTCTCTTGGCGGCCTCAGGCGGGAGCTGCAGGGGTGGATGCATTTACTTTTTGCTGGAAGAAATATTTCTTCTACGCTTTTCCCCCTTTTTCGCTACTCTCCCGTGTACTTCAAAAAGTCAGGGAGGACCAAGCTACGGGAATCGTGGTGGCCCCATTGTGGCCAACACAACCATGGTTTCCAGTTGTCATGAAGTTGGCTAGTTCACGAATATTATACCTTGGCCCTAATGAAACCTTACAGCGGCACCCCTCGTCGCCTCACCTGCGATTGATGGTGGCAATCTTATCCGGGAGAAGTTTCATGAAAAAAGGTATCCCACCTGATGTTATTGGGACTCTTCATAGTTCTCTTGCTCAGACTACGATTAAGCAATACGCGTCTTCATACAATTTGTGGATCAACTTCTGTAATAGGGAGCATACAGACCCACTTACCTTTACGACCGCTGACGTTTTACGCTTCTTCCAACACCTGTTGGACGAGACACCTCAGTCATATAATTCTTTCAATACGCATCGGTCTGCCCTTGCGCTGGTAGCCAATTTTGACTTATCACGAGATTACTTAGTGAAGAGATTTCTTAAGGCAGTGTTTCGGCTGCGGCCACCAGCAGCCAAGTACACTTCCACTTGGGACCCCCAACTAGTATTACAGTATTTTATGTCGGCTTCGGATGACTCCTTGTCCTTTAGAGCTAAAAAATTGGTGGTACTTTTGTTACTGGCGTCTGGTCAACGGATGCAAACGATTTGGTCAATTGAACGGTCGCATATCGTGTTTTCGGATTCTGACGTTCGGATTTATATACCGAGGTTGCTAAAAACGTCTAGGCGGGGGGCCACTGCCCCTTCCATAACCATCCCCTTTTTACCCTCTCGTCCGGCCATTTGCGTAGCCTCCAATTTAAAACGATATCTGGCGGACACGGTTGATGTGCAGGGGTCGGCATTGTTTGTTACTCTTCGGCAGCCCTTTCGGCCTGTGACAGTACCTACACTAAGTCGGTGGGTGAAAAATATTATTGGGGCTGCGGGTATAGATTTAAGTATTTTTTCGGCACACTCTACGCGGCACGCTGCTGTTTCATCGGCGGCTCGCAATGGAGTGTCCATCAATGCGATTTTTCAAGCGGCAGGATGGTCGCAAAACTCTAATATGTTTCACGCAGTTTACAATCGCCCATTGTGTCCACAGGCGGACTTTGCGACGGCGGTGTTGTCCTCCGTTTAATTCAGAGCTGCAGCCCTTTGGTGACAATTTTGATGCCCATTGGATGGCCGACTTACCATTTATTTTTGTTTTGATGCCTATTTTGATGCCTATTTTGTTTTTGATGCCTAACTGATGGCCGAATTACCATTTATATTGCCTTTTATATTGACGTTTATATTGACATCTTCTTATAGGGATCATGTGTTCACTCGGCGCTCTAACCTTGACACGTTGTCATAATTTAGATATGTTCGCCTATTGGCAATCTTATACCATTTCTCTCTGACATTAATATATGTTTCTTGATAGTTGATTTGTTATCTAACATTGGTTATTTTCATACCATTAATTGCTCTTTCGCGGCTGTCCGTTCAACTGAACTGCTGTTTTCGTTCTTGCATAAAATGCTACAAGATGTCTCCTGTCTGTTCTCGGTCCATGGTTTCCTAGCTGTCTTCCTATGTGTTCTCCGTTACTGGCGTTTGTTTAATCTTTTCGTTCATGGAAAAGGGGAGGGGGCGTGCTCGACATGAGTCCGACGCCTAGGATGTGGCCATGAATGATACAACTGCCTACCATTCCTCATGTCTAAATGGGTGCCTTTTTTCTTTTTCTCAGTGCCCTGGGGAGCTGGTGGAGGAATCTTTTAACAGCTGCCAGTAAACAATCTCTTCCGAAAATTACCGCCATATAATTGTACAATCAACTTACCTTCTGGGAAAGTCGATTGAAATTATATATAGGTAATTGGAGGAAGAGATTGTTACACTCCCACCCGTGAAGTCTGGTCGGGGGACTTCACCACCCTACCCATGCCTCCACCAGCATGTCTTCGAACTTCAATGGCGTCATGAAGGAGAGTGGGAGTGGAGGACCGGGGGGCCACAGAAGAACCAACATAACCACGCGAAAAACTTTAGTTTTCAGTTTTTCTTTAAAAAATTCCGAACTTCCGCACCAGGAGCGCTGCTGCCAGTAAACAATCTCTTCCTCCAATTACCTATATATAATTTCAATCGACTTTCCCAGAAGGTAAGTTGATTGTACAATTAAATGGCACTATCAATGATCAAAGATAATTTGAAGAAAAAAAGAGCTCAATTCCTGTTCTGGGGTGCCAAAATTGGTGGAAACCATCAGAAACAGCTATTTTAATCATTGGACATGGAAGAAACAATAAATGAACAGCCAACATTTCTGTAGATATGTCCAGTAGATTAACCCATGTAATAAGGACTTTGCAGCGTTTGGAATCTACACACCTTGAAACACAAAAGGAAAAATTGGGGGGGGGGGGGGGCTATAAAAAATGTTTGATGAGCGAATACATAGGTGTATTAATAAATACATAGGTGTAATAAATACATGGGTGTAATAATAAGCCAAAATATGAACGATTGCAACCAGCAATGGCTGTGCGAAGGTGGGTCAACTACCCTAGTATAGAGAACAAGCCTTGGCACAACAAGGAATGCAAGGAGGCAAAACGTGCGTACTCATGGCTTGTACGCAAGCTGAGGAGAGATGGATTTCATCATGTTCCTTACGCGAAAATTCACAGATCCAAAAAAAACCGTCGACCTTTGTGGTTGGAAGAGAAAAACGCACTATCGTGACTTTAGGGCTAGGCTAGGAATTGTAATCAACTCCAGCGAATTCTGGGACCTTACTAACAGATTCCAGAAAAATAAATTCCATTCGTGCCCAACAGATTTGATCACATGGGTAGTCTTTTTCATCGAGATATAATGTCCAATATCAGCTATTATTATCCCAACCAATGCCACTCTGGAAGAACCAAGAATGCATGGTCGCATTTCCATTGACGAAACGCCATGGTCCATAAGGTCTCTCAAACTCAATAAAGCAGCAGGGCCTGATGGGTTGGCCGGGGAGTTCTTTGAGGGGGTTGCCTGAGGAAAGAATATTCTTCTTGAATGAGATCTTTAATTCAATAATAGAAACAGGTGAAGTCCTGGATGAATGGTGCAGGTCTAGGTTTTCGACGATTTTCAAGGAAGGTGACCCCATTGACCCCGAGAATTATAGAGCCGCAGTGCTGTTGAATGTGGCCCTCAAACAAATAACCAAAATAATTTCTAACAGACTCTTCCGCTGGGCTGATGCTGAGAGCCTACTTCCAGAATCTCAGGGGGGATTTCGATCAGGGCGACCATGTACAGACCAAATGTTCGTACTTTACTCCTTGCTGGCCCACTTCTTTTGGAAAAAAGGCACGTACTTGTTCGCAGTTATGGCAGACCTAAATCTGCCTTTGTCTCATTAAAACACGACTTATTGTGGCCCAAACTCTTCTACAATTTAACAAAATAAAAAATAAAACAGAGGAAGTATAACGTCAACAATATCGATGAGGTAGCAACAAGCTCAGAACACTGAACTGTCGGTAGAAAGGATTGGGAATTTCTCTCCCTTGGCAAACCACCACTTCTAGACGGAAACCATTCAACAGGATTTTTAATAAGGAAGAAAACGCCGATAAGGGAAATCCCCACTCGAGGCCATTCTTTTCACTTTGTCCTTCATCCCGTGAATAGAAAGAGCTACCTAGTGGTAAGTAGGAATTGTCTTTAATCTGTTGAGAAGCCCTGAAACTATGAAGGTAATACGAAGGCTGGATGCTGCAAACATGAATAATAAGGAGAATACATCCTACATCCACAGGAGGTCATAGAAAATAGTTTTTGGACTAACTACAGATGGTGTAACAATGCAGAGGACGAAATCACATATATGCCGGGTTCCGCTACCCCAGAACTTTGACTGCACATAGACTTTCAGTAGACATTGAGTTTTAACACATTTATGAGGGGAGTTCTTCTCCAACCTCCGAGCGAGTAACATCGGTCGGCGTTCTCGAGAAAAGTAAACAGTTTATAATTCTCATCGTGCCGGGTGAAAATGATTTTACGGTAGTGATGGACGAGGAAAGAAGCGATGGCGAGACGACGATCGCCGAAATTGTTGACAAAACAAAACTGGCGGTTGTGCAACACAGAGCCGGTACCGCCGCGTTCCGGATTCAGGACGAGCATGTCAACACTGCATTTTGTGAGCTCTACAATATTATTATTTCATTGTGCGAATATCTTAAGCAAGCTGATCAAAAAATTGAAGATATGAACCGCGAAATTAGTGAGTTGAAGTCAAATCAACCTCCAAAACAAAATGTTGCTAATCATCCTAGCAACCAGCAAGATGAATATCTCACAGACGAGGAAGAACTAGAAAGAGAGACAAATTGGGTTCTGAAAAAGAAGTCAAAAGCAAATAAGAAACGAAAAGCGAACGAATCTCCCGAGGTTCCAAAAATAGCCCCTGTTTTACAAAAATCTGACAAAAAGAAGGATCATCCCCCACCACCAATCAATGTTACTGGAGTTAAAGACTTCACAGTAATAAGTACATTAATTAACTCAGTAGTAACAAACACGAATTGGAAAGCTACGACACTTAACAACAATGTCTGTAAAATAAATGTGCCCGATGGGGACTCATATAGGGCAGTATCCAAAAAGCTAAATGAAGAAAATATACGCTGGTATTCATTTGAAAACAAGCATGAGAGGCCTATTAAAGTGGTGGCGAGAGGACTCTATCCATCATGTCCACCTGAGGATATCATAGAGGACCTAAAAAATAAAGGGTTCAAAATATTGGGAGCAACCAATTTACTAAAAAAAGAAAAACTAACAAACGACCAAGGAGAACAAACTTCCTCTATGAGAGGCCTCCCATTGTTTGTTCTAACGTTTGACAAAGAGGAAAAAATTGAAGAGATATTCAAAATTAATGCCATAGCTCATTTAAAGGTCAAGATCGACCATTTAAGAAAGACCTCCAACAAAATCCCGCAGTGCAAAAAATGCCAGGGCTTCAATCACACTCAGCGATACTGTCAAATGGATCCCAGGTGTGTGAAATGTGCTGGAAAGCATACCACTAGTACCTGCACAAAAAATAAGGACACACCTCCAAAGTGCGTGAACTGTAAGGAAAACCATCCAGCAAATTATCGGGGATGTGAGGTAGCACTAGAACTTCAGAAACTCCGAGATAAGTCGAAAAAGCCTCAAAACCTAAATACTGAGGAGAGAAGGGGAAGCATATCTCAGAAAAAAATTAGCCTAGTCCATAATAAAGAGGATAAAAATTATCTTACTTACGCCCAGGCTCTTGGCAAAGGTAAACCCCTGCCAAAAGCGAAACAATCGGTAGAAGAAATCCTGACACTCATTCTAAGCAGGATGGATGAGCAGAATAAAGAAAACAAAGCCTTGCTCAAACGAGTGAATAGGCTAGAAAAAGATATCGCTAAAAGATGAATGGACCAAATACTCTACGAATAGCGACATGGAATGCAAATGGCCTTGATCAACGAATTCCAGAACTGGAATTCTTTATGAATAACGAACATATAGATATTTGTTTAATATCAGAAACTCACTATGTTCGATCATAGTTTGCAAGAATTAAAGGGTTCTGTCTCTATCACTCTATCCATCCTGCTGATCGGGCGCGTGGAGGAGCAGCTATTATTATAAAAGAAAATATAAAACACTATGAACAACTCAAAATCGAGGAAGACAAAATGCAAGTAGCATAAATAAAAGTGTATATGAAGAATCGTGAAGTAAGTGTTGCTGCAGTTTACTGTCCCCCATGATACTCACTGAAAGAAGAAGATTACAAAAATCTGTTCAATGATATTGGACACGTATTCATTCTGGGAGGTGATTTCAACGCCAAACATGAATACTGGGGGTCAAGGGTACAAAATCCCAAGGGAAAGGAATTGTTTGTAGCGGGACGAGAATTTCATTGCGATTTCCACTCAGGAGGAGGGCCTACATACTGGCCTACTGATATAAAAAAAGTTCCAGACTTAATAGACTTCTTTGTTGTGAGAGGGCTTTCAAGTAACTACATTCATACCGAAGACAGTGATGGTCTGATGTCAGATCACTCACCAGTAATCATCTCAATCAGTGAATCAGTGATATTGAAAGATGCAACACCAAAACTAAGCAGCAAATACACGAACTGGGAACTGTTTAGAGAAAATCTAGACGAGAAAATCAATCTGAATGTGCCACTTAGCACCCCTAACCAAATAGAGGGAGAGGTGGATATTTTCCTAAGCAACGTCCAACAGGCTGCATGGGCTAGTACGCCAATGAATCAGAAAAAAACCACTCAACAAACAAACTACCCTATTGAAGCGAGGGAACTAGTGAAGGCAAAAAGAAGAGCTAGGAGAATCTGGAAGAGAAATCGTACACCCGAAAATAAGAAAAACTTGAATAAACTTTGTAACGAACTGAAAGTATTGATGAAAAAAATTAAAAATGAGACATTAGCCTTATATCTGCATAGCCTGACGCCTGAAAGTGATACTGAGTACTCCTTATGGCGAGCTGCAAAAGGGTTTAAGCGACCTTAAGTACTAATATCTCCAATCAGACAGGAAGATGGAACGTGGGCCAGAAGTGCAAAGGAAAAAAGCAGATCTCTTCTCAAAGTACCTTGAGGACACATTCAAACCGTTTCCAAGGCAGACTGCAGGAGAAAGTACAGCGGAAGTTGAAAAAGTCGATGAGTGTGAAATACGACCGGTCACACTACCCGAAATAAAGAATGAAATCAGGACCAAGATCAATCCGAAAAAAGCCCCTGGATATGATATTATAACTGGGAAAATATTGAAGGAATTACCTGAGAAAGGTTTCCTGAAATTATTGCATATTATCAATGCTTCATTCAGGCTAAAGTATGTACCAAGGCAATGGAAGGTAGCTGAGATCATTATGATACCAAAACCAGGCAAGCCTACTGATGACAAGAAGTCCTATCGACCGATTTCGCTATTGCCAGTAATATCTAAGCTTTTTGAAAAATTACTTCTCAAACGGCTGAAACCTATTATCGATGAAAGAAACCTGATTCCCTCACACCAATTTGGATTTAGAGAACAACATTCTACGATAGATCAGGTTCATAGGATCACTAATCTGATTGAATGTTCATTAGAGGAAAAGAAAATATGCTCCGCAGTTTTCCTAGATGTCTCGCAAGCGTTTGACAAGGTATGGCATCAAGGACTGCTTGCCAAACTACAAAGGGATCTCCCGACTCAATTCTTCCAAATCCTGGAGTCCTACCTCTCAGACAGGCTATTCAGAGTTAAACATGAGGACGAGTATTCTCAGTTGAGGAAAATAAACGCAGGTGTACCGCAAGGCAGCGTCCTTGGCCCCGTACTATATTTACTATACACACGAGATCTACCTCAAACCGTGGATACGCTCACAGCAACCTTCGCTGACGATACTGCTATTCTTGCAGTTGGAAACTCTGCTGAAGAAGCCACAAGGAAAGTGCAAACCGCTGTCAACAATGTCTTCAGTTGGTCAAAGCGATGGAGAATAAAGTTAAATGAAACAAAATCTACACACATAAACTTCACAAATAGGGAGATAGAAGTAACCCCGATATATATCAATTCACAAACTGTTCCCTACGCTGATGAAGCAAAATATCTTGGCATGACACTCGATTGCAAGCTGAGATGGAAAGCTCATGTGAAGAAAAAGAAGGAAGAACTCAACTTAAGATTCAGAAAAATGTACTGGTTGTTAGGTAGGTACTCGAAGGTATCAACCCACAACAAACTTCTACTATACCAGCAAGTTATAAAACCCGTCTGGACTTATGGATGCCAATTATGGGGCTGCACAAAACAGAGTAATATGAAACCCATACAAACGTTTCAAAACAGAGTCCTCAGGAGCATAGTTGATGCACCCTGGTACATACGAACGGCAGATCTCCATCGCGACCTTAAGATGGAGACTGTCAGTGAAACTATTAAAAAACATGCCATGGAGCACGAACGCCGGCTTCACAACCATCAAAACGTTGAAGTACTGAACCTTCTGGACAACAGCGGGGACGTACGAAGACTGAAGAGGACCAAACCAATGGACCTCGTCACGATTCACTAAGTGTAGTGTGATGTGTAGTGGATGTAGGTAGTGATCTATAAACCACAAAACGCTCAAAAATATTAAAGAAAAGTTGCTAGATGTTATATATATATATACAGTTGTAACATAAATAAATAAATTATTAAAAAAAAAAAAAATTTATGAGGGCTTCAGACCCAGAGTGTTAACTAAAATATATAGTTATTTTCACTGTTACTGCCTTTCATGTCATCCATTTCTAGATAAAATTATAACAAAAATCTCTTAAATGCACAGTAACAAGTACTTTGAATGTGTACTGAAAATTATTCTGGTTACCTGTTTGGGTTAAGAACAATGAGATCAAGAGCTTCAGACTTATTTTGTTCATTCTCCAATCCAGCAATGAAGTACACAATATCTTGCAGTAAACTGGTGACAGCTCTGAAAAACAAATCATTCAACTAGGTATTTGGGCGAGAATTAAATCACATTCATTACCAAACTTAGCAAGTCCAAACCTGATAAAGGTCAAATAATACTCAAGGAGGAATAGGACCTACCCAGTCTTTCTGATCTTGAGGGGGTCTAGAATGGTGACTTAAGACTTGTAAAAAATATTTTATCTCAAAAATAGTCAACCACATGCGAGTGTTTGGGTGTCAAAAATGTTGAAAATCGTCAAAAATAGCTGAACATCGCACTCTGAAAATTTGCTTTTATGTTCACGCTGCATGACTGCACATTGACTGTTATAGTAACACCAATTTCTTCCTCCACAATATCAAATATGCACAAACTTAGAAATTTAGGCGAGTTCAGATTTTATTTAGTGTACAGTTCGATAATGTTCAAAATGGCAAACATTTCCGTTCATACAGTCACTGTAAGGAAATCTTTGAGAGCTTTGGCTAGGATGCTTGACCATATACCCGACTCATCTGATTTGGCACCATCCCACCACTCCACTTATTTTCCAAACTGAAGAAAAATATCCAGTCATGCAGCATGGCCATGTAAGCGAACTGGTGACTTTTAGCTTTTTTTATGAGCGATTTTTGGCCCCCGAACACTCACATTTTACCCTCACCCAAAAATGTTAATCTCTAGAGATGGAAAGCTGTTAAATCCTCTTAAACAGATTTGTATTGATTAATTTTTCAAAAATGCATGCACTAAAATTTTCAGACCCATTACACGCAGTAGCTCTTCCAAAAATCGCTATCAGTATAATGACAAAAAAATTATCGGAAGTACCTAATATTGAAAGAGAAAAGTCAGAAATACTGGACAATGGAAAGTGTATTTTTCGTTACACTTTGAATGCTAGTTTAATCATTGATGCCATAAGCACCTAATTACAAGAGAATATTTAGATGGGTGTCGAATAGTTAACAAATCTTTGCACAACTGGTCACCTTCACATTCAACTTTTTTGCTGATAAACGATGACCATGACCCTCCTTTTATAAGTATAAAAAATTATTTTAAATATACCTTCGTTCGTTGGGAGATATACTGCCTTTCTCCAATTTGGTTGAGTTAGCAGCCAAGACTTTACAAGCATCGTTAGCAAAATCCAAGTCCCTGACTTCAGTAGGAGATACTGGTATCAAGGCAAAAGCTTCTTTGTCTTCTTTGACAGCTGCGCAACCCACCTGTTTTATCAATGATTTCAGGTTATGTAAATTAAAAGATGTGGATATTTCACTTGAAAATGAGGAAGTGACATTTCAATTTATTTTGAAAGGAGTAGTAGCATTTCCACTTTTCCACAACTCTTTACAGACCTTAGACATCACCGGTTTTTCCTCATCTTTATCAATGGGTATGCTAGTGCTGTGAACCCAAGTGTTTGTGCACAAATGGTGTAGTCGAACATAGGAAGACTGAGGAACAAGGGAGTCACCTCTAGTCAAAGTTGTTGGATCCAACTCAAATAATGAAGAAATTTCGTTTGTATGAGGAACTGAGACCAAATGATATACAGGTCCACCATGAGCATCTGGAAAAGAAAAACATTATCAACTTATACAGTGAACTCCAGTAGCTATTGTGTTATTGTTTATTTGCTTGACTGAAACTCACTTTCCATGTCAGCAGATACACACAAATTACAGCACTTGTACTAAAATAGGGTATTCCAGTGAGTCTAAAAATAAGCTGATTTTTGGAATATTTTAGTTCAAGTAAATGTGAAAAGGACGCAGAGCGTGGGAGAAGTATTGTGTAATATGTATAAGGAAGGAAATGGGAAATAAAGATATCGGATGTCGAAAAAGCGCGGGACACGGCCAGGCTGTGTTTGTGTGTGTGTGTGTAAAAGCAGTAAGGTATTACTGTATCCATAGGGATCTCGGCCATCAAGGTCTCTGCTCATTCTAACTTACTTTCAGTATCTAACGTCTGACGTACTTTATCGTTCAGGAGTGGTCAAGTAATGTTAGAGGAAACCAGCTATTGCAATTACCTCGACTTTGTGATTCCAATTCAATTTGTCCCTGATACTCTGTGCGTTTTTGTGAAACTTGAGGGTGAGTAGGGAGCAGGAGTTAGTACCTACTGATAGTTCCCTTGGTCTTGTTTGCCACTGTAATGATACTGTAGCGTCACCTCTGGCCTCCTACTGTATATAATCTAAACAGAGGGTCAGAGGGGGTTCCCCCCTCCATAGGACGCAAAGGTATAAAACAGCCGGTGAGCCACAAATACATAACCATTACTAATCAGATCGCCTTCTCAATCAAGAGCTTCCTGAGAATCCTCACACTACAATGATGACATCGACGTGATCCAGAGGTGTTTACGACACCCTTCTCTCGAGACCGTCCCACTCCGGCTCATCTCATCGACATCGCCCCACTATGCATCATCATCTGCTAGACCCCCTCCATGCCGCCCCTTCATCAGTGGATTCACGCTAGGTCATTCGACCAGCCGACGCCCCTTAGGCTTGTTAGAGCCTTCCGCCTGGAACTCAGCCTAACACCAATTGGTTAATAGGAGAGCACCAGGCCCCTTCCCGCTCACCTTTCAACATGGTGAAAAGAAAAGCAACGCAGAGAGCCATGACGCAGCCACACTAACTTTCGGCCTGCAAACCCAAATGAACTTTCGTCTGGCTTAAACAGGTGACTCTTGCATGTGTGGCTGAGAACATCAAAACGGAACAGAACAAATTCCGCCGTGCATTCCTCGCGCTCGTCCCGGCCACTGCTGAACTCGTCGCTGACATAGATCCTGCGTCCGAAATTGCGTTTTCTACGCTCACCAAACGACTGACATCGGCTCATCAACCTAGCGTCGATCAACGGCTCGCCTCCCTTTTCGCAGCCACATCATTAGACGGAAAAACACCCACAACTTACCTCAGCTTCCTCCATCGTCAGCTACCGTCTGCGGTACCCGACGTCATTGTCCGACATCTCTTTCAGCGTGTCCTCTCTTCTGACATACTTATTCCCGTCGCAGCGGCCTCTGAAACGGGTATCGACCAATTGGCGAACCCAGCGGACCGTCTACTTCCATATTCCATGGTCGCATCTCATGCAGTACAAGCTCATTCCCCCTCGCCTTCTTCCTCCGACGGAATCGACACAGTATGGATTCTCAGAAATCGATGAAATGATTGACGCCATGATCGCCGAACATCTTTAACACAACCCTTCTGTTATTACCACCGCCGTTTTTGAGCGAAGGCCGGGAACTGCAGACAACCTTGTGCTTGGCAAGCTCTGACAGCAAAAAACGACAATGCACGGCCCGACCGGCGGTAGACACTTTGCGTATGACGAACCACCACCGCCTTTTCATCCGCTGTGACAACAACAAGTTATCCTTCCTCGTTGACACTGGATCGGACCTCAGCATCTTACTATCGTCAGTCTTACGTCATCGTAAGACGCCCGGACGACCACTGCTCGCAGCGAACAGTAGCTAAATTAAATCACTTGGCCTCCATACCGCCTCTGTCGTTCTTCCAGGCCATCCGGCGTATTCCTGGGAGTTCACTATCGCAGATGTCACGAACCCCATCATAGGGGCTGATTTCCTGAGACACTATAACCTACTGGTTGACCTGAAAACCCGGAGGCTTATAGACGCTGCGCAAGGCATGTTTCTTGTTGGTAAGATCGACATCGCTTCATCGTCTGATGGTGTCTGCACTGCTCATGCGATCCTCCTACATCCTGACGTATCCGCCCTTCTCCTGCACTACCTTCCCGCCTCTAAGCCCTGCGAGTCCCCTATTGTCCATCACATCGAGACAACTGGACCTCCATGCCATGCGAAACTTCGCCGCATTAATCCATTTCTATTCAACAAAGCCAAAAAACATTTCACTGAAATGTTTAAAACTGGCATTATAGAACCATCGAAGTCTCCCTGGTCCAGCCCTCTCTATGTCGCCGACAAACCGAACAGAGATATTCGACCTGCAGGAGACTACCGAGCTCTCAATCGCCTCACGAAGCCAGATCGGTATACCATACCTCATCTACAAGACTTCACGGTGAATCTACATGGTATGAAAAATTTTTCTACCATCGATTTTGACCGCGCCTTCTTTCACTGCAAAACCGCCAAACATGACGTCCCTAAAACTGCAGTGCTTACACCTTTTGGCCTCTTCCAGTTCTGACGAATGAACTACGGCCTACGAAACGCACCACAGATGTGGCAGAGGTACATGGATCACGTTCTCTCCGGCCTCCCTGTATATTGCTACCTCGACGATATTTTGGTCGCTTCCCCCTCCCTAGAGGACCACCTACAACTCCTGCATCAGTTACTTGATCGCCTGGCCACTTATGGCCTTATCAACAAAGCCAAGTACCAACTCGGACTTCCTGAAGTAAACTTCCTTGGACACAAAGTTTCATCCTCTGGTATTTCCCCACTACCGGGTAAAACCGACATAGTGAAAAACTTCCCTCTACCGGCAACTGTCAACGATCTACGAACGTTTCTATGGTTGGTAAACTTCTACTGTCGAGCCCTACCTCAGGCAGCCGACATATGCGCCCGCTGGTCAACCTTTTACCCACAGATGCCAAAAAACGGGATAAGCGGAAAATAACATGGTCGCACGATTAAACACAAGCCTTCATTGCAACCAAATCGCTCCTATCGTCGGCAGTTGAACTCGCCCACCTGGACCCAAACGCCCCTCTGATCATGCACACGGATGCATCGGACCATGGAATAGGGCCAGCACTGCAACAGCAATAAAATGTCGCCCTCCACCCAGTCGGATTTTTTTCGAAGTCCTTGTCTCCCCCTCAAACCGCCTACTCTGCCTTCGATAAGGAACTTCTGGCCATCTATGAGGGAATTATTCATTTCAAAAACGCAGTGGAAGGCCTTAGATTGATCATTTATACAGATCACAAACCACTCACAAATGCTCTTACGTCACTGGCTAAGTCTATGCCCCCAATTTCGCCTACGTCAACTCCGATTCATCTCTGAATTCACTGCGCACACGGCCAAACAAATTTAGTCGCAGACTACCACTCCCGGCTTCCACCTCCAACGACTTCACAACTAGATACCGCTTCCTTCACATTACTGGAACTATGGGACGCTCAACTACAGGACCCTCATCGACATGAAATGCAGAATCTCACGGAGATAGCAGTACAAGGTACTCCTCTTCTCTGTGACACATCTACATCTCCTCCGCGTCCGTACATTCCATCCCCTCTACGACCGGTTGCCTTTCGATCAATACACAACATTTCTCATCCAGGTATTAAGACAACCCTGGCTTCTTCGAAGTCGCTATTTCTGGCCACATATGACGTCATCAGTAAAAATGATGACCTGTGCCTGCTCATCTTCTGCTCGCCTTCCCGTCAGCAATGGTTATAAATACTGCCTCACAGCAACTGACCCCACCACTGGCTGGGTAGAATGTATAACGATACATAAAACAGATGCATCTACCACGGCTCGAACATTCTAGGACCACTGGATTTCGCGGTACAGCCCACCAGCGAGTCTCACAACAGATCAGGTGACTAATTTTGAGTCCCAACTATTCAACGAGTTAACAAGGTTTATGGGTATTCATAGAATATACACAAATACCTATCACCCCTCGGCAAATGGTCTAATAGAACGCTGGCATCGAACTCTTAAAGAGGTTCTTATGGCTACTACTACAAGGGAACGTTGGGCTTCGACCTTCCCACCATTTTACTAGGCCTTCGGAATCGACCTTCCTCGGACGGCCTGTCACCCTCACAACGCCTTTTTGGAGTTACCGCTTGCCTGGTGATATTTTTACGCAACCACCACCCTCAGCCACGTCACTCCTCTCTCATGATGCCTATCGCCGCTTTGTCAAACCCTATTTATCCATCTCCATGGCAACATCACGAGCTGACAACGTCAGAGTGGACACCCCAAGAACGACTCTTGTCCCTCCTTACACTGGAACCTTTACCATCCTCGCCAACGATGGCAAAACGATAACATATCAGACGATGGTGATGCAAGCCCACTCCTTATGCTCCCACCGTTGAATCATCTCTGCAGACGCCTTGAGACCTTCTGTCCAACCCCTTTTTTTCTCTCTCTCAACACCCTGTACCTTACCGTAATTTTACCTCCTGTTGGCCTTCAGCTGTATTGTCAACTTATGAATAACACACATGTATTTAGTATACCTCGTTCACCTGTACTTATTACTAACTGGGGGGGGGGGGGGATTGCAGCGTCACCTCTGGCCTCCTACTGTATTTGATGTAAACAGAGGGTCAGAGGGGGTCCCCCCTCCATAGGACGCGAAGGTATAAAAGAGCCAGTGGGCCACAAATACATAACCATTGATAATCAGATCGCCTTCTCAATAAAAAGCTTCCTAAGAATCCTCACATTACAGATACTCGAGAAGCTTCAAGGATACATGTAGTGATCCAGCGGGAGCTGAGGATGAAAGAAGTTCACGAGACGCTAGATAGGTCGGTTTGTGAATAGAGTAATTTATTACTGAATGACAACTTCTTTTATACCCCTGGTACAGGACCCAGAGGGGGGTCGGGGGTCCCCGCTCTGGGAGGTCGATCAGACTCGGCCTGTTACGTGATAAGATTGTATCAGGGGTCAGCCGATCATCACACCGCTCCCCCCAGAATTGAAGTAATGTACTGCAATTATACTAGAGTGGCGTGCGACGGCGGATCTTGCCTTTGGTGCGATGGCCGATGGGTGTGAGAGGCTGTGAGTGAGTTGTGTAGCGTGCGTTGGAGCGTGCTGTGTTGTCCGTGGGAAGGCGAGGGTCGAGTTGTGTCGTGTGTCAGGCGGGGCCGGCTACTGTAGGTTAGTGTCGGCCGTGGCCAGGGAGGCGCGACCGCGCGCGGCTGCGGCTGAGGCGAGTGTCGCTGGCGGCGTCTCGGCGATCGCCGGGGTGAGCGCCAGTGAGAGGGTGGCCCGCGTGGCTCGGCGGGTGGTACCGGGGTGGGCGACATTGGCCGTGAAGAGGCGGACCGAGGAGGTCAAGTTGGGCCAGTAGTAGCGGGTCTGTATGAGGGCGGTTGAGCCTTGATACCGGGGTGTGATAGGCCGTGTATGTGGCGGAAGACCGGGAGCCGCAGTGCCGTAGGGATGTAGAGGCGTGGCGCTGAGTCGGAAAGATCGCAGAGGATTTCGTAGCCGTTGATGGTTTGGGGGTGGAGGTCCATGTTCCGGACATGTTCGTCGGCGGACTGTGTGTCTACGAGCTGTTGAAGCGAAAACGGAGGGCGGCAGTTTGCAACTGCGTGCGCGTCGTGGCCGGGTGTGCCATCGGCGGGAGGTAAGCGCGACAAGTAGTCGGCGACGACGTTAGAGGCCCCCTCAGCGTAGCGGATGTCGGTGGTGAACTCCGATATGAATTGCAAGTGTCGGAGACGAGTCGGAGGCGCAGTGTTAGATTGTGTAGTGAGGGCCGTCGTGAGGGGTTTGTGGTCCGTGTAGACCGTGAGTTTTCGTCCCTTTATTTGTTGCCGAAAGTGTACCACGCTGAGGTAGATCGCCAACAGTTCGCGGTTGAAGGTGCTGTAATTTCTCTGTGCCTGGTTGAGTGAACGGGAAAAGAACCCCAACGGTCTCAGGTGGTTTCCATCAAGGAAGTGGAGTGCAGCGCCAACGGCGAAGTCCGACGAGTCGGTGTGTAGGACGAGAGGCTGAGACGGGCCGGGGTGCGCCAGTGTAACGGCCTTGTCGAGGATGTGTTTCGCCGTTTCGAAGGCGGCCTCGGAGCAGGGAGACCAGTGGAGCAGGCGTTTGTCACGTTTGTGGGCATCAGGCGGTATCATGTCGACGAGCGGTCGAAGGACGCCGGCAGCACGAGGTATCGCGCGGTGGTAGAAGTTGATGAGGCCGAGGAACGTGCGAAGATCGTGCACGGTAGCAGGTCGGGGAATCTTCGCGATGAGGGCCGTCCGATCTGGCAGGGGGGTAACCCCGTCGGGCGAGACGACGTGGCCTACGAATGTGACGGAGGTACGGGCGAGTAGACACTTTGCCGTGTTGATGTGGAGGCCGTATTTTGCCAGGGGGGTGAGCAGCGTTCGGACGTGCGTAAAGTGCTCGTCGATATCTCTGGAGGCTACTAGAAGGTCGTCTAAGAAGCAGAAGATGAAGGGGAGGTCTCAAAGAACGTGGTTCATGTGCCAAGTTTGTGCCGTGTTGCGTAAGCCGAAGTTCATACGTTTGAACTGGTAGGCGCCGAAAGGAGTCAGGATAGTGGTTTTCGGGATGTCCTTTTCGCTGACTTTGCAGTGAATGAAGGCGCGAGCGAGATCGAAGGTACTATAAACAGTGGTCCCGAAAAGAGCCGTTGTAAAATCGTGTAGATGCGGCACGGTGTAGCGGTCAGGGATGGTGAGTCTGTTGAGAGCCCGGTAGTCTCCGACGGGGCGAATGTCACCGTCTGGTTTCGGTACGATGTGTAGGGGGCCGGACCAAGGGGCTTCCGATGGCTCGATGATGCCGGCCTCCAGTAGCTCCGCGAAGTGAGCTTTCCCTTTCGTGTAGAGGGCCGGCGAGTGGCGTCTGAGCTTCGCGGGACACTGCGGGCCCTTCGTCACGATGTGATGTTCGACAGGCGCTTCGCTGGGCATTGTTGAAGGGGTGTAGGCGTCGAGTAGAGCCTGGAAGCGGGGCGAGTTCGCCATTGCGGTACAGATGGAGTTACCCGGGAAGTCCGAGCCGAGGATCGGTGTCGAGACGTCCGCTACGACGAACGTCCATTCGTAGGGCGGTAGGTCCGGTAGGTGTACCGAGGCGGTGTGGTTGCCATAGGTGCGGATCTCCGTGCCGTTGGCCGCTCGCAGGGTGCTGGGTTTTTTCGACGTTCGACGAAGTAATGAGTTGGGTACGATCGAAACGTCGGAGCCGGGGTCTACGAGGAATTGTACCGCCGTTTTCCTGCAGCGGAGAAAAAGCCGCGAGCTGAGGTTCATTCGCACGGCCGTTACAGCTGATTGGGCCATGCGTCGGCGCTTCCCGCCGGCTGGCGTCGCCACGTACAAGGGCTTCGGCATTTTTTCGCTCGAGGGCCCCACATGCGGTGGTAGTAGCAGAGACCCTGGTTTGCCCGGCGCGGGGACGGTTGTCGCTAAGTCGAAGGCCGCGGTTGGCGGCGATGCTGGATCACCTGGACCTCCTCGTCGACGGTAGCCACACGAGGAGGAGGGAGGAAAGGTATGAGTTGGTCGGCGGTCGCAGCGAGTTTCGTAATGTCCGGGTCGTCGTAGGCCGCAACGTAAAGGCGGAGGCTCTCTGGGAGCGCTCGGTGAAAAAGTTGCCGGAGAAGCGTGGTCGGCGTCTCCGACGGAAGTGCACGGTGCAGGCGTCGGGTGAGGGCCGAAGGAAGCTCGTCCGTGACCAAGGGCTGAAGCAGAGCGGCGAGCTGGGAGCCGTCGGAGGGTGCATGAGCTGCGATGAGGCGGTCTTCAGCGTCCGGTAGCTAGTGGCGTGCGTGGCGGCGATATCGGCGCAGAGGTCCGCCTGGCGGGGCTCGAGTGCGAGGAAGGCGCGGGTGAAGCGGGCCTCCGATGTGGTTAGGCCCTCTTGGGCGAAAACGAGCTCGAGTTGCGCGAACCAGATGTGGGGGAAAGCCGGGTCGAAAGGCCGAAGTTTGAGAGGTGTCGGTTACGCCGGTTTGGCAGGTTTGGGGTCCATTTTCTTCTTCTTAGGCGCCAGTCCGGGAAATCTGCAACAGAGGAATGATGATTCTGTTGGCGGCCGCTCGCGTTATATAGAAAGCGAGGGATGGGGCGAAGAAGTGGGGATCCGTTGATGAGCCCGGTGACGGGCCTGGCGTAGTGGGGGCTCGTGAGGCGAGGCAGAGCGCGGGTAAACGTCGACCTGAGAAGCACCGCTGCGGAGCCGGGCGAAGATGCGTGAACGTCGGTAGTCACCAGTGTAGGGATCCAGCGGGAGCTGAGGATGAAAAAGTTCACGAGACTCTAGATAGGTCGGTTTGTGAATAGAGTAATTTATTACTGAATGAAAACTTCTTTTATACCCCTGGTACAGGACCCAGAGGGGGGTCGGGGGTCCCCGCTCTGGGAGGTCAATCAGACTCGTGATAAGATTGTATCAGGGGAGCAGCCGACCATCACAATACTCAAGTTGCCTTGTGGCTGAGGACACGCAGAAGGCAGTGGTATTTCCTTCCTGAAGCCTGGTGAGGGTTACAGGGGCAGGCTTATGAGCAATTACTGAGACCCCTCTGCGGCACTTCCAAACCTCACCACCACCATACAATACCACTATATAATAACAATGACATAACATAAAATAATAATAATACAAAAACTGGAGTTACTGTTTGTTAATGACAATGGTCTCATAGCAGAAACTGTTATAACAGCGTATTATGTTTTTAGTGGAAACAGGCAACGTTTCAATGACTCTTTGGTTCATTTTTTTCAGACACCCATATTAATTCACACCAGAAAACTGTTGCGAATTAATATGTTGTGAGAAATGTTGTGAACCATACCTTCCGGACGAACCTATCGTCACTAGCTGGTTGAGTACTGGAGGCCAGTGATCACCTCCAGTACTCAACCAGCTAGTGACGACGGATTCCTCAGGAAGGCAAGGTAATATTACTTCTTACACTAGCGGAAATAACCCTTTAGATTTAACCACAGCGTTTTGTTCATCTTATTAAATATCAAGGTTGAGTGAGCATAGGCAGAGAAGAAGAAACTGCTAGGAGAAAAAACACCAAGTGTTAGAAAATAAAAACAGTTTTAAATTCGTTCGGATCACATGTCATACAAGTCTGTAGAGAATTAAGATATCGGTTAATTACTAACAAAACAAAACATGTTACTTTATTGAGAAAACAAACACTAAATAGGGATAAATCACAAAGTGAAGCTGCTGAAGGATAATGACCAGGTTGAAAGGAAAATTGCATAATGGCTCTCATACACCACAGGATAGGCTGTGATACACCACAGGAAAGGCCCGAAGATACCTAATTGAAGAAACAAGAAAGAATCATGTTTTCAAAGTCACTAGGATGATCCAAAAACAAATCAAAACTGAATCATGTTTATATGGGCCCTAATAAAACACACAGTATCACATGGATTTTAGTAATTAGACAATTCCACGTGTTAGGAAAATAAATAAATATGTCCTTCAGTGGACATAAATAATCTCATATCCATATTTTGGTTTATTATTCTGTGAATAATACACCTATGTATTCGCTCAGCAAAAAATTGTTATAACACCCCCTCAAAATTTTTTCTTTTCCGTTTCAAGGTGCGTAGATTCCAAAAATGCAATGTCCGTCCGCCGTCGGCCGTACGCCGTCCGCCGTACGCCGTATCACGTCTACAGGCTTCATTTTCGGTCTAAAAAAATCGTTCTTTCGCACACATGCTCCATTTGGGCCCTAGTTGTGTCCCGAAACTTCAGCCCGATCGGAATACACCCAGGGGCGTTATGAGTGAAAATGTGTGTAAAAGTAGGTACTTTTTGCGTTTTAGCAACATGTTAGTAAAATGAGCTTCTGAGATATCGTTTTCCATGTTTTGGGGGACGAGAAGACCGAATATGAAGTAAATTTTGACCAAAGAGTGGAAAATTGAGTTCTACCAAATGTTCAGCTCCCAAAATTGATTTTTTATGAGTCAAAAACCTGGGAAATCGTCTGAAATCACCATCAGTTTGTATAGTAACACTGAAAAAATTGTCAGCACGTGGATCAAGACGATTAAATGGCACTACCAATGATCGAAGATAGTTAAAAAAAAAAAAAAAAAAAGTGTTTTAGGGGCCAAAATTAATGGAAACCATCACAAATAGCTATTTCGATTATTACGCATGAAAGAAACGATAAATGAACAGCCAACATTTCTGTAGATATGTCCAGTAGAATAATAAACCCATGTGACAAGGACTTTGCAGCGTTTTTACTTCCATGTTCCTATTATACAGGATTGGAAGTATGGTGATACCATCAGAAATAGGTGTTCTAGAAAACCAACGGATATTGTTCAGAAGTGCTCAAAACGAGTTTCTAGGTGGTTTTCCGCATTATGCCGCTCCGTATGTATGTATGTAGATGGAAAAATATAATGGCATAACTCCCTTATTTTTCCAACTAGAAAGCTCGTTCTCATCACAAATATAAGAGTTTAACAAGATGAACAAAAATATATCAATGGGCCCAACGTTTTCTAGGTTTACTAGCTAAATGACGTTGGCGTGGTGTCAGAAAACTGTTGGAAGTGAGGTTTCTGTGCTAGAATATTATGCAGTCGAACCTCTATATAGTGAAATCCAGAGGACGACAGATAAATTTCACACTAACAAGAGTTTTTCTATACCGAGAGTTTTATATATCAAGAGGGTTGAAGGGAGAAATTCACAATAACGAGAGATATAAAATAATAAATTTGTATTGTATGCATGAATTACATTTCGTCAATTATTCAGTTCAGTCTTTAGCTGGAAAAATAATCCGTAATTTTCTTCTGTGTAAGGGTGTTCCAACGAGTCGAATCAATTACGTTTTTAATTTTCAGAATAGCAGGAAATAGCCCATGTCCATCTTCCAACGAAATCGCATATGACCTCAACCCTTTCAGACAGGTGCGGGCTTCTTTCAGGGTGACTGTAGGGCGGGGAGTGGAATCATCTTCTTCCTCGGCCTCCTCGTTGTCTTCCTCTTGTCCCAAAATTTCAGTATCGGTTAAGGCCCCATAGGTAACCAAGTCATTATCAAAATGGACGAACTGTTGAAAGTCAATGTCTTCAGAGGATAAATGTACGGCTTGCACGATGGTGGAATCTCCCGGAGGTTGACTGACATCTTTACAGAATCCACATTTCTGAAAACAGTTTAAAACTGTCACTGGACTCACATTCCCCCAAGCCTTCTCGATCATGAAAATAGCGTCCAAAACGTTTATGTTCGGGGCCATCCCATTTTCCATTCCATCCAAAAACAATGACACAACTTCTTTACGGTACAGCGTTTTAAAATTTTGGATTATCCCTTGGTCCAATGGTTGCAACGATGATGTTGTGTTGGGCGGGAAAAATGCAGCTCGACGTGTGAAAGTGGTGGAGGGTGATTGTGTAACGTACAATTATCCATGAACATCAAAATTTTTCGGCCGTGTTTTTTCATATCGTCATTCAAGCTCAGGAACCATTCGCTGAATAGCTCAGTCGTCATCCAAGATTTTTTGTTTGAACGGTAAGTCACGGGGAGAGATTTTGTTCCTTTAAAACAGCAAGGCTTAGCTGATTTACCGATGACCACAGGAGTTAACTTATCTGAACCGTCCATGTTCGATGCAAGCAATACAGTGATGCTCTCCTTACTATGCTTTCCACCATGGCATTTCTCATCTTTGAAGGCCAAAGTCCGGGTTGGTAGGCACTTAAAAAACAACCCAGTCTCGGCGGTGTTGAAAATGTTTCGAGGCTCGTAAGTTTCGATTAGTGTTAACAGTTCATTTTTCCATTCAGAGCAAATCCGGCTGTCCACACTTGCACTCTCCCCACAAATTGTTTTGCACTTAATGCCTTGACGTTTTTTAAAGTTGTTTAGCCAACCTTCACTGGCATTGAAACTGTCGATCCCCAACGAAGTAGCAAATGACTTGGCCTTGGCTTTTATCAGACCACCAGAAACCGGCAGATTCTGACCCCTGCACTCACGTACCCACGATACCAAACACTCCTCTAACCGGGGAAACTCACCGTTTCGCATTCTTTTCCTTCTGCCCACTCCATCTTGTAGCCCAGCGATTTTCTCTTTCTTCTTAAGGATGTTTGAAAGGGTTGAAGGCAGAATCCCAAATTGCTTCGCAACGTCAGTTTTTCTTGCACGTTCCTCAACAGCCCGAATAATCTTCTTTTTCTCCAACACAGAGAGGCACATGCGCGATTTAGTCGACATTGTTTGTTTGAACTGATTGAGCCCCCCTCTAACTTCATTATACCGAGAGTTTATACTTCACTATATAGAGTGTTCCTTCAGCCACCACCCACTCACAGCTCATCCCAGCACTTCACAGTACCGAGTGTATCTAAATACACAGGGTTTTTTTCATTCTACCAAGAGATCCTCAAGGGGCCAGAGAATGCCTTCACGCTATCGAGGTTTTCACTGTATTGAATGTTTTTATATTGAGGTTCGACTGTATTTCCTTGCCCAGTATAATATAATCTCATGGTCGGCCTGTCAGGCCAATAAGAGCAGCCAATAAGAGCAGCAAATCGAGCTGCAACGGTTGGCCTGTCAGGCCGAAATGGGCGGCCGGTCAGGGCCCCTACCTCCAAACTTGGATCAACACTATTAGGAAGAACATGGAAGTATTGCTTGGCAATATCCACACCGGAACTTTATAATTATTTCCATTCATTTTATAAATGGTACCACTGAAGACAGAATAACCTACTTACCTACAAAACTTTCCAAATAGTAGGTGCTTATTTTCATGTTTTTAGGAAGAGCCATTATTTGTCCCCACAGAATGGGCTATGCACATGATTTTCAGAGGTATTTTTTATTGATACAGAACAGCTTCAAGGTTGCCAAAAAAGGAGCTCCTCCGAAGAAATTAGCACTCCTCGATTTTTTAAGGATCAATAGAACTGAGATGTTAAAAAAAAGGCGCATTAGTTTATATGAATAGCTGAAGCTTCTGATTGTTTGGAGCACACCACACTACGAACCTGCAAACCCTCAACATTCTATTGGGTTTACGAACAGAGAAGAGGCATTTAAAAAATAAATAAAACGGAAGTGGGAATTTTATTGACTCCACATGAAGTTCACTGTTAATGCTAGATTTCGCCAGATGCCCGATCATCTGACAGCGTTAGAGTATCCACGAGCTCGATTTCAGGAAGAGCGTCACATGACTTTCTAGTGTGACGACATATAAATTTGTGTCAGGCCTGGGCCAAACACTTGCCAGGCTTCAAACCAACCTGTTTTCAAATGTTAATTTCTAACCCTTCGACTATTTTTTGCCGTATTACCAGGTGATTATGTATTGCAGCAACTAAAATAACATAATTCAAGAAGTTTTTCCGTTTTTTATTTTCCATGCGCATGGCATAGCCCACTGATATTAAAGGACAGAAGGGGAGGGAGTCAAGAGACATTTTGAGGCAAGGTCTGAAATAAGTTGTTTAAGCAGCCTCCCATCCTCCTGATGATGGGGAGGGAGTAGGAAACAAATATCTGACCACCTAGAAGATTGAAAATTCATAATTACAAAAACGATGTGTAAGAAGATGGGCATTTCTGAGATACTGTACTAAAGGAAGTGCTGAGGTAAGCACCACCGCACTCCGCAGGGAGGGAACGAACCCCAGAACCGAAAACCCGTGAGAGAGCAGTTCCGATCGAGGCCGCGGAGGATTTTCCAATAAATATGTACCTGTACTGGGCCAGAAGGGAGAAGAAAACACGGCATTTGAATGTAAAGGTACGATTTATTAGAAAATCCTTTGTGGCCTCAATCGGAACTGCTCTCTCACAGGTTTTCGGGCCCCCCTGCGGAGTGGGTGGTGCTTACTTCAGCACTTCCTTTGGTACAATACCTACATAATAAATATGTAGAAGTTTATTTTAAAATATCCAAAAATTAATGTAATTTACCAAAAACGGTATCAAGTCGTGGCTTGAGACTGGAAAAATACTCTTTCAATAGTCAATACATTTACTGAAAAAATTGGATCGAATTCTAGTTTTTGGGGTTGTCAAAAGTTGCCAAGTCACAAACTTAAAAATTAGCTCATATGGTCATGCTGCGTGACTGGGACTCTTTTCAGTTAGGGAAACAAATGAAAATTGGATGGTGCCAAATAAGGTACAACTATTATTAATATGATAAGGACATTTTGTACATGTACTTTTATTACCCAGCATTTTGTTGTAGAAAAACGGAAAGGTGCGTGTAAGAGTAGGAAACACATAGTGATAGGTCGGGAGAGTAGAAAAGAATGGAATAGTTTGATGTGAATGAGGTCGAGCGTGCTCAGGGTTTCCCACCTGTTGGCTAGCATGAGTACAGTATGTGGTCTGGTACGCTAGTATTTATTGACTGAGTGGAATGTAATGATAAGACAACCCAGTGTGATAAGGAATGTGATATTAGAATTTGCTAGAATAGACCGTTTTAACTAGGCAGGAGAGGAATTATGAGTACTCGCCCTGCCTCCTCAGCACAAAAAGACCTGATTGAACACTGCTCAACATGACACTGCCCTCCTTCCTCTGCACAAACAAACTGATTGACTGAACAATAATCAATGCTCCTGTCCCTGAGACACATCCCAAAAAAAGCTGGCACCTCACTGAGTGTGGGCAACCCCTGAGGGGACTACAGGAGGGTCTGCTGTGCAGTCACCATAAGTGAGTGACAGACACAATTACTGCTGCAAATCAACTGAATGCCTGACGAACATGAAAACAATGAGAATAGATTTTAATAGGCCGAACCGACCGACCCAGACAAAATCATACGAAACTCAATACAGCAGGTTGGAATACACTCAGGACATGCAGACGGAACTATTACAGCAAAATTTGAGAAGTCGGGAGGAGGAGGAGGAGGAGAACAAACTGCAGAGCTTATTTTGTATGCACAGAAGCACATAGCACAATTGGCTAACATTTCGTTACAGAAAAAAATGAGTCTATTAAAACAAAATAATATGAAGCCAGTTTACAACTACTAAGGATCATTTTCTGACCAGTAAAACCGTTCCTGAAAAAATAAGTAGGCACACTAAATGAATGTTTTGAAGTTGGATACCGATTGGGTAATTTAACTAAATTTTATTTTAGAAATACAGGCCCACGAAATGGTTCTATATCGCTTTAGAGGTCGGATTTGAACACCCTAAACATTCATGTTGTAATGGATGAGGGGTTTAACTACGCCGCCCATACAGCGTAGTTTCCCCCTCTCCATCCTCTAGAAAGGTAGGGAGGCAGTGTGACAGCTGCCCCCGGAGACAATGGTTAGATTATAACGCGTTGCCTCCAGGAGTTGATGATTCGTTTCCGCGAATCAACCGCCCCTTCAGCCGCGTGTCAAAAAGATCGGGAAGAGCCAGCATCCAAGATGGACGGGATTCCCATATACCGTCACACTCCTCCCCTTAAAAACATACTTCTTTGAAGAAGAAGTATGTGAAGTTAGACACGGGACTGAAAGTAGTATGGAGTTCTAATTCAGGAAGATTCATCTGAATAACTCCAAAGCTGACAGCTTCCATCGTAATGGTACTACTGAGAATTGTTACTGGTGGAGAACTTAGCTCCTTATCAATATCACTTGGCCGACTTGGACAAAAAAGGAAAGAAAAAAAGTAGTTGTCAGAGGTTCTGGTTCAGGAAAGTTCATCTGAACAACCTCTAGGTGACTAACCCCCATCATAAGATGGAACAACTGGAATATAAATGAAAGTAGTTGTCAGAGGTTCGGGTTCAGGAAAGTTCATCTGAACAACCTCTGGGTGACTAACCCCCATCATAAGATGGAACAACTGGGGAAAAAATACAAAAATAGGCATTTAACGCCAGGCATAACAGCCTTAAGAATAATATAAGTTTGATAATAACAATAGCAATCATGAGGTTGATTGTAATAATAATAATCATGAGGTTGATTTGATGAAAATAGAAAATCCAATGGCCGAAGTGTATATTGATAAACAAAGGGTTATTAAAAAGAGGATTCCTCCTGGAAAACCTCAGAGCTATTCCTTCTGGAAAAGCTCTCAAAAAGTGGAGGGGGTACCGAGGATAAAATCCAGCACATACCCACCAACCATGCTCTGCTACCATGTAATGGATGAGGGGTTTAACTACGCCGCCCATACAGCGTAGTTTCCCCCTCTCCATCCTCTAGAAAGGTAGGGAGGCAGTGTGACAGCTGCCCCCGGAGACAATGGTTAGATTATAACGCGTTGCCTCCAGGAGTTGATGATTCGTTTCCGCGAATCAACCGCCCCTTCAGCCGCGTGTCAAAAAGATCGGGAAGAGCCAGCATCCAAGATGGACGGGATTCCCATATACCGTCACAATGTGGATCTAAAAAAATGGGTTTTGAGGATTCATTTTGAACTTTTGAACCCCAACGTGGTGAACAGACAATGCAGATCTGGATTCTACACTTTCTGAAACGTTTAATTACAATAATTAAGGGGAGAGGGTAACCATTTTTCGCATTACACAGGTATATTATGTGGAGAATAACGAACCAAAGTTATATGATCTACAATTTCATTCAAATGCCTTGAATTATATGGAAATAACACAATATTATCAAAAATTTCGATATAGTTCCTGTTTCGAAAACATTCTGGAAAGAAAGGATGGTTGTTATACATAGGAGGTTGACAAATCAATACGCTAGTGACCTTTTGTAAGTTGTTGCTCTCTTTTGGACAGTTGAGGTAGACAGAAGACGTCTAAGAGGCTGGCCTTTTATAATATTCATTCATTTCAAACAACAGTACATTTACCATGAGGAAAATATTACAATCCTGGACCATGTCAATCAAATTAATAACACGAATTCAATTATAACTGTAGATAACACTTGATATTAGAATATGAATTGATTATTTACCTCTCAATTTAGACCTCATTTGATCCATAGTATTGTCATCATCAACTTCTGCAGCTAGGTAATGGCCTGTTGCAAGATGTTTGAATCGAAATAGACAATTCCAATGACCAGCACCACCTCTGCATGGGTCATGTTGAACCACCTTTAAAAATAACACTGCATTCGTCATTCTAATTCCATTACCTCAAAACGATTCAATTTATTTCGAATTTGAAGTATGCGTTATTTCTTTTACTTCCACGTTCCTATTATACAGGAACGGAAGTATGGTGATACCCTCAAAATTAAGTATTCGAGAAAACTACGGAATCTTCAAAGAAAAATGGAGTTATTGAAAGGTTGTCTGTTTCACTAATACACCAAAAATACATGTTATACCGGTTTCGGTGATCAAACCATCATCAGTAACAAACAAAAAATGCAGGCACATAGAAGAGAGGTGACCTTATAGTCCCTCAAGTGAAAGGCGGTTGATTGGGATTGGTTGTGAAGATGAAAGGTGAAGGGAAACAATGTGAAGGAGGTAGATTCTGAATGGCCCTGGAAGTGAATGCCAAAAACTGAAAGGATAGTAAGGCGGAAAGGTGGAGGGGGGGACCAAACTGTTACAAAAATGAACGCAGTAATAGAGAAAAACTTAAAGGAATTACATCATTCAACGATTTACACAACGTATCACTCTTAATGATTTCGAATTTTTCAAGTACATCCAACATGCTCCCTTTCAGGCAGAAATGAATAAACTGTCTATCTGTAAGACCAAAATTGAAGCTATGACTGGATTCATTCAAGTGACGAATCACCCTTATTGTCCCTGAAATCTTTTTCATGTTCCTTTATCCTTCCTCTAAACTTCCTACCAGTTTGACCACAATCGTTAAGTTCACAAGAGCACTTCAATATTTATACACACCACTTTTATCTTGAACATTAATTTTATCTTTAACTGAACTTAATGACGATCTGAGATCATTTTTAGTTTTATATCCTACTTTGAACCCTTTAGAAATTAATATTTTACCAATTTTGTCCGAAATTTTTCCATAATACGGTATACTGATCCGAATCTTCTCCTCAGTCGTCTTCCCTAACTAGGCTTGGAACTCCTTCCCTACTCTTTTTCCTTTTGCCTATAGCTAAATTCTGTTCACTCATCGGTATAGATAAAGCTCTGTTAATCATACTATGAAAAGGAGCATGTTTTGAGAGTACAGCATGATTTGAAGGACTACGAATGGTAATATCGCTATAAGTATCTTTCTATGTATATTCAAAACTCGTGTTTTTCACTATTCAACGAAATAGGAAAAGATTAAGAAAATTTATGTGATTACACCCGAATTCTAAGGTGAAGTTAATGAATGGATATACATTGTTAATTTTTGTATGATGTGAACCAAGTTGTGTTTCAGCCCTTTCTGTCCTTTTTGTAAGAATGACGATATCGTCTACATGTCTATACCAATAACTATCTGATTTACATTTTTGGAATATTGATTTTCAAGAAAATCATAACTATCTGCAAGTAATGGAGATAATGGAGATCCCATTGCAATCCCTGGTTGAGTACAGTATTTCCCATCAAACAAGAAATAATTCTGATCATATAAGCAAGAGCACTGGTACTCCTGCTTACATGTTGGCGAAAAAGTTAAATAGTTTGTTTAGAAGCAAAATTCAATTTCGTCCACAACATACTGTTCTAAATCCTTACGATTTGGTTAGTAAAATTAATGACAAGCCCCTCCAAATGCTAAACTTGCATCTTTTGACGTGGTCAGCCTCTTTACCAACATTAATGTTGATAGATTTAAAGATGTTGTTAACAGGATTCAAGATTCTAATTTAAATGTGTCTGAAAAAGATGAATTGTGTAATTGAATGTCCTTTGTATGGATCAGAATTATTTCTTGTTCGATGGGAAATACTTGGAAAACAAATTTTCCAAAAATGTAAATCTTAGAGTCTTCCTTATGGTATAGATAAGCAGACGATATCATCATTATTTGGAAAGGGACTGAAAGACAACTTGGTTCGTATCATACAAAAATTAATAACGATTCATTCACTAACGTCACCTTAGAATTCAGATGTAAATTTTCTTGATCTTCCATGATATTACCATTCATAGTTCTTCAAATCATCCAGTAGTCCACAAACATGCTGCTTTCCATAGTATGACTAACAGAGCTTTATCTATACTGATGAGTGAACAGAATTTAGCTAAAGAAAAGTTAACTACTAACAGTATAGTGGCTAGTAATGGCTATGAGGGAGATCTCATTGATACAATATCGAATAGGGTTCTTAGGATAAAGAGTAGGGAAAGTTTCAAACCTAGTTAGGGAAGCTACGACTGAGGAGAGATACGGATCAGGATGTAAAGCTCTCACCTTTCAACTCCTCCCCCGGGGGCATCAAAACAACCAAGGCCCGCTCAGGGCAGCACGACACGAGCCTACATGAGCCAGACTCGGTTCGGACTACTTACAACGTGCAGTGCGAAAGTTCCCCTGCCTCTCCTTTATTCGACTATAAGGACGTATAAGTACTCAGTTTTGAAAATCAAGTTTCATTTTTCATTTACCGTTTTTCCATTTTTAATTTTCAACTTTTTTGTCAGTGACGAACATTTAGTAACCCGAGGTCACAGGCCGGCTGAGACAGGCCCTGGATCATTTTCTTTAATATAGGGGCCACCCCGTTTTCCTTTTTAGGTAGGAGGACCTTTACAGGGAAATATACCTACCCTAAAAGTGTGAAAGGAGGAGTATTTTTCTTCAAGCTTCACCCTTCTCTTTTTTTCAAACGCTACGTGGTAGCACAATTTATTTTCCTTTCTAAAGAGGGAATATTTTTAGGTGTTTTTGGTAGGGGAAAGACACCAACCCATCACAAGTATACCGTATTATGGAAAAATTTCGGACAAAACTGGTAAAATATTACCTTCTAAAGGGTTCAAAGTAGGATATAAAACTAAAAATAATCTCAGATCTTCATTAAGTTCAGTTAAAGATTAAATTAATCAATGCTGCAACACTATACAGCCCTACAGAAGTATGGTGTATGTTAAAGGCCTCTAGGAGCAAATTAAAAAATCATTTTCAAATAAGGTTAACTGCAAGCTTACTATCAAGAATCAAAATACTCTCCAAAAACTAGTGTACACCCCTCTTAAATCACAAATTCCCACTGAAGTGAGGAGCAAACTAATCCATACAATACCTTGTAAAGGTTTTCCAATGACGTACATAGGGGAAACAACTCAATATTTTAAAAATAGGATGACTGGACAGAGATCTGGTGTGAACCATTTTGGACTCTGTATCCAAGATTTTGGTATTTTCAAAATCAAACAAGTGACCTTCATTTATTGAATGGTCACACTGAATACAATTAGCACCAACAGTATGCTCATGAACCATTCAATATATGAAGGTCACATGTTTGATTTTGAAAATACCAAAATCTTGGATACAGAGTTTCACACATCCAAAAGGAAAGTAAAGGAAATGATCCAAATTGCTAGATCCCAACGCTTGAAGAGAGCAGAAATTGAAAAACTCAGTAGAGTATATTCAAACACAACGAAACGTGAGTCATAGTTTCTAACAATTCTTTCTGTGTCCAAATTTAAAATATTAGCTGTTTTCAAATTATTTCATTTTGCAGTCAATTTAGTCGTGGCAACGGCAATATAGATAAGCATGGATATGATAAGGACATGATAGAGAGAAGAAGAGGAAGAATTAAATGGATAAGGCCTGGACTGTAATGTTGTGATACTTTAACAGCATTACCAGCCAAAACTTTGTTATCAAAGTCTTTGTTTGTCCACTACAACAAATGTACCTACCTGTGGAACTACCTACTGTGTAACCACAAACTATTTGTGAAACTAGTGTGAACGTACACATTGCATCTCCTGTAGGTAAAATGCCACGTAATGAAGACCTTATCTTTCTACTAATTTCTTCAAGGTAAGTTGCCATTATTTGTCACTAAAACACTGTACTACGTTTACTACTGCTACTTACATTTACTACAACACTGTTTATTAAGTTTACTACTTATGCCTCTGTATTACCTAGTTTTTACCCTTTTTTCTCTCTCAAATCCCACTGTTGAATCCATTGCCAGTTCCTACTTAGTTCTGTATGTATCTTTTTGTTCCTTTTTTTGTTGACAGCTCTGAGGATGGGGTATAAATACCTCGAAACGTTGGCCTGGAGAAAGTTTTTTATTCACCCTGACCCCGCTCAAGAACAAACCAACCCTGAAATAGCCCAAGCAGTCAAGAATCGAAAAACACTTACTGATAAAATTAATGTTCAAGATAAAAGTGGTGTGTATAATGTATACACTTCCTACCACTTTAAATACTTTAATTTAAAGTGTTCTTGTGGACTAACTATTGCGGTCAAACTGGTAGGAAGTTTAGAGAAGGAACACGAAAAAGATTTCAGGGATAATAAGGGTGATTCGTCACTTGAATGAATCCAGTCATAGCTTCAATTTTGATCTTACAGATAGACAGTTTATTCATTTCTGCCCAAAAGGGAGCATGCCAGATGTACTCAAAAACTTCGAAATTATTAAGAGTGATAGGTTGTATAAATCTTTGAATGATGTAAGTCCTTCAAGTTTTTCTCTATTACTGCGTTTGGTTTCTCTCTCCCCCCCCCCCCCTCTGACTTATCATCCTTTCACTTTTTGGCATTCACTTCCAGGGCCAATGAGAATCCACTTCCTTCACTTTGTACCCTTAACCTTTCATCTTCACAACCAATCCCTATCGACCACCTTTCACTTTTGGTTATCAAGAAGACCTAGACTATGGAAGAAGGAAAATCCATTTGTATCTCAGTATCCATACCAAACTTATCTTCGGTGGACCTTTTTTCATCCGAAAGCTCAGTGGTACCTTCCATGAGTGAGACATCCATGCTCGTCACAAGGACTGGGTTAACCGTATTGCAGAAAGCAGATCAACTAACCTCAACTTCCCACAAAGCCTTGCTACTGGTGGCTGCAGTAGCTGATGTTCTTCCAGTTGTCCGGAGAAAAACATGTTGTTTCTTCTTGTACTCATCCATTGTAAGAAACTTTTCTTGTTCAGCATGAAACAATCTAATAACTTCCCCTCCTTTGAGGATTTCGTCTTGATTCTCTTGGTGCTCCATGAAAAGATTAACTTTCCAAGGTGTATTAGTATTCACCACGTTAACCTTGAAAAATCACAATTTCACATACATATACCATCAATTTCAAATTAGTGTAGTATAATGGAACATCTAAATTTGATTCAGAAGTTAAGGGAAACAATTTTGAAATGCTGCAAATTATTACACAACGGTTGGTTCATTTTTCCTGGATAGATTACCATCTGCGTAGATCCCTGCTATTCTGTGGTATATACCTTTGTGTTTTCCCGGTCATTGAGTACTTGAAGGAAAACTGTAATTCTGGGTCATTCACAATCATGATTCTGACGTACATGGCGTACCTACATATCTACCAGAGTTTAGGCGCACACCGACCTAAATAAATAAACGTGGACGGCTTCAAAGGAGTATCAAACTCGATTATGTCTGGATAGAATCTCACTGAATCAACTGACATTTGAATGGCGATTTGGCCAACTTCCATTACTTGAAAGCGAATTGCCAAATTTCATTACGTTTGCGTTTTGGGTGGTATGGTGCCACAGGCGTTGTATGACGGGGGAACGGACAGATTTATTCAATTTCATTTTCAGGTTTTATGGACCTTGAAACGTGAAACAGCGAATTTTGAGAGATGGTTTACAAAATTATTTTCATGCTCAATTCCAAAGGCTCATTATTGAAAACAATAAACCAAAAATAATTCAACTTACTTCTTTACAACCTATATTATCTGGAAGATCATAATTGGCAGAGACATGCAGAACCACTTGAGGACCAGCATTAACAGGATTCATTATTACTTTATCACCGACAACCACATTGTCTCCTGTAGACCTCAACTTATAGTAGGGTAAGATATAAAACCATGAGCCTTCGTTTCCATTAGCATCTAAATAGACCCTCATTGCATTCTTTTCTAATAAAGCAGGAAGCCTTTTATTGACAGTCAGGTACTTGTTTGATTTCAGATGCAATAGCTGAAAGTTATAAAGGTAAGAGTCAGTATAAAACAACTATGATCACCCATTATAATATGAAGATCATTCCTGGCAGAATTAACATGGTTTCAGCCCTCTTTCCATCAAACGTACTGATTGTACACTTTAACTCCAAGTTCAACCATCAATATGTATCTAAGTGAACATATTGTTTCATCACTGTAATACTTAATTACAATAACACTATAAGGGCAGATTTCACCACCTAGAGTTGAAGTGTGAGTTACGGTAACACATATCCTGGACCCAAGGGAGGCCATGAACTCCGCCAATTCCTTCTACCTGAGGAAAAACGATGCCTAGATGTTGATTTCCGCCAACGACCTCGGTTCTGTATTGTTGAGCTCCACCAGTTTCGTAACACTTCTCACAACACTATTTTTAAAAATGAACTTTATTTAAAAGAACATAAAGGTACAAGCTTGAGGTCAGATTCCAAACTGAACAGCACTTGAATGATCTGAGCAAAGGCACTGAACGAATAAGAATGAATGAACGAACGTCGGGTACACAGGTCCGGCCCTTTATATATGAAATGACACTTCGAGACCCTTACGCTCATAAATATGTCAACTTGAGACACAAATATAACTAACGCCCTCGGTTCAAACGTTGTTGATATCCGCCAATCCTCAAGATGTTTACTTAGGTATTTGCACTTTTATTGCGTTGTCTGTCAATCGCCAGAAGGCAATCGCTTCGTGTTAGCTCAGTGAGAGTTCAGTCGAGTGTTTAGTGAATCAACGTGGCAACCCATCTCTTCTGATCGAACATAATACATAATAACAAAAGTAGCAGTAGCAGTAACAGTAACAGGTAATTCCACTCATAATGTTAAGGCTCATAAGTAGCCTCTTCTTACACTTGACTAGTCTTTTTTTATAAAATGAAGGATGGAAAAAAATTAATGCCTGTGATGTTTTTTACGTTCAATTATAACTTTTACAAAGACTGAAAAATCTGTGAATTTAAATTGTTGGCATCGTTTGTTCACGAGGACCAGCTCGCATCAGTCCAAAATATATTCACTTTGTATAAAACAACACTGTTAAAATCTGTGTAGTTTGCCCATCGCGTATTGCGGGACTTACGGTCGAAACACTGTTTTTTCAGGGTTTTGGAAGCCTACAACATCAACTTCGCCTGGGCCCAGGGAAACGAGCCGAGTGCTGACAAAACAATGAGCAAATTTTAATATTTCTCCAAGACGTGCCACTTTTGATTCACATTACTGTTTTTTTAATGCAAACCTTCACACAATTATCGTAAATACAGTCCACCATTTTCATTAATTTAAACCATTACACACTCAATATAAAACCTATCTAACATTGGTCCTTGCGAGATGCGGACGCTCAGAACAGTTTGATTTTATGAACATTATTATTTTGAATTTGTCTCAGGATTAGAATTTCTATATATTTGCTCAAAATTGCTGTAGGCACTACATTTCGTATTCCTCCACCCTATGGTTCCTTATTTGAATGCGAAGTTTCATGTTCATTCCTGAAACGTTTCTCTTGACTTCACGAAGATGAGACCTTGGTTGAGGAAGATAGTGAGATGGGGTCCCCTATCAGGTAGTGCTGCCAACTCAATTTATTGTCACACGAAATATCTGTAGTCCAGCTTATTGTCTCGATTAGTTCAAATTCTCTCACTGATGTTTCTGAGTTGAGTTCTTATGTGGTAAAATTAACAGCGCAAACGCAGCTGCTGATGCTTTTGATAAGAAGCCGATTGATATTCGTTTGAAAAATACCTTCATTGCTATGACTGAAAGACTCTATGCGCTTTTTTCTAGTTATTACGAAGCAGTGACTAAACTAGTAGGTATTCCCTTGTTTTGAACAAACACCCCCTATTGTGGACGGAAACTTGAAAGAATCGTACCAGAATTTCGAGAAAGCTTAATAACGTGAAGGCGATTATTTTGTATCGTTTACCTGCAGCCTCAGATCAATCTAGTTCGCCTACATCTCAAATGAATCAAACTGTGACTCAACCTGAAGGTTCTGGAATCGCCCTTCCTAAAGTAGGTAGTTTTGAAAAAATTTTCAGGGGATTTGTTGGAATGGCAACCGTTCAATGATTTATTTATTTCCACTGTGCATGCCAATAAAAACCTGTCTACATCCAGAAATGTATGCACCTAAAATCGTCGGCTAAGGGTGAAACTTGTTCTGTAATTGCGACTATTCCCCTTACTGGTACAAATACGCCGTCACCTGTGAAACATTGCTTCAGAGGTACAACAATACTGATCGTCTTAAAAATGATTACCTTGCCATTCTGTTTGATAGGCCTGTTCTATCCATTCGAGATGCTAGTAAGACCTTCTCGTACTACCTTAGGTGGAGATAGTACACCTCCTTAGGTGGTGGTTCTATCGGGGGACGTACGTTTGACACACAGCGAAGGGAAAGTAAGTTTTACGATTGGCACACCAGTTTCGTTTGACACACAGCGAAGGGGAAAGTCAGTTTGACGATTGGCACACGAGTTTCGTTAGACTCACAAAGGAGCGTGAATAGCTTCTCGGCCTGGAGATGGTCCTTTACCTTTGACACACGGTTGTTGATAGGTTGAGAGGTTTATCAAGGCGAGTTGTTTGGCTCCTCAGTAAAGAATCAGCTATGAACAACGACGGTCCCGTTTGTGTTGCCGGTGGTTCCAAAAGAGGAAACGATGTATTTTTCAGTCGGGGATACAAATTTGTTTTTCAAGGCAGCTAAAGTGTGGAGAGGATAGGTGGCTATGTGCAGGAAGGCGCAAATTCAAGTGCAAGTGCTACTTAAGAACCTTAAATGGGAACATCGTGATGGCTAATGATACTCATGAACACGTAAGTGAGGATGACATCGGACAAGTACAGCTGAAAGCTGCAGTGAAACGTAAAGCCTCAGATGACATTTTCGTTCGGAAAATTCGTGTGTCAAACGTAAGTTGTGTGTCAAACGTACAATGCAGTTTTCGCGAGGCCGTGTGTCAAACGTAAGTTGTGTGTCAAACGTAAAATGCAGTTTTCAAGAGGCCGAGTGTCAAACGTAACAGAATAATCAGCCCGTGTGTCAAACATAAGGACCCCGTTCTATCGCTGTTGGATAAAGAAGCAACCATACTAGAAGCTGCGAATCCTCCGCAATCACCATCAATACCCGCCAAAACTCACCATTCCACTGCTAGTTTGGTTACAGAAACAATTCCTGTGAAGCATGACAGTTGTGTTTTGTTCAAATCCCCATCTTCTATCGAAATATAAAAAATTCTTGAAGATGAACAATGGTACTCGACTTCGCACGATCCAATAAAAAAGAGTGTTTGCTCTGTGTTTTTCATCCGACAATTTTGCTAAAAATTGTGATGTCCCACCTTGCCGCTATTTGTAATTTTTGACACAACGAGCTATTGTACTTCAAAAGGGATTCTGCTACTAAGAAGAAAATTGCCCGAAAACAAACTTCGGCACCACCTACTAGCTCTGATAAGAATGAATTCCCAGCCTGTATCCAGCTTACATATTTCGAGTTCGCTAAAAGGGTCCGTGGTTTTGGTCGCTACAGCCAAAATTTTTGCGTTCGACATAAATGGTGTGAAACAACCTGTTCCAGTGCTGATCGACTGTGCTGGTCAAGGCACTTTTGTTACAGAGACGTGTTCAGAAATTAGGCTGTAAGCCTGAAAGGACCTACTTTCACATTTTTGGATTTGGTCAAGCTGATGCTGGAAAAGCTAGTGGATTGGTTCGTTTTCAAATACAACCCATGAGTGAAAGTGCTAATTTCAAGATGGAGGCTTTGGTTGTTGATTGGATCACCCAATGTCATAAATTGCCTGTTGACAGAATTTTATGGCCACACGTTCACGTTTGGCACTGGCTGATAGTGAATTTTTTTCAGATTACCCCATCGACATATTGCTTAGAAGTGAATGGGTTGGTGATCGGCGTTCCCATCCAAGGACCAGAGGGTACTCCTGATATCATACCCACTGTTTCGGTCGTTGTCTGTTGGGCAAAATTCATGATTTTGGAAGTCAGATCCAGTCACTTTGCTCCGTTGTCGATTCTGGTATTCGTGATATTGTTAACAGGTTTTGGGAAGTAGAGGAACCACCTCATACATCAACATTGACTCCTGAGGACAAGGCTGGTGAAAGTCACTACATGACCATGGTATCTAAAGTTGGTCACAGGTATGGGTCCGTTTGTCGTTCTGTGATCATGATATTGATGACAGCTTTAGTCTTGGTCGACCCAGGTTTCATTCACCGGATAGCAGGCCTTACAAGACCGCCATACTTCGAACTAAATATAATGAATTTATGCAAGACCTGCTCGATCAAGGTCAAATGGTCAAGGCGAATGAACCTCCGAAAGGATTATCGTATTATGTCCCACATCATTGTATATTTCGGCAAGGTGACGAGATGTCCAGGTTTCGAGTTGTGTTTGACTGCTCTATGAAAACGGGTAATGGAATTTCGCAAAATCAGGTGCTACATGTCAGAACCAAGTTGCAGATGGATATTATCAACATTTTGATCCGATTCGGTATTCATTATAGTACTTCCAATGGATATTCGTCGAATGTATAAATATTTGTGTTCATGAAAACGGATTTCCAAAGAATATTTTGGCGGTATGATTCATAGCAACGTGTTGATCAATATAAATTGACAACAGTGATTTATGGAATGGCGTCATCTCCTTTTTTGATCATTAGAACTCTTCATAAATTGGTGGAAGATGAATGTCGGGGTTCCCTGATGTATCCAATGTTCTACAGGAGAACATCTTTATGGACGATTGTTGTCAGTCTGTAAATTCTTTGGATACTGCCTTAAAATTACAACATAACTTGGTCAAGTTGCTTGGTCGGAAGTGGAAGAGTAACCGCCCTGAGTTACTTCAGCATATGCTTGATGGATCTTGAGATACGTCATCTGAGATATTCAATTTTCATAATACATTGGATCCTGCCACTGCAGTATTGAGATTGTCTTGGAACCCAATCGAGGATACATGCTTGTTTTATATCCATTCCTACACTAGTGCAACCAATAAACGTACTGTCCGAAGTGGCTTGCTTGTATGACCCACTTGGTTTGCTATGCCCAATTACATTTTATGGGAAGTGGATGACTCAAGAATTATGGCATCTTGGTCTCAGTTGGGATGATCCGCCTCCACAAAATATCATTGACAGATGGAACCAGTTTCGAGGTGAACTCCCTCTCCTGTCAGCGTTTTCTGCACCTCGATCGATGAGAGTGAACTCAGCAGTTGACATACAGCTTAATCCATTCACTGATGCCTCTGAATGGGGTTATGCTGCCATGATTTATATTCGCTTGGTGAAAAATAGTATTGTCGAGTCAAACTTACGGTTAGCAAAGTTCAAATTGGCTCCGGTATGTAAAACTACGTTACTAAGAAGAACTCCTAGCCCTGATTCTTGCCGCGAGACTTGTTGATAACACTATAAGGATTCTATTGGGTCATAACACCATAACCAAGTACACGTTTTTGGAGTGATTCGTTGGTCGCTCTACAGTGGGTCAAATCTGCTCCTCACAAATGGAAGACATTTTTGCAGGTAACATAATAAGTACAATTCAGGAAAAACTAGATCCCGATCAATTCAGCTGTCTGAAGATGCTGAATGGTGAACCTGAAGACTCCTGGTCAAAGTATAATTGTGGATCGAAGTTAGAGCCTTTGAATGATGAGACCAAAACTACTACCTGTCCAACTCAGCTCGATCTTCACTAATCTTCGTGGATGCTGCTATTCTCCTTGTTCTCAAAACGCAAAAGGTTCATGGTATAATGGTTGAGGTAAATTATCTTCGTTCGCCAAATGAGGAACCAGGCATGGCCCTTGAACCTTCGAACTTCAGAAAGCTACGATTCGACTTGTTTCTATCTGTCAGGAGTAAGAATTTTCCATGGAAATCAGAGCCTTGAAACAAAACAGGAGTGCAAAAGGACATAACGAAGTTGAGCCCATTTTTGGAACAAGATAATGCAGTTCGAGTTGGTGGTAGTTTGCAGAATGCAAAATTAATTTCTTTTGGTGTGAAGCATCCAATTTTACTATCCAAACAACACCATCTTACCAAGTTAATTATTGATTATTATCATGAAGTTTATTTACATCCAGAAGCATTAAATTTAATCCAGTCCCGATTTTGGATCGTAATCACAAAAGAAGTCATTCTTAATCAGACTACTCCGTGCGTAAAATGTTTCTGTACACGACCCAAACCAGTTGAGACGTTAACGGGAAACTTACCTACCTAGTGCTCGTTTGACAGACTTAAGACCATTCCATACAACTGGTGTCGATTATGCGGGCCCATATAACATTCTCAGAGCACTTCGTCGTTTCATAGCTCGTAGGGAAGCAGTTTTGGAGATACACAGCGACGGTGGCATGAACTTTGTTGGTGTAAAGCGTAAGCTTGAAGCATGGACCAACGTCACATCGTCTCATGAGGACAACGACCACTACCAATCACTACCTTGCTGCTCGGAACATCGATTGGAAATTGCTTCCAGGTTCCCTATATGGGAGAACAACATAAAAAGTTGTAAACGTCATCTCACCATGGTCAAAGGGCACCAAACCTTCACTTATGAAGAACTAACTATACACTTTTCTGGTGCAAACTGAGTTGGTACTAATTCCAGAATGTTGGTCATCCATCAGCCTCCGACCTGCTGACTGTGAAGGCTAGACCCGCGTCACCTTTTACTGCAGCAACCCGTTGTTATTCTACAAGAAGCGGACTCTGGGAACACTTGTTTGACGGACCATTGGGAACTCATCCTGAATATCATCAAATCATATTGGTACCGCTGTAAAAAGGCATTTTTTAACACCTTGCAAATTCGTGGAAAATGGACAAGAAAATCCAATATCATAAAGACTGGTCAACTGGTGGTCATCAAAGATGATAATTTGCCCCCTGCCGTTGGTGTCTTGCTAGGATGTCGAATGTTTTCCCAGGGGCAGACGGTATTGTGAGTCGCCGAAGTTCGGATCAGCCAGAGTTCGCTCACCAGGTCCGTGAAGAAACTCAGTCCTCTTCCAATACGTCTAAATTTTTGGTATTGCAGTGGTACTGTTCTCTAGAATCGAAGAGCATCTTAATGTTATATGAAATTTACAGTTCGTATCCAATTTCGTTTATTTGTCCCAATGCGTGGGCTTCTTTTCTTCCATGAAGATCTCCACGATCGCCCCCTTAGAGTGAATACCGTTTATTTCCTTTCTTAATTGTTCCTTTTGTCTCAGTCATTTCGTTGGTGTATTTCCAAAACATACCATGGTATTATATTGAAAGATGAATTCAAGTATATAATTATCATCACCCTCAAAATATTGTTGTTTCATGTACACCCCGAAGTTGGTAAATTCCCATAAATTCTATGCAGGTACATCAACATTCCTCCCTGGAAGTTTGGCTAATTGTGAATTAAAATAATTGAGAAGTAGCAAATTAATTTGTTCGTTCGTGCCTGGAGTTAGATCGACTCTAGCACGCCTTGTGATGGATGTTCCCATCACTTACTAATCACCAGTCGGCATTGTTCGTTCACAAGGACCAGCTCGCATCAGTCTGAAATGTAGTCATTTTGTATAAACCGACATTTAAAATTTTTGTAGCTTACCCATCTCGTATTGTGGGACATATTTGACGGTCGAAACAATGTTTTTTCGGGGTTCTTGGAAGCCTACAAAATCATTACTTCACTCTGAGCCCAGAGAAACGAGCCGAGTGCAGACGAAATGGTGAGCAAATTTTCATATTTCTCCAAGATGTGCCAATTTTAATTCATATTATTGTTCTTTGGACGCTTAAGACCTTCACACAATTATCATAAATGCAGTCCACCATTTTCATTAATTTAAACTATGACACACTCAACATAAAACTTCTTTAACAAAGATGTCGAAAAATGTGTTCTTCAACTGAACCCCTGTTCACCCTGTTAGTGGAGATTAGCAGATTAGTGCTTGGTTAACGAAGGGCCTTGGCGGATATCAACATCCCCTTCACCCATGTCTTGGCGCAATTCAACACATGTGAAGCCAGCATCAGACCTTTTTGGCGGAGTTCAATGCCAGCCCGTCCCAAAATGGTACCGCTGTAAAAAGGCATTTTTTAACACCTTGCAAATTCGTGGAAAATGGACAAGAAAATCCAATATCATAAAGACTGGTCAACTGGTGGTCATCAAAGATGATAATTTGCCCCCTGCCGTTGGTGTCTTGCTAGGATGTCGAATGTTTTCCCAGGGGCAGACGGTATTGTGAGTCGCCAAAGTTCAGACAAGACAACAACAATTCATACAAGAAGGTCTGGAAGTGGCGGCCGCATCTCAATTAACCCCATATGCAGTTCCAAAACAGTAACCTACCTAGTTTTAACCAACTTCCTGGATTCAAAAATAGCCCTTCAAGACCACAAAATTACAAACTGTTTTGTTACCCTACTCCCACCCAACCATCAGAACCCCTTTTGGTTCTGTACCAAACCCATACACAAACCCATTGAAACCTACCTGCTGTTCAATTTTCACGACGACCTCAAAATGTAGGACTGGTAAAGAATCCTTGGAACCCCTATCAAGTCAATAAAAGTGAAACGATACGTCGTCGTGACTCACCACTAACCCGATTTTTCACAATATGGAAACTGATGAGATGGCCTAAAAAACCTATTCAGAC
Organism: Leptopterna dolabrata; assembly: GCA_954871275.1. Taxonomy (NCBI): domain Eukaryota; kingdom Metazoa; phylum Arthropoda; class Insecta; order Hemiptera; family Miridae; genus Leptopterna; species Leptopterna dolabrata. The sequence continues at coordinate 99,759,897 of OX940974.1, forward strand.
TCATATAACTTCGCTGAATAGACAGCTTACTATACTGACGATTGGCCCCAAATACAACAAATAACGAACTGCAGAGTGGTCCCAAATTACATATTGGCACCAAGTAACAAAGCAGCCTAGTCAGGAAATTAGAAATCATTTCCAAGGTCAAAATCTCAAGGTCTCACCCGGTAATTTTTTAGACGACTTTTTTATTGATTCTAGTATACTCGATTTGTGAATAATGAGATAAGTCGACTTAACCCCTTTTTGCGGGGGAGTTAATGTCAACATAATCCCTTTCACAGCAAATCCCCCTAGAAGTAAAAGGAGTTGAGGATCAAGTGTTTCAGGATACCTTCTCAACCACAAAATCTACTCCAGAAAAACTATCATTACACTACAAGTCAACAATGAAGAGGTATTTATAGGCCATGGTATTTATGGTCTTATTTATATACTCTAATATCTTTACCTCTCTGTCCCTCGAGTCTCTTTATCTCTCTACTCCCCAGGGCCACCTAATACAAAACATCGTCTTCAAATTTCGGTCAGCAGGTCGAGGCAGGATGAGTTTGATAGCATCAGAAGATGAAATAAAGTGACAGCTTTCCAACGAGTTTTGAAACATTTTTGTGTGATGAAAACTAACAGAGTTACACTTCCCTAGCTACAGACTGGTTTTAAGTGAAATCTATTGGAAAGCTGAGTAAACTTTTTTTTGTGTCACGCAAATTTTCGACTGACCCCTTGCCATATGACGTATCCATGGAAAAAGAAAAAGAAAAAACTATTTAATAGTAAGCATATTAAACAAACTTACACATTTTGAAAGTACAGCAGGTACCGACCTACAACTGAAAAAAAGATTTTTTTCGGGAAGCTCTGGAACTCAAAACGAACGAGAATGCTTTGATTTTGGACAAGGGACTTTTTTGACTTTTTTAATGAACTGAGCTAACCCCTTTGGTCCAACTATTCTTTCCTACACATCAGACATAAATTTTAGTTTCAACCTTTGATGCAAAGCTTTGGATAAACATTCATAACTACATTAATAAAATGTCGAGAAAGGTACTAGTAGGAAAAACCTAGACGTTGGGTGAATGGCAGGTAAGGTGACTTGTATATTCTCCTCAACACGTAAAAAAAACCCTACTTCCATGTTTTTGCGCCAACTTGCAAATTTATGAACCATTTTCAACAGTGGTACAGGTACAGTGCAGTATTTTCCAAACATTATACTTCTGAAAAACTACAAAAATAATAATGAAGGGTCACTGCAAAAAAGATTTTACATGATCTTGTTGATGAAGGAGAAGAAGATACTGAGATGCTGATGTTGATCAGGAGCCCAACAGATCAAACGTCACACAGAAGACAGCAAACCGTGGTGTTTTACAGGGCTTCCCATTGTCCCAGTTTTTATTAGGATAACAAATTCTATCATCTGAGCATAATTTATATTATTTTTGCGAGCTGCTGTTGCTCTAGAATAGGTTTTGTTCGACTGATATGTTTTTTGAGGGCAATAGCGATTCAACTAAAAATCGAATCTTCTAACTGAAAATTCAGAGACAAAATACTATTGTACATAATTCCAAACAAGAGTTTGCCAGTAATGCACTTAAATATATATAATATATATCAGTATAGTACATATTTAGTATTAAAATACTTCTAATTCTAATCTTTAATGTCCACAACAACTGAGACCAACCACAAAACTAAAAATAGTTAGTTCAAATTATGGCTCTTTTATGATAAAGGTACATGCATTGCAGAAAACTCATTACCTGGACAACACTACCATACTGCACAATCATTCCCAGTAACTTCTTGTTTTCTGAGTCATTTTGCTTCTTCTCAATTTCTGCTGCATGCTAAAGAAGAATTGTAATGTAATCAGTAACAGACAAGATTAGGAAAAATAAGATCTGGGAAGGTAGGAGTGTCCCGCCCACCAAGAAAACCAACAAACTAGAAGCCACTAAGAACACTACTTACATTACAGAACAAGAGTAAGGTCCCCCCCCCCCCCCCTTAATTCGGCCACGGGTCTTGATTTTTCGTACACACCCCTCTCTCCCCTCAGGACATGCACCAATTTTCAACCCTTAGGACCATCAGGTTCCGAGTTGTGGAAGTTTGAGAATCGCTATTTTTCAAGTGTTTCTAATTCTTCTCGTTCTCGTTATTTGACAAGGCCTCACACACAACGGATAGAGTTGAAATTTTGTACACATTCGTTCTGCTCCAAAGAAGTGCCTTTTGTGCAATTCGTCTCCCTCCCATTTGGCACCCCCCCCCCCCCCCCCCAGTTTCCAGCAGTAGGTTAGAGAGGGTTTTAAGAGCTGAAATTTATCAAATTGTTCACTGGGGCTTCCTAAGGAAATGGTCAAAATGTGAATCTGATCATTCAAAGTCGAGTTATGACTGTTTATAACTGTTTGAAAACACTGCAAATGGGGAATACCCGTGGTTTTGGAAATGATTATTCTTTTCCAAATTTGCTTTTTTCGTTATTTGTTAAGAAAATCGGATCAGTCTGCCGGAATAGCATTTACTTGTTTAGTTTCAAAGATATGTGGAGTGTGGCATTGGCGCTACCTACTTCTTCCTCCATGCTACAGCATAGCAGACAGACTTCCCAGGCAGTAGTACGAATCTCAAAGTTCGCCTCAACGTCGTGGATTACAAAAAACAACCTGCATCCACAGAAAGGTGCCGATGACGTCATCAAAATTTCTACATTCAATTAAAAATTAACTACTTACTCTCGTCCAAATGAGAAATATGTACCATCTCATCTCAGGGTGTCTACTTTCAAAAATAAAATGAAATATAAAAAATGTGGGTATTCCCCATTATGGTAAAAAAAAACTCGTTTTTTCATGTTTTTGTTTAAACGTTTGGAGTGCAGTAACTTTCGCATATTGTACCCCCCCCCCCCCCCCCCCACAAAAGGTCCCCTCCAAACAGCGTCGGAACGAATTTCAAGCTCGCCAAACAGGTCTGAATGAAACAAAAACAGCGAGCGGATGAGGGCTGAGGGGAAGAGAGTGAGGCGCAAAGCACCGACATGCTACTTTGGGAGGCAAAATCCTTTTTGTGGCTGAGGAGGTTTTCTTGGAGGGTAAATTTTTACAAAAGGGTTATTGGGGGGACGGGGGGTTAGTTTGGTGGATACAACAACAAAGTTGTCAACAAGTGGATTAAAAAAAAGTCTGGAAAGGTGAGGCACATAGGTACTATCTTCCTCCTAACCACTAAACTGTTGTAATGAGTATTTCAAGATAAATTGCATAACTAAAAACTGAAAATGCGATCTATATTAATTAACATGTTCAGTGCAGGGCTCCTGAGGCAAAACTGCCCCAGAGTGTAGATGACGCTGCGTGTGCATCGAAGTCAGATCACTAGTCAACTCTATCTCCCAATTTTTAGTGCATTCTAATTCCAATTTCTATTATCCTAACCAAGTTCCAACACGCAAGGGGAAAAAGATTATTCAACCAAAAAAGTCTATATGGATTTGGTAGCACCTAAGCTATTTTTTTTTAAAATATATATTCACCTCATTTTTCAATGCATTCACTCATTTCACTCTATTTTCATGCATTTTCAATCCATTTTGTCCACCAGAATTGTTCAAATAATATATTGACTGCCTGCTCCGCTTGCTGGTTTCTCAGATTTTTTTTTCCCTCCTAGGTGGGCCTTAAGGGGGGATTCCCGAACAGCGCATGGTCGTGCGACAGAATAAATAGTAACTAGCGGTTGAAGAATTCGCTACTCCTGAGTGAACTCGGTTACCCACAGACTAGAAGGAACTGGACTTAGCAAAAGTCAACCTGGAGTGGTCCTGGAACCACAGGCCCAGACGAAGCGAGCGACGGACATCCCTGACCTTCCTGGTGGCCCAGATCCCACGCCCCGCTCCGCTGCATCACAGCGGGGACTCCGGCACGTTCCCGGCCGAATGCTTTCCTACAGTATTCGGCTGGGAACGCCCACATGCCCCGCTGCGACATTCAACGCTACGCCGACTACACACCGCCACATTAACTTCAGCGCTCCTCGTGTACATATACTCCCCTCATTGTAAATATCCTCCCTTAGCCTTAAGTATTGCGTTTACCACCTCATGTATCTCTTACCGCCTTCAGCATTCTCTGTTATCTCTAGCCTTCAGCCCCATTTGTCATATTGTTTCTCGTTGATGTTCTGTTTGCTTTCCAATCTGGGGGGACCTGTATTGTGGTACCCCTTTACAATATACTCATGTACATATTTTAGATCGTTTCCAGTAAAACCAAGGGGAAGGCGGGCCTACATGACTCAGAGGAGCGCAACTAGGTTGGCTCCCTCCACAGTTCCACCACCGGCTTAGAATGACCGGGGGAGGGTGGAAAGGTGCCTATAAAATGTGCTCCCCCTACCCGGCTCGCCATTCTACCTACTGCACTCAAGTCGATGACTTCTCTCTCTCTCAACTTACCTTCCTCCTCAAACCTCTCTCTTGAAAAGATCCCGAATAGGTGCAACCTTTCCGGCTTGGCCGATGTGGTGGAACCTTCTGGGCATAACCTCCTAGCATTCGAAGTGGTGGTAACCTTCCTGGCCCAGCCACAGGTTTAACCTTTCGGAATGCTAGTCACCTCACACCTCAAGCTCTCCATCTCAATCTCCTAGCAATCAATGTGGTGGAAACCTTCCTGGCCTAGCCACAGGTGCAAACTTTCTGTTTTCTAGTCGCCACCATTCAAATCTCACCGATCCAGGCCTACCTTCAAATTTTCTATCACCACAGGGTCACTAAGTGCCATCCCAGGATCATCCTCATCCTGGCTGCCTGCAGAGAAGCGAGTATCCCTGCACTCTACCATGTGAAAACTCGAGGAACTAGCCAGCCCTGAGGAACCAAGGCTACCTCGGCGACGCTCCCAAGGCTAAAAGACGTCTAACATTTACCATTTGGAATAATCCGCGATGCACATGACGGGGAATAAGAATACTGGAGAGCAATAGGGACAATAATCGAGTTAGGAAAATTACAGAACCTAGACATAAGCATATTAATTTTACTGTCTTTGCCAATAAATTATTATGCAGTATGAACATGTACAGAAGTCTTATACTTATCACTCCTAAGTGCCTCACACAGTTCGTATGTCCCCAGAAGAGGTACTGCTTATTATAAACAGTAAGAGGAGAACTCTCAAATAGCAATAATTAAGCTTGCGGAAGAATGGCTCAGTTCGTACACGTCTGGATGGACCAGCAAGTGGAGCAATCATGATACCTGGCTATGCAATTTGTACGAACACTGGTAACACTGACAAAGCTCGAGTTGCATTACTGTAAATGCATAAGAAAATTAGGTGACTATGTAGGAAAAAAGCTATGATCCTATTGAATCCAACAAAACATTTTTTCAACTTTTCCTGGTACGTTAGAACTTATTTCTCGAGGTACACTGGTAACAGTTCCAAGGGTTATAAGCGCTCTCTGGCCTCTGGGACACTCTCATCATGATGCATATGCTGCATCATTCCTCTCAATGTGTGAAACAATATTGTACTCCATATAGGCGCGTGTGCAAGGGCTGCTTTGTGCCCAAACACTCCACCACTGACATTGATCCACAGGATAGTAGTGTTATAAACAGAACATGAAATATCTATACAATAAACAGGGACTTACATGTAAACGTTTGAGCAAAACTGCGTCGGTTGTCGATGTGGAATTAGAATTCTGTTTGGCAGCTTTCCAAAACTGCTTTTGTGCAGAGTATCTGTTCATAGGACATATCTTGAAAAGGCAATCTGAAAGTACATCAAAATCGTATATGTATTACCTATTTCCTTCATCACAAATTTCTTCATGTTTGCTTTAATTTTTTTTCTCGTTTCACACTACGGAAAAACGCTGTGAAGTCCTTGTCACATGGGTTTATTATTCTATTGGACCTACAGGACCTACAGAAATGTTGGCTGTTCATTTATTGTTTTTCAAAAACAAGAATTAGGCTCCCATTTTTTACAAATTAGCATTGATCATTGATAGTGCCATTTAATTGTCTTGATTCACCTGATGATACTACTTCTAGTGCTATTATAAGAATTTATGGTGAATTTAGTGTTATTTATGGTGCCACGGTACCCTTAAAACATACCACTCCAACTCTGAAATACATATACAACCACACCAATAAAGGGGAGGAGAGGCGAACAGGGTGGTGGCAGGTGGCAGAGCCAGGTATCTCTCCCTCAACGATCCCTCTACGGCTTTCAACGGCCATCGGAGGACCGGGGGAGGGTAGAGGTGCGTTTATAAGGCATCCCGGTTTCCCAGCTCGCCATTCTACCAATCTCCCTCGAACCAGAGCCTTCTCTCTCTCTCTCTCTCTCTCTCTCTCTCTCTCTCTCTCTCTCTCTCTCTCTCTCTCTCTCTCTCTCTCTCTCTCTCTCTCTCTCTCCCCCCTCTCCCCCCTCCCACCCCCCTCTCCCCCCTCCCACCCCCCTCTCGCCCCCTCCCTCTCTCTCCCCCTCCCTCTCTCTCCCCCCTCCCCCCCCCCCCTGGAAATAGATCAGTTTTTATTTTTCATTTCATTTTGGTTTATCATTATGTGAATAATACACCTATGTATTCGCTCAGCAAAAAATGTTTATAACACCCCCTCAAAATTTTTTCTTTTCCGTTTCAAGGTGCGTAGATTCCAAAAATGCAATGTCCGTCCGCCGTCCGCCGTATCACGTGTACAGGCTTCATTTTCGGTCTAAAAAAATCGTTCTTTTGCACACGTGCTCCATTTGGGCCCTAGTTGTGTCCCGAAACTTTTCAGCCCAATCGGAATATACCCGGGGGTGTTATGAGTGAAAATTTGTGTAAAAATAGGTACTTTTTGCGTTTTAGCAACAGGTTGGTAACATGAGCTTTTAAGGTAGGTATCGCTTTTCATGTTTTTGGGGACGAGAAGACCGAATATGAAGTCGATTTTGACCAAAGAATAGAAAATTGAGGTTCTACCAGATGTCCAGCTCCCGAAATTGATTTTTTATGAGTCAAAAACCTGGGAAATCGTCTGAAATCACCATCAATTTGTAGAATAACACTGGAAAAAGTGTCAACAGGTGGATCAAGACGATTAAATGGTACTGTCAATGATCAGAGATAATTTATTAAAAAATAAAAAAAGGAGCGTACCTTATTCGTGTTTTGGGGGCAAAAATTGGTGGAAACCACCAGAGATAGCTATTTCAATTATTTTATATGAAAGAAACAATAAATAAACAGCCAACATCTCTGTAGGTATGTCCAATAGAATAATAAACCCACGTGACAAGGACTTTGCAGCGTTTTTTTGTTTAGATGCACTCCTCACTGCATTCATATTATTAAACAGATTCTACAACCCTTCAAGAACTACCTTCAAAGAACAACCCTTCAAGAATTCCCAATATTTTTTCAACAGTTAATGAAATAATTGGATTTCCTGGCTTTACAGCAGTTAACCTGTTAGCAGGGTGGTCAGTAATAATTGTGGTCTAGCTATCTGCCTGTTCAACTAGAAATTTATAAACAAGTCTGTTTCATGAATGGACTATATACTTACCCACGTCTGTTTATTTTCATTTTTGTTTACTTACTTGTTATTTACTTATGTTTTGAAACTAGAGATTGTATAAATTTCGCTTTTGCCTACTTTTTTCCTATTTTTTCCAAGTCTCAAGTTGGACTACCTTTAAAAAAATATGGATGTTTATTAGCATTCCCCTCAAGCATTCTATGCTCCCAGTCTGACGTCACAGGTTTGAAGGTAGGCAATTTTGGAAACCAGGTAAATAATAATGGATATTTCTATGAATACATTCTATCTTTCCCACCATTTATCAAAGCAAACTATAGGAGTAAGATCTGTGACCGAGCATTTTTGGGGGTGGTGTGACCTACCAGATTAGGTTAATCTCCTGTTGGAGTGGACTGTAGAGTCTGGAACTCCTCACGAAACTACACCAAACTTATCAAGTCACTACCAAGACTGGACTGGACCAACACCGGAAGTCATGGTTCAGTGAGGTACTGTTGGCAACACACGGGAAGCAGCCAACAGCTCTCTCAATGTTCACTTTTCATCTACTTCAAATTTAGGTTCTTCATTCCTTCTTCTTACTCTCTGGAGCCCCTTCCACTGTCTTTGCAAGCAATGGAACCTCACTGGTCAGTGTCTTCCAGACCAGTTCTATATAATCATTTAGAAAAGGGTACACTGTAAAGTAGATTTTTTTTTTAACCTGGAAATGAATCAAATATAACTTACCTCTAAACTTTTTTGGTGGGCTGGTAAGGTCCCCAGCTTCTGGGCAAACCACTGTTCTATCGTCAACGAGACTAAAACAAACAGTCAAATTTATTGTATCAAGTGAAGCATAAGGAATTTTTTCTCTATTGTCACAAAAATAAAGCTAACCTTGAAAAAATATATAATTTTGATGGCACTAGTCCATAGAAGAAGCACCTATCTCATTCCTCCTCTTTTCCATCCAAACACTTGGAAAAACCAAATGTTAACGGTATGCTGAATACTTGCTAATGAAGCAGATCTCAAATTTTCAACCAACTGTACAAAGGTTTGAAAAGAAACGCCTGCCAAGTTCATAGGTATATGTAGCTTCCACACATTGCTACTCTGATTAGGTAATACAATTTGTTGATACCTATCCTCAATATTTATACGTCATCTGCACGTTTTGCTACTTTTATTTTTGGATGACTTGCCCTAGTTGGGAATCTTTGGTGGACATCAATTCAAAAATGGGAATTTTATGCCAATAGGTGCTGTGAAATAAATAAACTGAAAGTAAAAAGTTGAAAAAACTAGGCTAGTTTGTTTTCTTAGAGGTGGCGGACTGAAACCACTATGCTCACCTGCGAAGTATGAAGATCAAAACATCGAACATATGACCTCATATATGTCTACCTGGGGGTTCCATTAACCGGTTCTGGGGTTTTTAGAGAGGTGGCAGACCGGTTCATTAGCAGAGCTAACATGGCAGTTGGGGCAACATTAGATGTCATCATCAAAGCCCAGCTTGCCTCCTGGGCAGCCAATCAGCACCTGTATTGCGCTCTAAAGTACTCCCTCGTAACACGAACTCGGTTCACACGAATTATCTGTTAACACGAACAGTTTCCATGGTCCCTCCCCCTATACTTTAATGTAAGGATTATCTAGATTTTCTCGGTTAACACGAATTTATCGGTTTACAAAACTATCTAACAAAATATTGGGTCCGGGAGTCAATTCCGTCGGTTAAAAAGAACAAAAGAAGCCAAGGGGCAACGTTTCACTCATTCACCTGTGTACGTAGTCTTCTCCTCCCGCTACAGATAACTCGTCAGGTCTTTTTATGTGTCATGTTCAGATGTATCAGTTTGAAGTTGACTTCGTTCGGGATCGTTGTTGCTCGTGCAGTGCGTTGTGTGAAAAAATGAATTCGAAAAGAAAACAAAAGTCAATAGATCTAAAAATGAAACAGCTGATTTCAAGTGAAGCTCAGAAGGGAACACTTTCGAAAACAAATATTGCTGAAAAATTTGATATCCCCAAGTCAACTAACTCTCTCGACGTTCATAAAAAATGAAAACAAAATTGACGAAGCAGTTGCTAGTGGTTCGACGTGCTCTACAAAAATACTGAGAAAAGCTAAACTTGAAGTTGTGGAGAAGGAACTGTTAATATGGTTTAGGAATGTTAGGGATTCTAACATTCCACTGTCTGTTGTGCTTGTTCGTGAAAAAGGTAGGGAGATTTGCGTTCCTAATGATGGTGAATCGCTGATGGCGTGTTTTGATGGTTGCTTATGGCGTTTTCAAAAACGGTACAATATTTCGTGTCATGCGTTCAGCGGTGAGGCCACGAAATTTCTCCCACTAGAATAAGACGCTCCGACCCTGCGCTCTTGAGGCCAAGAAAGGAAACGCAGAGCATGGCATCCTGCACTTACTTTGGCCGTTGGTAATTTCACGTTGTTCAGTTGGCAACATTGCCTCGATTTTCTAGTAGCTGACATTTTGTTTTGGTTACTATTACTACTGTTTTGACTGTTTCGATTCTCAACCTCAGTTTTTTCAATCTGTGAGTATCATATTTTCGAATCTCAGTTTTTAATCTGTGAGCATCATCACACATCCTCTTCATTTTTGTACTGCGATTGAAGATAGCATGATGGACAGTGTGCCTTCATCGTGTTCTGCTGAGAACTCGAAGAGCAGGATCGCTCGTGGGAAGCCATTACGAAGTCAGGCAAGAGAAATTGTCTACAACGTAGCGCAATTTTTCATCAGAAAGAAGAACGAAGAGAAAGCGAAGTATAACATCCGAGATTTGACAAGCGAAGCAACTGGAGTATCGCCGAAAGTAGTCTCCGTTATTTTGAAGGAAGGGCGTCAACTGTTGGCAGTATCCCCAAACCCTTTGTTTACTACGCCAAAAAAAGTAACAGAGCACAAGAAAAGGGTTGAGGCTGACGACTTCACTGATGCGGCGATTAGAAACAAAATAAGAGAATTCTACACCGTGCGAAAGAAGTGCCCATCAACAGGATCGATTCTTGGTGCGTTGAAAAGTGACGGAGTTCTTGATTGCGGTGCTGAATATTTAAGGAAAAGAATCCATTCGTGTGGTTTCAAGTGGAAAAAATGCCAATCCAATCGCAAGGTGTTGATCGAACGGCCCGAAATAGCTGCCTGCAGGGTTAGGTACCTACGTGCCATGACATCCTACCGCTCGCAAGGTAAAAACATCGTATACCTCGATGAAACATATGTCCAGGCATCCCATGGTGTTTCTACGTGCTGGCAGTCTGAAACACAGCTGGGAGCTGTGAAACAGATCGGCAAGGGCTTTAGACTTATCATAGTACACGGCGGAGGCGAGATGGGATTTGTAAAAGAGTCCCTTCTTGTGTTCAAGTCATCATCGAGATCGGGGGACTACCACACCTCTATGAATTTCGGCAATTTTTCTAAGTGGCTCACGGAAATGTTCCTTCCGAATTTACCAGCAGGTTCCGTAGTGGTAATGGACAATGCGAAATATCATTGTGTGGAAGTAAACAAAAAGCCCAACACCGGAAGTTTGAAGAAGGACATTGTAGCCTGGTTGACGCAAAATAACGTGGATTTTGACGAAAAGTGCACAAAGGGAGAACTCCTCCTCTTAGTGAGAAACGTACCTTCGGAGAAAACGTATAGGGTTGACGAGATTATTAAAGCGAAGGGCCACCATCCCCTTCACCTCCCCCCATACCATCCCGACCTGAATCCAATAGAACTGGTGTGGGGTGACATTAAAGGTCAGCTCGCAAGAGATTCTGTCGGAACACCTCTTGGCCAAAAAAGAAGTGGTGTTGAAACAATTATTCTCGGAATATTCGACTGAGAAGTGGAAAAAAGTGTGCGCGCACGTGAAAACAGTGGAGAACAAGTATTGGACCAGCGACCGCATAGTAGACACGGAAATTGACAATATTATTGTGAATTTAGGCGAGACTTCTGATACGAGTTCCGACGAAGAAGAAGACTGGTGGGACAATGATGACTCTGATTGAATGTATTATCAATCATATTTTCTATTTTTAATAAAATGAAGAAATTACTAATAAATTTTACTGCATTGTTTACCACTTGTCCATTTCATTAGTAACGGCTTCCCTATAGCTAGTGTTTTTGTCGCAGTCCCAAGGTTAACGCAAGTAGTGTCACACTTTCCATGGAATAGTATTGTGTTCCTTCATCCTTACACAGGTAAGTTTATTATTTTTACAATAATTTAAAAAGTAGAGGAAAAATATAGTCATTCCCAATTACTTTTTCAAAACAGTGGGAACTGGGAAGAAAAGTACATCAGAGAAAAGTGCTACCACTCAGTAGGGAAAAAGAGGAAACAGCTGGGAAATTTTGGTTTAAGGAGTAGTACCTACTTCTCCGCTAGAGCTCAGCACTGGAGCGTCTTATTCTAGTGGGAGACCTATAACAAAGTGTGTGACGGAGATTGTGAATGAATGGCTGCAAAATTTCGTAAATCGATCATACAGTGAAAATAGTAGTTTCAATACTGATGAGACGGGTGTATTCTATAACTTATTGCCTGACCGTTCTTTGGATTTTAAAGGCGTGAAATCACATGATGGTGCGAAGAGAAAGGAGAGGTTGACTGTGACGTTGTGCTGCAATGCTACTGGAATGCTAACTGTACACCCAGACTTCAGCCACTAGATCAAGGCATAATGGAACTTTCAAACGCTATTTCAAGACGAGGCTTGTACGCCATACTTTGCTATGCCTTGAATCAGACCAGCCAAACGGGAAGTGGAACATTCTTCAAACAATGAGGGCGATGGCTATATCATGGCATGTGACCGACAGAACGATCAGTAATTGTTTTGAATGTAGGGGACGAAAGCAATCTAACTTCTGAACATGATCATGACATTTTGGAAGAAGGAGACTGGAACAGATTGTTGGCTGTAGCTCCTGTATCAGGTAAAAACGCCATTCCTTTTGCCAGATTCTTAAAATTGGATAACGACATAGAAGTGTGCCAAGAAAAGGCTGAAGACGACTAACAACCAACTATGACCCAAGTAGTGGAAGACCCTTCTCGCACTGAAGTACTAGCAGCCTTTGATACCCTCCTCCGATTTTCACAAACTAGTGGAAAAACTTACTTTAAATATGATGACCACCTAAATACCATAGGAAGCAGTGCATGGAAAATCATCTACCTTCATTCACCCAGAGAACCATCACATCCTATTTCAAACCATCTACTCCTTGACCATATTTGATGCTACGATGTATGTATGTACACAGTTATTATGATATAGAATATGGCAACACAATTACATAACAATTCTGACTTTTCTGGTGTTGACTTCTTGGATTTTCCTATTTTGAAAACGCGAATTCGTTCGTGTAAACAGAATTCTTATAACACGAAAGAACTTGTGTTAACCGAATCGGCTTAAACGAATTTTGATAACACGAACAGGCCATTTCGCGGTCCATCGGTGTTCACGAACGTGTAGCGGTGCGTGGGCTCTGAAAATGGTGGGCCACCAAACCAGAACACAAATTAACAGCTTTTTCTACAAAATACCTGTAAATGTTTTCCAACAGTGGAGTCTTCTTATGAGAAATGGGTGGATTTTAATCAACCGCAGCTCTTAGCAAGTCAGAATGTAAGCAGTGTGTTCACAATAGTTCTGACCAGTAGCCGGGATTACCAGAAGCTAAAAGTTCTATAGCTTCATACTGACTAATACTCAGCAACTTCCTAAACTTTTAATCATCACTCTATCCTCGTAGGAAAACGTCGAAAATTTCGACAGTAAGTTAGCCACCGAATTCATGTGGTACAAAAATACAGAAGCAAATAAACTAAACAACCACTAAAAACAACGAACTAGACTAAAATACAATTAAGTAATGACCCGCCGGCCAGTACCTACTTGGATGGAGAATCAGACTAGAAGCTAGGTACTTATCTATGTATGTTGACGTCGATCAATCCACAAGACCACAGACAGGACACAACGCACTTAATTATCGCAAATCCAAATCTGTCCTGGGAACTCGAATGGGAACATACAAAATTCGAAATGTAAGCAGAAAATTGAAAACTCGACATAGGAACAGAACGGTGGCGAAAGTGATAAGAACATGGAATAAAGGGCTCCCTTTATTCCATTATAAGAATTTTTAGGGGAGGACAGATAGAAGGACAAGCATCTCGTATCGAGATAACAACATGAATTGAAACAATCCAATCGATTGTGAACACAAACGATTTTTGGATGGAAATGTTGGCCACGGGCCGAAAATGGGCGTGGCTAACCAAATTTTTACTCGACTGAGCTTGCACGGATGGGCAAGCCATAGTAACACCCGGTCCCTGGACCTGCCAGTTTCAGAAGCGTAGGTTTCGATTTCGATTGCAAGACATCGATTACTGTAGCTATATTCCGATAAAATGCTCGAATAGCCAGAGATCTCTGTCTTCTTCTTCTTCCCAGTTACTTGTCTTGGCCGCAGCCATGCCAGACATAGGTTGGGACAGAGAGAGAGAACTCTGTCGAGTCGCTGTTGAACTTCGTGAAAAATGCTAGGTACAGTATACGGAAGGAAATTCGAATGCCAACTGAACAAATGGTTGGCATTTTTTTGGCGTTTTTTGTGTTTCTGGATGCCGGGGCAGTGGCCCAAGTGGCCTTATGGACGCAACGCCTCTGGATGTATGTATGTACACAGTTATTATGATATAGAATATGGCAACACAATTACATAATAATTCTGACTTTTTCGGTGTTGACTTCTTGGATTTTCCTATTTTGAAAACGCGAATTCGTTCGTGTAAACAGAATTCTTATAACACGAAAGAACTTGTGTTAACCGAATCGGCTTAAAACGAATTTTGATAAAACGAACAGGCCATTTCGCGGTCCATCGGTGTTCACGAACGAGGGAGTACTGTAATAATACCCACTCTACTCTACTGTGTAGAAGTATGGGAGATACGCGAGATTTGGAGGGAGTACAAAATTAATTCTTTAAAAAACTGTTATTATTAAGCGCCAACACCCCAGGACCTTTGACAAGAGTAGAGGTATTACAGTAGAGGTATTCTCTCTCCCATTACAGGCATTAAAAAGTTTGATGAAGTGGACCAAAAACAGTTTTACACATGCCCCTTGAGTCGTACCCTAGGATCTGCTTGGAATGGCAAATAAACCTAGCAAATAGCCAACACTGTGATGAGAGGGTCAATGAGGAGTACCCAACACTTCTGTTTATATTTTTTAATGAAAGCAGGCCCCATTCCAAGAATTTTGAGACCAACCGCACTCTCTTACGATGAATAGTTCTTTTTCTACGATTTTTCGAATATTCCACCACTACCTACCTCACATGGGCAAGGGGGTCCCGCCCAGGCGGGAGGGTTGCAAAGATGTCACTCGTTGCCGAAATTTTGAAAGCTCATAGTATTAAGTAGTTGTAAAATTTTCCATTATTATATTATCTGCACCAAGTGATCGGGTGTTATGAAGAGTGAGTGCGTTATCGCGGATTAGTCGAACATCACCACAACAAAGTTCAGTCCCAATCCACCGATTGTTCGTGAAGGGCGACGAAGAGGGGACACAAGGGGAAGCAGCACAGGCCTCAGTATCATCGAGAAGTCCATTTGTATGAGGTCCCAGCATCCTTATTACCAACGATCGTCATTCACTTCGCCTTGGGTCTCAGCATCCCTGCGAAATATTCATTAACTCCACACTTTGACAGATTCGGTGAGTCTCTGTCCGCATTTCCTCAACCGAAAAACCCCTTATACCCAGCAAATTTTTCATGGTTTGTCACCACCTTGCAGGACTCACGAGACAGTTTTTAGTGACCACGAGCCAACTACTCGGAAGGAAACTAGCAACAGCATATCCCCGCTGTCATTCCCCGACCGAGTTCTGCCCTCTCATCTGGATCGGCAAGCTGTGGAGCGTTCCCCATCGGTGTATCCCCACCTGCAGCCGGCACGTGGATCCCCGTCGCATCCAAGCAGCTCCGACCGTCCGACGCTAGGATCGAGGGTTCGAATAACCTCACCAGGCAAAGACTTTTTTACTGGAATTATTATTTTTTCTTATGAAAGAAGCTCCTTATTTCACTTCAAAGGCCTTTTAGGTTCATTTCTTTTGAAAAAAATAATTAATTTTCCTATTTGTTTTCAAATTTGAGAGATATCTTTGTTTTAATAAAATTTTCTAGTTTATTTAATTTGAGACCGTCTGAGACATTTCTACCTGCTCACTGGTGTCAACACACAAAAATAACTATTCATCGTAGGAGAGTGCGGATGGTCTCAATACTCTTAGAATGGAACCTACGTTCATTTCAAAATGGGAAAGTAATATAAACACAGGTCATGGGTACTCCTCATTGGGTGATTCCACTCAACAGCCTTCTAAGGGTTTCTGGAACAAACCTGCCTGTCTGAGAGGGCCCACATAGTAGATCTGCTTAAAGACCCACTACTATTAGGGAAAATGGAGGAATATTTTTTCAATAATGACATGGATTCATGCTGGGAAACAGGTTTTTAAACTGTACTAGGTGGAATCTTAAAGTTCCATCCTGGCCAACTGCAGAAATACCTGATCAGGGCCTTATTGCATGCTTAGGATGCACCAGGAGGTGCGCTTAGGATGTGCCAGTGTAGAACAGCCGGGAGTTACTTGACTTATTAGGTACTGGGGTAACAAAATAAAACTGCATCCCCAATCATTGGGCCCCATTTGTAATTATCAGGAAAATTACCACCTGGAAACACTGACCTCGTGCCCAATGCTATACTGTGCCCGAACAAGTTCTTGAACCCTACGATCAGAGTCCCTCTCTCTAATAGCGGTTCAGTAATTGATATTCTCAACCTAGAAAGAAAACGCTGCAAATCCCTGCACAACAGTTTACTATTTTGTACAGAATACCCTCCTGCTACAGATCACAGGTCTCCGTATAGATAACCCTTCTATATAACATATATGTACTATTCTACACAGATTATGTAGATCGCGGACCCTCCGTAGGTTAGTACCTAACCCCGTACTCATTACTAGGTACCTACCTAAACCGTTGGTTTGGCTGACTTGGTATACTCTCGACTAGCTGTGAAATGCACGGCTGTTTATATGATATTGAAAGTGTACCATTTCCTGCCCTCTCCCCTCTCTCCGGCGGAGTAACAAGCGGAGTTGCATAGTCATAGTGCATTGGTCTTGATGGATCGGCGGAGCTGCATCAACAAACGGCGGCGCCGCAATATCCCGAATATTATGGTTGTTCCTTCCAGTAGGTGCATTGTTGTATTCGCAATCAAAATACTGGCACGTATATTAAGTTATGTTAGGAAATAATTTGGTATTATTTTTCTGTTCATGTTTATTATTTCAATTTATCTCGGAGAAAAGGATCGTTTCTCCGTTAATACCTACGCGTGAACGGAGCAAAGCTCCTGAACGTAGGATTTGAGAACGGATTCGGAAAATCCCGAGGAATGAGAAAATCTAAATAGTAGAAGACCGCTGCTCGGTAACGAGATACCAACCACAATCAACTCCTGGGTTATAATGTATGTTAAGGTAGAGGGTGTAATTTCCAATCATGAAAACCAGAATGTTATTCCGTGAAAAAAAGAGGGGGTGTAAAGATTTTCTGAAGCCGGGTAACAGATTTCATGAATAAGCCTTCATTCCATACGAACGACGGAAGGATTGCGGAAAATGTGAAATAAAATCTCCCTTTTCAAGGCGTTACCGAACACTCGTGGGTCGCAAAAAGAAAAAAGAAGTTATTTCCCTCGATGAAAAGTCATTTCATAGTGCAATATAATATGGGTTCCTACGTAAATACGATGGCGCTCATCTATGAATTTACCTATAAATTATCTACGCTGAGTAAGAAAATCTCTAATCGGATCAATTCTGTTCCAGCCTAATCAACAATTTATCGAATAGGTATAGGCATTTCATGGGTATTGCTTACAGAACAGTGATTTAGACAGGAGGGCTGTACTGAAAATAAAAGATAGCACTTTTCCGCATTATTTTGACTATCACGTTATCAACCTTCGTACTTTTGGTTTGATGTTTTCAATAAAAAATCAAAACTTTCAGAGTTCAAAGCAGCAGTTACGAAGGAAATGGAAAATTATCAAACTTCGGCTCAACTACACTGAGCGGGCAATAGTTGATTCAAATCACGAATGTTTTCATGAAATCGAGATTATTGTTCTGAGATAATCTTTAAGCCCAGGGAATTATGCTACTTGGCGTTCAGTACAGAGAAAAGTCTTCGGGTCGAATGGTGTTTCAAGATTATCATGGAACTTAGTTGGAGATTTCATGAACTTGAAGTATTGTGCTAGTTCCAAAGTATCATCTGCCATAACTCTGGTGGCTCTGATGATTCATTAGTCTAATGCTGGTATTCAAGGAATGCAGCCTTCTAAATAGTCATGGAAGATTTTTCTATCTCAAAACTAGTGCCATTTAACCTTCATGATCCACGTGTTGATACTACTTCCAGTGTTATTATGCAAATTGATGGTGATTTCAGACGATTTCCCAGGTTTTTGACTCATAAAAAATCAATTTTGGCAGCTGAACATTTGGTAGAACCTCGATTTTCCAGTCTTTGGTCAAAATGGACTTCATATTC
The DNA here is from genome assembly GCA_954871275.1 of Leptopterna dolabrata. NCBI lineage: Eukaryota > Metazoa > Arthropoda > Insecta > Hemiptera > Miridae > Leptopterna > Leptopterna dolabrata. Next base: position 99,778,152 of record OX940974.1, read on the forward strand.
GGTCTTCTCGTCCCCAAAAACATGGAAAACGGTAACTCAAAAGCTCATGTTACTAACATGTTACTAAAACACAAAAAGTAACTATTTTTGTGTACATTTTCACTCATAACATCCCTGGGTATATTCCGATCGGGCTGAAAAGTTTCGTGACACAACTAGGGCCCAAATGGAGCATGTGTGCGAAAGAACGATTTTTTTTAGACCAAAAATGAAGCCTGTACACGTGATACGGCGGACGGCGGACGGACATTGCATTTTTGGAATCTACGCATCTTGAAACGGAAAAGAAAAAATTTTGAGGGGGTGTTATAAAAATTTTTTGCTGACCGAATACATAGGTGTATTATTCAGAGAATAATAAACCAAAAACCGATCTCGCTAGATTAAGCGCTTTTATTTTGGAAGCCCTTGAGGTGAGGGAATTGATCTTGGGGTCTTAGGGACAGTGTGACAAGCCTACAAGAGCTTAGTTCCTATAGTTAACTATGTATTATGAAGATGTCATGAAAAAAATAATATAAATAAGATTATTATGATGAGACTATTAAATCCTGATAAAATGCTAAATTGATCCAAATATAGAAAGTGAAGGAAAAATATTATGTTTTGCTCTTACATTGCTCTTACATAATTATAATGTGTAAAGTAAAAGATGGAGTAAAAATAGTTATGGAAAAATTTATTTTAAGCAGGAATAAATATGCTACTGTGGAATTCAAGTACCTACCATATACATAGAATGCATTTGTGATGCACTTGGATACTTTCAGGAAGAAGATTTGTAGATTTTGTACAGAGAGACATTTGCTTTATGTTGAAACTTTTGCCAACCTCCTTACTCAAATTAGTCAAACAGATCTGAAGTATGAGCATTACAAGATCTTCGTTATTTGCACATGGGCATCTGATACTATCATTCCGGTTGAAATGAAACTTAGGGAACCATCAGGCATCTAACCTGATGACCCATGACAATTTTCACCAGAATTGGATGAATAAAACTGGACATCCAGCTGTTACAAAGTTTCTTTACTGTGTGTAATAACAGTTCCCAGGATAGTAGCTATTGGGATATCAAGGAACAGTCACTAGGCAAGCACAATCTTCTTACCTTGAGGGAATTCACCTTGAAACGGCCGTTTCAACCCTCCTAGTGATATGTTTACGACTTCTTGATAACTAACAATAGGTCTTCACTGTCACCGAATCAAGAAACATGAGAACAACTCTAAATGAAAGGTACGGTTTGTAAAACTCCTTGATTCTCGATCACAAACAAGCACCTGGTGCCCCCAGTGGTGAGGAATGCTGGAACTATGGCAAGAACCACGTAGACTTGTCTCCTCCTACAGGCACCAGGGGGTTACACTGACACCCACTCTGAAATTCACTGTGCACTTGAAGGAAAGGGATACAGCAACCAAAACAGCCATATGTGCAATGTACAGGTCGTTTTTCAAATAATAGAATGTGCCACTGAAAGACAAATACTAAGATCTTTTTGGAAGTAGTCAAATCAGTCCTCATGTACAAGCACAAGTTTGGGGCGTCATTGGGTTCCATCCTTGGTCCAGATGTACTTCACAAGGCTGATCCTTGGTCTTCCTGACAAAACGCCTGTGTCCACAGACGATGTACATAGCCTACTGTCATATGTACTACCTAGACACGGCCTGGGAGCCCATTTTTTATGCATACACTCAGGCTGCACCGTGGGTACCTGCAGAAGGTTTTCAAAAGGATGTATGTATGGATCCTGGTAGCCTCATGTGTTTGCCACGGAAGTCGCTGAGATATTTACAGGTTTACAGACCTTAGGAGTTCGACGGCAGCCCACATAAGTGCCGGTTGAATGTATGTGAATAATTATGAAACAGAACGAGACAGAATTTAGGTAGAGTTAAAACAAAAGGAATTTGACAACCGATTTCTGAATGAGAGTGAAGAAAGAATAGATACCTACAGATATTTCGTGAAATGTTCGCCAATGATTGTTGACTGAGTATGTTTTAATAATTAGCCGGGTCAAGCTTGAAATGAAATGATACTTGATAAAGAAAAAAACGTATATTACACTAGAACTATTACATGAAAAACAGACAGACCGAATTGTTTTTTGTCTTGAGACGATAACGAAGTGGACTGAAGCAGGGAGAGGAGACATGAGGCCCGCAGAATTTCTTGCAGGTATGGATCAGTAGTGCACAGCAACTGCAGGTAGCAGTGACATACCAGCTGATTCGAAGCCGATCAAAAGGGTCTGCAGTTCGGATATAAATATATGATTTGCGGAAATTCAAACTGAAATTCGCTACAACAGTGCTATCATCACTTTTTTGTTGATGAACACGATAAGCTCCGTTTATGTGACTGACTTGACGCTTCAAATAATTTTCGAAGTATCGCCAAATGTCGGTATGCGTAAAGGGATGGAAGGTGGTTACAAACGTCAAATAATACCAGAAATTTATCATCAAGTGATGCTATCGGTTTAAGCATCCAGCAATACATTAGGTAATACATACTGCCACAGTTCAAGCCATGTTGCAAGAAAGCCCGCAAATTAGTCTGTGGACCTGCTGATTCATCTGTACATCCACTGGATTTTTTATTACCCCAGTTTCATCCTGAAACGACAGACTTCTCGTGCACCATCTTTAAGATTCAGATCCCCAGAATGTGACAGTGGCGGCACGAATGGCTTGAACTATTCAACGACGTTGGAAGGATGGGCATGTTCTTCAGATTGTGCAATCTTATGCAAACTCGAATGCTTTCAGGATAATAATTGTCCTTGTTTAGAGACATGTCATAACGAGTTACAGAATCGCATTACTGATCTAACATGGAAGTTATATGGTATGGTGTGCCACAGCTTAACAGAATGTAAAATTCGCCTTATGATAGGTAGGTACCAACGTATTCAACATGAAGGTAGCATCTTAACCATAACTAGTTCAGTATTGGCTAATTAAGTCTGACGTTTTTCAAATACACTCACCCCAATGTGCTGAGGAATCCACACACATTTCCTTCGGCGAACAGAGAGACGATATCCCCCAGATGAAGGAAACTTGTGTTGCCTATTGTTTCTGTCATCGCTAGGAGATTAGTATTATACCCTGAGGAAGTTGAAAAGCGCTCAGTAAAGAAGGTTGATTAAGCCCACTACAGTAGCAGAGACTGACTAAAAAAAGGAAACGATACAACTGATGAATGAATTAATTGTAATAATGATATGTAAATAAACTTACTGGTAAAAACTGAATTAAAACAGTGTGACTTGAACTATGAGCTGGTAGTTATCATAGCTGAGAAACAACATCTCCTTGCTATGGAGACGTAACACACCAACCTTCATGTAGGTACCTAACTCAAAAATAACGTCGGTCAATTATTGTCAAAATGAAAAACAATAACGAACTCACTGGACTGGGACTCTCAACCTGTTATCAGAAAACTTCAGTGACATCTGATAAGACCATCGTGAATCATGCTGTTTCTTCTTCTTCTGGATTTATATGACTGAGCCTAGGCCATGGTCAGTTTATGTTCTTCTCAAGTACCGTGTCGTGTATAAATTCGCAAAGTTTGTACCGCTTCACGTTTGTGTAGTGTTAAAAATGAAAATGTCGCATCTGAGTGAGGATCTAGCCAAGAGAATCTGTGGGTTAGCCTGAACTGGTGTCCCATCTGCTGCACTTACTTTCTTTGCTCTTCTCTATGCTGCTGTCTTTGATGCCAAAAGGTATGTTCCAGCCACCAGAACTGGGTTTAAAAAGTTTTAAAACTAGAAGCCCAAGTTTTTCTGAAGGGTGAGGATGAGTTTTAGAACTGTTTCAGTTCGAGAACTCCTCAGCTGGAACACACTGCATGCGCTCGCTAATCGCCAAACAACTGTGATGACTTTAGGGCCGAAAAATTGCTGAGTTGGTACAAGTGAGTTTATCCTGAAGGTTGGAGGGAAATGAGATTTTGGGAAGGTTCCAGCGGGATCATCTTCAGTTCTATTGGAAAAAACCCATCCACCATCGGGTGCAAATGTTAGGAAACTCAGTTCTCGAACCTGACGCAGTTGGAACAGTTTATAGATAAAACATACCTAAATTCATAGAGAAACCTTTTCAACACACAGTGTGGTTGGAACACAGTTTTTGTGTGCAGAACTCATTACAAAACTCGTGTCTGCACAAAGCTAAATGAGTGACTAGGTGATGGGAAGACGTCGCCTTCTACCTGATGTGGTGGACCCACGCAAAGGTAGAGTTAGAAGAGAATGAAGGGATGGTGTTTTCTAGGTTGTTTACTTATTTATGATTCCGTGCATTCTGCATCAGAACCAAGGATCTTTAGTATACTAGCTAGGTAGGTAGGTACCTGCTTTCAAGATTATTTAATTCGACTAACGGATTTGATTTAATGATTCTAAAATCATGGTACTTCTGGATTTTCGCAACGCCTTCGGCTCTGTACCTCATGAGATCCTTAATAATAAATTAAAGATCAACTTCGGCATTTCATCATCTGCTTGCAGACTCATTTCTTCATATCTCTCCTCTAGTCAGTGGTAGTCAGATTTCCGAGTCCTTGTCAGTTTCTGCGGGTGTTCCACAGGGTTCCGTCCTGGGACCCATCCTTTTTTCCTGCTTTATAAACGATCTGCCAACAGTTCTTCGTTTTAGCCAACACCACTTGTTTGCTGACGATTTCCAAATATACATATCATCAGAAAAAGACAAAATCATCAATTCCATCAGTCAAATAAATACTGATTTATCTTCGGTTTGCAAGTGGGCTGCCAAAAATGGTGTTAGTATCAATCCCGAGAAATCCCAAGCAATCCTGATCCACAACAAAGATTTGCCCACTGACCCTATTCCCCCTATTCTTGTTGATGGTATAGTTATCCCCTACTCCCCTGTTGTCCGCAATCTGGGTCTCTATAATATAAATAAAACTTTAACTTGGGATGAGCATGTTGGACAAATATGTCGTCGCGTTTATGGTAGGTAGTCTTTACCCATTAAAACGACTATCGAATTTCACTCCACCCTCTTTGAAATGGAAATTGGTAAACTCCCTTGTTTCCCCACACTTCCTTTACTGTTCCACAATTTTTTCCTCCTCACTTAAAGCCAGTAATTTGAAAAAGTTGGTGGTAGCACATAGGTAATTCCTGTGTAAGATATATTTATAATATTAAGACGCGCCACCCCGTCGGTAATTTCAATTTATTTGGCATTAATCTTCAAAATTACTTTAATTTGCGCATCCTTATCCAAATATTTAAAATTGTCCATGGCCTAGCACCCCCTTATCTTTTGTCATTAATTCATCTCCCCTTCTCCAACTGTTCCCGGGCCATCATGATCATGAGACATCACTCCTCACTTTTTGGTAAATCCTTCCAAATTGCAGGTGCACGGCTGTGGAATTCCCTCCCTCTCCGCATTCGGTCGGTCCCCACCCTTGGATGGTTCAAATCCCTTTGATCTATCTTGTACAAATCAACAGAGTAGCGCTTCCTTCTTCTTCTCTTTTTTTTCTCCTTCCTCTTATTCTTCTTTTTTCCCCCTTCATTTCTTTCATCCTACCTGTAATATAACTATAATTTCCAGTATTTTAACTTCTCTTCGTTTTGCATTATTGTGTAACTTTCCATTTATGTCATTTGCTGTGTACCATGGGCCCTCGTGGCCTCCAACACAAATAAAGCCGTTCTATTATTATTATTATTATTATTATTATTATTATTATTATAAAAATGTAAGTTTCCGACCAAAGGTATACTTATAGGTACAAATATACTGTAATGTGAGGAGAAAAGCGTAGTTTCCCCCTCACCAGAAAGGGAGGCAGTGTGACATCTGCTCCTGGATTGGGTTGATTAATACACAATGCTTCCAGGAGTTCACGATTCGTTTCCATGAACTGACTGCCCCATGTCAAAAACATCGGGAAACAGCCTGGATCCAATAGAAAATTGGACAGGATTTCCATGTACCGTCACACTCCTTCCCTTGAAAATATACTTATTTGAAGAATCAGTATGTGAAGTTAATTGACACAGGGCTGAAATTAGTAGGTAGGTATTGAGTTCTGATTCAAGAATGGTTAGTGAAAAACTCCAAAGATTATAGCTTCTATTGTAATGGTACTACTGCAAATTATTTACTGGTGGATAACATAGCTCTCATAATCTCATGCGCAATAATTGAAATAGTTATTTTAAATGGTTTACACCAATTTTGGCCCCCAAAAACACGATCTTGGCTCCTTTTTTTTTAACAGATCATTGATAGTGCCATTTAATTGCCTTGATTCACCTGCTAATACTACTTCTAGTGTTATTGTACAAATTTGCAGTGATTTCAGACAATTTCCCAGGTTTTTGATTCATAAAAAATTAATTTCGCGAGCTTAACCTTTGTTACAACCTCAATTCTTCTCTCTTTGGTCAAAATCAACTTCATATTCGGTCTTCTCGCCCTAAAAAACATGGAAAAGATACATCACAAGCTCGTGTTCCAAAAACCTCGAAAACCCCCGTTTTTCTCCCATTAAGCTAGGTTTACACTAGTGAAACTCCCTCACGAAAGTTACTCGCTTCGAGTGAAATTTCGCACTACCCAAAACAAGACAATATTCAGAGCCAAACAGCGAGAGTAGGACGAGCCGCCTCCATTTCTGGTTTCGCAGCCAACATGGTAACTTTTTTTGTCCCTCCAGCAGCTGCAGCCGCGTTTTCCGTCATGTCAATGGCATTTTTGACCGAGAAAGGGAAGAAGAAAAGTCGCCACCCTCGACGATGGTGGAGCACACAATTATTCCTTGGAAGAAACCAATATCGAAACAACCTTATGTGCTGCAAGCACTGTTCTTGATTCTTCCCTCGCGCAAGTGCGGCGACCACGTTTACACTAAGCGAAACTCGACATGCGAAACCCTTTGATGCGCGGACAAAAACCGACTGAGCCCCGGCTCGCAGCGAGGGCCCTCACCCCGCAATTACTCAGGGATGGGACAACGTCTACACTAGGGCTATTCCCTCACAAAATTATTTTGCGCGAGGGAGTTTCGCTAGTGTAAACACAGCTTAACACCCCTGGGTGTAGGTACTCCGATTGGGCTGCCGAGCTTTGGAGCACAACTAGGACCCAAATGTGTTCCCAAATGGGGACCCGAACTGTGTGTTGAAGAACGACGATTTTAGACCAAAATTTAACGTAAATTTGAGGCTGAAACTTCGTTAAAACCTCAATTTTCCATTCTTGGGTCAAAATCGACGTCACATTTGGTCTTCTCGTCCTAAAAACATGGAAAACGATACCTCAAAAGCTCACATTACTAAAACACAAAATAGGCCTATTTTTTACATGGATATGTCTTTTAGGCTGGGGCCTAATCCCATTGTGGTAGAGACTTGAAATTTGGCATGTAGTCGTCACCTTAGGACTTCTACATGACGATACATAGGGTCCGGATCAGCTGAGTGGTTCCAAAAGCTAATTTCTGTGCTATTCATCCTGTAAAGCTGTAATTTGTCATGTAGTCACCTTAAGACTAGTACATGACGATGCATAGGGCCCGGATCAGCTGAGTGGCTCCAAAAGTTTATTTCTGTGCTATTCATTCTGCGAATCGGTAATTTGTCATGTAGTCACCTTAGGACTTCTATACATGACGATGCATCGGGCCCGGATCAGCTGGGTGGCTCCAAATGCTAATTTCTGTGCTATTCATCCTGTGAAGCTGTAATTTGTCATGTAATCACCTTAGGACTTCTAAATGACGGTGCATAGGGCCAGATCAGCCGAGTGGCTCCAAAAGCTACAATACACAAAGCTTGAAAGTTCATTATGAAGATATAGCTACAGATTTTGTAATAACAAGGTAAATATTTTGGCATTGACCCCAAAACTTGGGTCGAGAATGATGAGCGCATTCATTTGCCTGGATTTCAACCCATTTCTCAGTTCAACCGGAAGACTGTACGAGCTTTGCATCTATGAGAAAGAAGAAGGTTCATCCACACATCAGTCTTCTAATCACGAACTTTTGAAATTTGATGAAGAAAGAATTGCTACAGCACATGATGGGGTATTCACACAACTGTAAATGATAAAACAGCCTTGTTAGTTTCAGTATACATTACCCCTGGTACTTCTATGGGTCAATTACGACAGTTTATGGCATTGAATTTATTGGCTTATAGTAGGTACACAAGTTGTTGGGATTATTGAAGAATTGGATGAACTTCAACTCACTACAATTCCAATCGTTCTAGGAGGAGATTTCAGTATAGATTTGAAAACAGAAGAAGGTACAAAATTTATAGCATTTATGCTAGACTTTCAATTTACATTTGAACAAGGATCCAGCTATTTCTACCACTCGGAAAAATGCTTGTATTGATGCTGTATTCTCCCGTGGTGTTGATCATTTGTATACCCAGAACTATATTCCATATTTCAGTTACCACAAGCCATTGTTAAAAGCATTGCTGATGGCACTTATATTTCTGTAAATTAAAATATAAATAAATTTGGTGATTCTGAAAATTAATTTCTTTTTGTCTAATCGGTGCTTGAAATTTTGGGAGGCCTTAAATTGCTTACATCATTAAATTGCTAAGATATTGCTTAAATCATTTACCACTTCCATTAAGCTCTCCCTTGATGGGAAAGACATATGATCTTTAAGTCTTTCCCATCAAGGGAGAGCTTTATATATTAACATGTATCATGTTTTAGCCCTGGGGTACTAGCATTTTTTGCGAGTCGATTTTGCGCGTCAAATTTGAGCGTCAATTTTAAGCGTCAAATTTTTTCGCGCACAATGCATAGTGGTTTTCACGTACAACCGAGTAGTTGCTAGGGAAATGAAACTTCTTTCATTTTCATCGGACAAAAATCGTTTTCCATTCGTTGGAAAGCTCTTGATTTATCACGAATTTATTTCGTATTTGTTCTTGGTATTTATTTCCTAGTTTCATACTATAACACTATATAAATGAATGTTATAAATGGATAGTAAACAATGACGCTTGTTTGGTTGTCACGTTTTAACATGTATCATCTATGGTGCTCAAGAAATGTAGACAAGACATCGTCAGAAGAAACGAGCACATACGTTTCAAGTAGTACATTTCTACCTAGCCTTCACTTTTCGAGTTAATAACATGATACATGGTTGCAATTTTTGGTTCTTAAACATAAATAAATTTCAGTTTCTTAGTTACCGTGAACCATGAACCAAAATGAATGAAATCTGTGCTAGTGGTTTTTCTAAAGCGACTCTCCCGCGTGACCAAACACATTTCATACAGAATAGGGGTCAAATTTGGATTTTTAATGAAACTAAATTCCATTCCGAGAACTCTGACCCCAACCGCACTACCTTACGATAAGTGGTTCTTTTTCTATGATTTTTCGAAATGTCCAGTAATGTTGACGGCACAGTGGGCCAAGGCGAAAGGTGTCCAGTGACGTCAAAATTACTGGAATCGTTGAAAAATTATAGAAAAATAACTACCTACTTATCGTAGGATAGTGGGGTTGGTGTCAAAACTCTCAGGATGGAATCTATTTTCATTTAAAACCACCACCACTTCACCAGATGGTCCTGAGGGTTGAAATTTTGTAGAAGTTCAGGGGCCCCTCGAGAATGGGTGTACAGAAAATCATCACCAGTGACCCCAAGGGGGCCATGTTACGGGGTGGTGGGGGGGATAAACCATAATTGTTCTGTCATTTAAAGAGGGTTCTTGGTTGCTTCAAGTTTTTCGGTTTCTTGGTAGGTGGGACAGTCCCAGGTCCCTAGATCTCAACATCACAGAAAGACCGCAGGAGACTAAGAATTGATAATAGTACAAAACGTACCTAATTCAAAACAAATAAATTAAGATAAGTAACATCATTTAAACACACAGACGCACAACCTAATCCTAGTACACAATAAATGTCAGTGGGGTACAGCTAATATCACCTACATCATAGCAAACTGAATCACATCAACTGCAAGTAGGAGGGGGCTGGGGTCGGAGAAAATTCATTAGTGCATGCTTCCCCCCTTCCCAGGCTCTCTGCCTGGATCCGCCATTGGAATGGAGTACAATTTCTGAAATGAAGTTGTTTGGAGGGGAAATCCCCTCTCATAAGCAAGTTTCATCAACTAGGGAGATTTATAAAATCCACATAAAACCTTGGTAGATTTTGTTGATTGGTGGATGCTTTGTGCCTAAGTAAGTACCTTTTTTTTTAACATCAACCTAGGTACCACAAGTTTTTCAAGTTGCAACGCGTATTTTTCTTTGTGGAATTTCCCTGGCTATGAGTTCTGATGGTTTAATTGAGTGCATGAACACCTGTATGGGCCCAAACGACAAAAAACGAGACTGTCATCATTTGAATTATGGTCTAATTCAAACGTAAACTTTCACTAAGTCAAATGGTCACTTTCAAACGTAACAACTTTTTTTGAGATCTACTTTGAGCTACAAACAAGTTCTTTTCATAAACTAGAGACCTTGAGGTTTCATATGGTACGTTTTATTTAATATTCATGAATTGTTTAACTAGGTGAAAAGTTGAAGAAATGTCAGATTTGTACGGTAGGTCCTACTCCTAGTAGGTTCTTAACTACAAACAACAGGTTCTTAACTATGTACGGGTAGAAGCAGGAACTACATATTACAATTTCACTTGCCACTGTAATAAATAAATAAGAAATTATTTTTACTACACCTATAATGGGCCCCTGTCCTTGAGGATAGGGGCGACAACCAAAAGACTTCAGTAGGTGACGCTGGAAATCCTTTGCAGGCCCCGTAGAGGCTCAACCTGCCTAAGCTATAAGTTGTATCGGCGTGACGTCATGACAGTAGCGCAAGGCCAGCACGAGGTAGGTAACAGCTGAATCTGAGACATACGCCATTTTGTTGCTGGTCATCTTTGTTTTTCAGCCTTGGTTGAATGAGTTTCTGTCAGGAAAGGAACGAATTTCGCTCATATCTTTTTGCTTAATGTAAGAATGCAATTCTGGTTAGCCTCTTTAGCTATCCTTAGGCAGACTGGAAGACTCCCCCCCCCATTGTATGACCTGAACCTGTTGCAATTATTAGTTATCCTTCCATCCTGCTGTACGTGTTCTCTCTTTCATTTAAATATAAAACTATTACTGCCGTCCATCGTTTTTCTTTCTCATAAATTAGCAAGTTATGACCCCCAGACAACCCACTGGTTAATCAGTGAAGTGAGGTGCGAAGTTTGAGTCGCGAAATCGGAATTTAATTCGGTGGAATTTTTCGTAGTGGAAGTTGAGCTAAACACGCCGGTTCCCCCACTTTTCGGACTTACAAGTGGCCGCCTCCTATAACGCTGTCCTAGTGACCCGGTTCAATGGCACAGGTTATCATACCTGGAAAATGAGAATTATGACCATCCTGGAAGATTTGGAAGTCGAATCTGCACTCGGAGTAAAGCCCGTGGAAATAAAAGAAGAGGACTTCGAGAAAATGGATCGCAAGGCTCGTAACATTATCACGCAGTGGTTAGGCAACGGAATCCTGCAGTTGATTAAAGATCAACGCCAAACGGCAAAACAGATGATGGATGCGCTAAACGGAATTTAAAATTTGGCGGGGTAACTAAGTATACCAACCGATGTTGTTCCAGGTGTCCGAATTAATTCCAGCGTACAATCGCTGTGAAATCGACATCATGTAGTAGGTATTTCATCCACCCAGTCTTAGATTAATATTGTAGAAGAACAAATACTGGGACAAACTGTATTCGTTTTTGTTTTTTTTAATAACTCGGAAAGCTTTACAACATTTTCCCACTGTAATCACCTTTCTGCGTCCTAATCTTCATTTTCGCATCTTCTTGGGCAAATCTCCCCACTGCTTCTAGATTCGCTCCAAGGTCCAAGGCATGTGACATGTCTAGTCTCTTGGTTTATTATTCTGTGTATATGTATTCGCCCAGAAAAAAATTTTTATAACACCCCCCTCAAAATTTTTTATTTTACGTTTCGAGGTGCGTAGATTCAGAAAATGCTATGTCCGTATGCCGTAAGCTGTCTCATGCATACCTGCTTCTTTTTCGGTCTAAAAAATTCGTCGTTTCGCAAACATGCTCCATTTGGGCCCTACTTGTGTCCCAAAACTTTGTAGCCCGATCGGAATATGCCCAAGGGTGTTATGAGTGAAAAACTCTGCGAAGTCCTTGTCACATGGGTTTATTATTCTACTGGACATACATTCAGAAACATCTCATTTATTGTTTCTTTCATGCACAATAATTGAAATAGTTATTGTTGATGGTGGCCACCAATTTTGGCCCCCAAAACACGGATTAGGCCCGGCTGTTGGTTTATTATTCTGTGAATAATACACCTATGTATTTGCTCAGCAAAAAATTTTTATAACACCCCCTCAAAATTTTTTCATTTATGTTGCAAGGTGCGTAGATTCCAAAAATGCAATGTCCGTCCACCGTATCATGCATGCCGGTTTCATTATCGGTCTAAAAGTTTCGTTCTTTCGCACATGTGCTCCATTTGGGCCCTAGTTGTGTCCAAAAACTTTGCAGCCTGATCGGAATATACTCAAGTGTTATGATTGAATAATGGGTATAAAAATAGGTATTTTTTTGTTTTAGTAATATGAGCTTTTGAGGTACCGTTTTCCATGTTTCTTGGGACGAGAAGACCGAATATGAAGTCGATTTTGTCCAAAGAATGGAAAATTGAGGTTCTAAGGAAGTTTCAGTCTTGAATTTATGTTAAATTTTGGTCTAAAATCGTCTTTCTTCCGCGCAGAGTTTGGGTCCCCATTTGGGAAAACACTTGGGTCGTAGTTGTGCTCCAAAGCTCGACAGCCCGACCCGAATACACCCAGGGGTGTTGCGGGGGAGAAAATGGGCGTAAAAATAGATATTTTTGAGGTTTTAGTGAACATGAGCTTGTGAGGTATCGTTTTCCATGTTTTTTATGGTGAGAAGACCGAATATGGAGTCAATTTTGACCAAAGAGTGAAGAATTTAGGTTGTAACGAAGGTTCAGCTCCCAAAATTCATTTTTTCGGAGTCAAAAACCTGGGAATTGTCTGAAATTGCCATAAATTTGTATAATAACACTGGAAGTAGTATCAACAGGTGAATCAAGACAATTTAATGAGAATTTCAGTGATGAAAAAGACTTTCTTCAGAAATAGCAACCTAATATTAGTCTTTAAAACCCTCAAATATATCTTGGTGGGTCTCTTCGGTAAGGTCCCAATTGTGCCGTATTCATTCGAGAATAATAAACCCATGTGACAAGGACTTTGCAGCATTTTTAGTGTTTGAGTATCATGAGCCTTTGTTTTAATTGTTTTTTAAGACAAGAAGACCGAATATGAATTGGCGTGTGAAGTCCCTCCCTGCAAGTTTTGTGTTTTCATTGAATTGATTAGGAATATTGTTTTTCTGTGCAAATTGGCAAATAAGGAATCTGAGGGATTTTAGAGTTACTCCAAAATACCTTTTGTCCAGTTCGACACAATGGTTTACAAGTTCTTGTTCATGCTCGGGAGTAAACGTTGGTTTGAAGCTTCCAAGAATCCCTGGTGCTTTTCCATCACCACTATTATTGCTCTTCAATCTTGCTCTCAAAGTGGATTAATGAAAACCTATCTCGAGCGCTGCTTTTCGGATGGACAATCCTTCAGATATCAAATGGCGAGCTCTATTTAATTGGTCGTCAGTCATTGGCTGGTATGTTGTTTTCCTCTTGTAGTCCCTGCGGAAGAAATAACATTCGTTGATTAGTACCTAAATGAAACAACAAAATAATGTAATTTATGTTGGTGAGTTAGTTTGTAAATCAATACAAGCTATTTAGACCTTTATTTAACTGATTATTGTCTCTTACTGAACAAGGAACTTACCGCTGCAATAGGGGCAAGTCCCCGCACTTTTAGGGCTGCGTGGACTTGCCCCTTTAAGAGTGCGTGGCTTTGCCCCATTTTCACACTTCCAAAATGGCTATTCCCCCAACAATGTAAACGACTGATAAGAAGGGATTTGAAACAGGAATGTGCAGCTTAGCAACAAGCTTGTTTACCTACGTACTTCCTTTTGTTCAGAACATTATGAAAAAATGCGTTCATGTATTTCTCATTAATGATTTGTTTCTTGTAATTCCTGCCTATTCATTTTTTTTACTTTCCTTGTGGTATTATATCCTCAATTATATAAATTTACTATGGTAAAATATACCTAGTCCCACTGAATGTAGTACTCTCCAGGAAAAAAAACAATAGTTTTCAGCATACCTAATAAACGTCGAGAAAGATAAGGTGTAGATAATAGTATTTTATATTAATATTACGGAAATTGAAGGATAGTACAGATTCCTCATTATTCGGTAGGTAACCTACGATAAAATTAAAATGATAGAACCAAGAAAATATATTCAGCGTCCTGCATTTCCACCATCAACCATTTTCAATTCCGTTTCCATCAGTGGAGGGAAATGTGTAATTAGCAAAAAATTATTGGACACGCGGGAAAAGCTGAGATGATAACAGATAAGTAATTCACTTTTCTCCAGCAGAGTTCGCCCTCGATAGGCAAACCTTCTCTGGTGTACGTTTCTGGCATAAGGTTCTCACACACTATGGGGGGAACAGGACAGGAAACAGCCACGGGACAGGTCGTATTTTTTTGCTTCTGTGTATTTGAATGAAGATAAGCACACTAGGTGGGACGTGGTGGTCACGGCATGGGGTAGGCACAGGACGGGTTAAGCCGCGATTGCTCTTGAAGTGAAAAAGCCTGGCATGGTCCTCCTTCCAATGTTTACATTCCCCATGTTGAAGCACAAGATCCCCTGTTCACCCTCACACCCTTGCTTGAAACGAGTGGAGCATGGCGAGTAGTGGGGGAAAGAGAGTTGAGGAACATTCTGCCTAATGTGCGTACCTATAGGTGCAGGACTGGACAGAGGCAGATAACACCTATTATCAATTTTCGCGTGTGTCCCAAACAAATTGGAAGTTATTTTGAAGCTCCTTTTGTGGTTATCCTGAATGTCCAAGGACGCCTGTTCTCAGCTGTAGGCACTCACGAAATATTTGTGTTGCCAATAACGTGCCCTCAAAAATAATGACTGTTGGCGCATTCTTCTGGCCAAGGCTGAATTACGTATCAGTAGTTGACGGTTGAGCTTTCTCCCTTTTCCTAGATTTTCCGTCTTCCGGCCAATGGCAGCCATATGCTGTAGGGCAGTTTTGTGCCTATCACACCACACCCCTTGGCGCCATGATGGGGATTGCTACTCCCCTAGTTCGTCAGGCAACTGGCCAGCCAAGATCCTCTATAGTATATTTCTAACCTCATTGAGCCGATCGGATGTGGTGAGACGCCAAGTACATTCATGCTAGTTCCAAACCTCAAAACTTCCCTATGCTTTTGTTATTCTTGCTACCAGAGTACCAGATAACATCACTGCGTCTTTGATTAGAAGTGATTGTTGGTAGGCCGTATCCTCTGATTCGAAGGTGTTAATTGTCGCTTATCAAACATTATTCTAAACTGTTTTAGCTGAAGGATCTGAATATCGACACTCCGCTCGAATCGAAGACACTAGGGTTGTAAGAACTTGAATTTGATGTTATCTGACTGAGGGAATCATGACTGTCGACTTCAGAGATTATTTCTGGGTAAGCCAATTTTTCTTGATTTTTTTTTCATCTATCAGTTTAATAATTCTGTGTTTAGTCTTCAACGAGATTTCGGCCAGGACAAAAGCTATTAGGATTTTTCCCTACACACGATACCGTGATTCGGTGTATCATTATCATAGAAGCCTAGGTGTTTTTCTGTTACTTGCAATAAAACGAAGTTCCCGCTTCTTCGAAGTTGCCCGCCGTCCTACGTTCTTACCTTTTTATTGTCCAATGATTTTACAAATTTAGTCCCATTCTCACTTCGAACTACAGTGATCAATCATTGTAGCTACATTATTCCACTTTCTCTGAATTGATGAAACCCCGTCTTCGACGGAATTGACAATTTGATCTAATTGAGTTTCATTAGCACTCATCAATCCTACCTTACCCGGAATCAAAGTTTGCCAGGATTTTATTGATTCATGGATATTTCACGAACATAAATATATACCTAGTATGTATTTTTTAGGGCTGCGCTCGGAAACTCGAATTTGTTACAATTTCAAATGATAACTCAGTGCACTTTGCATTTCGGGTGGTTGGGGGGGGGGGGGGGGGGGGGGTCTAAGATTCAGGTCTAAACGATAGTGGTTTGGGAATTATAGTAGTTTTGGAACTACAGTCGATTGCATCAATCCAATGGCTGTTGGGTAGGCAAATGAAAGGATGAGGCAGAACCTACCTGTTGTAATAATTTATGCCTTATGTAATAATGTACCAATTAAAAATTGTATTAAACTCTTGTCAATCTGTTTTACCTAATATTGTATTGAAAAGTTTGTGATTTACATAATTACTAGCTGTGTACCCGCGCTTCGCAACGGTAGAACCGACGCGTGTTGCTGCAATTTAAATAAATGGAGCCAACGGTCATGTATTTTAATATGCCTGTATCCCCCCTCCTCAACTGATCAGAAACCTTCCCCAATGCCAACCCTAACTGCCTTTAACCCCCCCCCCCCCTCCCCCGTATCCTATGAACCCTACCTACCTGGTTACTCAATGTTCACACAACAAATTCCCAAAGTTGCACTCCAATTGGTCAAGTAGTTTTGAAATTTCTGTAGACCCCCCCCCCCTCTCATAACCTGTACCCCCCTCCCACTAACATCCTGATTGAAGTACCACTTGAATGTACTCGTCGAGCTGAATCCAGAATCTAATTACAATCGGATTTACGTCCAACCGTTCAAAGTTATTGTAAGCATAAACGTCCTCATAGAAGTGATTATAACACGTTTTTTAGTAGTATTTCATTCATAGCGTTTCAACGGATGGACAGATTCAAATGCGGATTTTTCATAAACCTTCCCAGATAAATTCTGCGTCAAATGGTACCAGCCGCAACTTTCTACGTTCAGCCGTTCTCAATTGATGCCGAGACAAACAGACAGACAAACAAACAGACACTGTTTTATTATATGTATAGATTACGTCAGTCCATTAATTATAGATATATATTTAATATTATATTTCCACTATTATTTTTGTGTGAGGTGTTGAAGCTAATTTGGCCTTGTGGGTTCCACAATTATTAACCAGTTTTATTCGTACAATAAAACTCAAATGAGAAACACTTTCAAAAGACCACTCAAGAAGGGAAGAATGGCGTTGTAGAGAAAGACAGGGGCCACCCACACACGGTTTTACATAAACAAACGCATAACCTTTGTCAATAAGCCTTCTTGGCACTTTGGGATGTGCCGAGAAGCTAAACTTCTATGGTAACAACACAACTCGCCTTGGAACAACCCAGTGGGCAAAACATGGCGGCGCTTGTAAGACTGATCTTGCTTGTAACACCATTCACTTTAACTCCAACAATAGTTACCACTGTTGGAATGTGCTTAGAACAACCATCCAGGGTCACTGGCTCCTATTGTGCACTATGTCCAAAGCATTCCCAGTAACTGCGGTTATTTGCATTCAACTTTCTGTACTTGGTCCAGCTATATTGAATATGACTCGTCATCAAAGCGACACCTTTTTA
>OX940974.1:99796056-99997284 GCA_954871275.1 Leptopterna dolabrata
TTTCCAGTCTTCAAGGATCACAGAAATATTTTCCATTACTGTTTTCAAAAAATATAGATATGTAGGGTTTTTATACAGCAGAAAAACCGAAAATCGAGAGAAAAAAGACACACACTATCAGGTACACGTACACAACACAAACAAATAATCACAAATGCCATGGAAGAAGGCAATCCATGCGATGAGGTTTCCTTGGTGGAAGGTTAGTACGGGAAACGTCCCATACGACCTAGTGCTAGGTCGTTTACGTAGACTGGTGGCATCCATCGTTGACGAGCTAAGTTGGGTCGTTCCCACCCAAACTAGCACGTGCGCAGTTCGCACTTTCCTTCGTACATAGGCCTTAGCCCGTCGACGGGCTAGTGGCCAAACCTTTGCGAAAACTCTCTATTATCTTGCAGATATTAAATATATTATGGGTGGGGCACCCTTTTATTTTTAGTCATAAAACATTATGTATCCAGGTGGCAGAAAGAAGTTATTTCATTATTTTTAGATCATTTCGTATTAAAAGTGGTTTTCTATTTACTGGACAGTCGGAAGTGGGCGAAGAATCTGTCACAAGAGTTGACGCCACAGACAAAGCAAGTTGAATAAAAGCCTGTAATAATAATGGGTTTTAAAAACGGGGGGGGGGGGGGGGGGGGCTTTGTGTATGTTTGTGATAAAATTTGTGTGCTCTGACCAAGCCGCAATTTTAATCCATTGTTCATGGTTCATTCTGCACTCGGCTCAGTTGTGGTTCTACTTTGGGAATATCGAAAATTAGGAACTTTGGGAATATCAAAAATTAGGTCAGGAGAGGGGTAGTGGGGGAATTAAATTAGAAAATTGTCTGATTTACTGCAAGAAACAAATTATTGTTTCAAGTTGTCAGATTTTAGAACTTTCTCCAATTCTTTTTCTCAATGGTAGGTTATGAATTTTTGGGGTGAGGGAGAATAAGTTAGGGAGAGAGGGAGAGTTGGGGTTTTGGGGGGGGGGGGGGGGTGATGGCTCAGAGTGTAGTAGAAAATGGCCCAATTAAAATTTTTTATTTCTCTTTGGTTGTTGCAGTATAGAATATGGCTTATCGTTGTTTGTGTGAGGTTTTATACTTCCTTTTTTGGTATCGATTAGGACTCAGAACTCTGATTTGTGTTTTCACTCATACCAATTTCCACTCATTCAGAAATGTTCATTTAGCTTCACTGTCCTTGGCGGGACAGTGGTTTGGTTCCCATAATTAGGGATGTGTAAGATCCGTTCAATTCCGGGAGTTAACTCCCACCAGTTCACTCTTTTCTGGGATCAGTTCTTTGGGATCCGTTCACCGTTCTTCAGTTCTTCACTCTCAAGTTTGACCCTCCAAAGCCTGTTCAGGTAGAATCCCCGTTCAGAAGAAGGGGAGATGTGAACGGTGAGCGGTGAAGGGAGGGTGATGTGAACGGTAAGGGGTGTAGGGAGGGGTGAAGAGAACGTGAAGAGTGAAGAAGGGAAGGGAAGGAGTTGAACTTGATTCTGTTATTCCGTGGAGTTGATGAACTGGTCAGTCAACTCTCAGCTCAAGGGATAAGGGAAGGGTGAAAGAACGGTAAGGGTTGAAGGGAAGGGCAGAAAGAGAGGAGCGGCGAGGGGAAGGGTAAAGGAGTTGAGAACGGGTGGTTACAAGGAGAAGGAGTGGGATCGGAGGAAGGTACGAGGAGGAGGAGTGAGGACGTCACAAGAGGGAGTTCATGAACTGGTGAACGGCAACTCTTTGGGAACCCGTCCAGTTAGGATACGTTCAACTGAAAGATCCGTTCAGTTCGGATCCGTTCAGTGCTGAACGCCACATCCCTACCCATAATATTCATGCTAGGAAAATTGAGAGGAGAGGAGAGACAATTCATGAAATTCTTGTTATATGTATGAGTGTGTACGGAGAAGAGGATCGTTTTCTGCAAATAACCAACTGTTCAACTTCTATCTTCTTTGCTACTTGTTATTTCTGAAGTTTTAAATGTGATACAAAAGAATGTAGCAGTTCAGAAATCATGAAAATTATATGTACGTAATGTGTTATCTGGTTTATTATTCTGTGAATAATACACCTATGTATTCGCTCAGCAAAATACTTTTATAACACCCCCTCAAAATTATTTCTTTTACGTTTCAAGGTGCGTAGGTTCCAAAAATGCAATGTCCGTCCACCGTACGCTGTATCATCCGTATCTACTTTATTTTTGGTCGAAAAAAATCCTTCTTTCGCACACAGGCTCCATTTGGGCCCTAGTTGTGTCCCAAAACTTTCCAGCCAATCGGAATATACCGAAGGGTGCTATGGGGGAAAATGGATGTAAAAATAGGGTTTTTTGGTGTTTTATTAATAACATGAGCTTGTGAGGTATCGTTTTCCATGTTTTTTTAGAACGAGGAGACCGAGTATGAAGTCGATTTTGACTAACGAGCGAAGAATTGAGGCTCCAACAAAGTTGTCTTAAATTTACGTTAAATTTTAGTCTAAAATAGTCGTTCTTCCACACACACAGTTTGGGTCCCCATTTAGGATCACATTTGGGTGCTAATTGTGCTCCAAATCTCGGCAGCCCGATCGGAAAACACCCAGTCGTGTTGTGGGGGGGGGGGGGGGAATGGGGGTAAAATAGGTTTTTTAAAAGGTTTTTGTGAACATGAGCTTTTTTGAGGTGTCGTTTTCCACGTTTTTTAGGGCAAGAAGACCGAATATGGTGTTGATTTTGGCCAAAGTGAAGAATTGAGGTTGTAACAAAGGTTTAGATCCCAAAATTCATTTTTTATGAGTCAAAAACCTGGGAAATTGTCTGAAATCCCCATTAATTTGCGTAATAACACTGAGAGTAGTATCGACAGGTGAATCATAACAATTAAATGGCACCATCAGTGATCAAAGATAATTTGTTAAAAAAAAAAAAAAATAGGAGCCTAATTCATGTTTTTGGGGACCAAAGTTGGTGGAAACCATCAAAAATAGCTATTTCGATTATTCAATAAATGAACAGCCAACATTTTTGTAGGTGTGTCTAATAGAATAATAAACCCATGTGACGAGGACTTCGCAGCGTTTTTTGTACCTAATTGACATGTCTAATCTATGCTCTCAGTATCGGCTCTTCTTAGCAAGTGGATGAGAAAGTTTCAGATGGTTTGTGGGGAACAACCTATTTTTGCTAATCTGTAGCACTCCCTCGCATCCTACACAATGTTGGCACAGATTAGAGAGGTTCTGTTGTTCGTTTGTTTCTGCTTGTTGTCATTCTTCATATTGGAAGTGTTTTTGTTCCTAGATTCATTTCTTTCCGTGTTGGTGTTGTTCATTTTCACTTGTTCTAATTCAGTCTTCTTTCATGGATGAGTGGATCCGTGGATAGTTGGCCTTCATTCTGTATTTATCATTGATGAGTGGATTAATAACACGAGTGTGTTCGAACTGAACAATAGAAAATTAAATGAATAATGGAAAAATAAAATGAACGAATAATAATGGAACAATTGAATTGATAACGCCATATTATTTATAGCTCTATTGTCGCCAAAAAAGCATTTCCAGATTCATCTTATTTATTGATCAGTTAAGCTATAACATCCTCTTCATGATGTTGACAGATTTCTTCCTTAGTGAAACTCCTTGGTTTGCATGTTTCATTAGACAGCAGTTTTGAATCCTAGGTATCTACTTTAAATGAACATAGCCATTTATAAGTGACCGCTCTGATCCACTGAGTGCCTTTCACAGCTCATTTTACAAACATTCCCCTTCAACTTTTTCGGTATGAATAAAGATATTTATGCGAAAGATCATCTTGTATGTGTTGGTATAACTACTTGAAGATTGTTTTTTGTACTTGGTAATTCAACCCTCTTGGTCCAGCTCAATAATTTAATGGTCAACGGGTGAGTCCGTCTCAGTATTTTACGAATCCACCACTTGCCCAAATTTTTCCAACTATGGCAGGTAATTTTTTCGGAGTACCTACCTGCAATTTGTACGAGAATTTACCTGCATTGCTGCTTAATCCTCGTAATATTTCTAAGCCACGATCTGGCCTTCATTTGTCTCATTTTCAGGTATATCAGATAATCCATAAAAATGTCAATTGGTGTCATTTTAGCTATAGTCGATGTTTCATATCTTTAGAAATTAAGAACTCAAAAGGATATACCTTATTAACCAAGTGTCTACTGGTGCCACTGAACAGTTTCACGGTAGAAAGAAAATCTATATGGGACCCTTAGGTGGTTCTCAGTTTCCTAAAAATGTTGCGTAAGTGTAGGTACTGTTCAGTTTTGGTAGTTTTGAATTACTCGCCTTTATCCCTTCCCCAAGATATATAGGTACTGGAATGTTTGAATTATCTACATGTTAGTTCTGTTATTGTTTTTTCATTTGTTAAATGCCAATAAGTACTTCAAATACTGCCAATAAATACTCTTCTTCTTCTTCTTATTCAGAATACAAGAGTCTCTATGTCAGTCATGCTTCCATTAGTGATTATTTTGTTCGTACTCTACCCTTGCGCGTGTTACTGTGTTATAAACATTAGAAGTGATGAGTAGAGAGAGAAAGAGATTAGATATAGCTGTTTATTAGCCTTTCATCAATTTCCTGTCCATGATTACTTAATTTATAAAAAATTCTTCTTTTTATGAAAATTTATTCATGTCAATGAGCCTGAAGAATTATAATTGCTCAGATAACCAACAGTTGAAGTATAATCACCATAAGTGGTATATGATGATGACTCGAGACGAAAAAATATAATAAATTATCGAAAGTCGGTAAAATATGAGTTTTTGTGGGTCAAAAATACTTATAAGTGGCAAATTGCTAAGAACCAATACAGTTGTTGTTAAATCACCAAAAATGTTACAAAATCTTACTTTGAAATTCGCTCTATGGTCATGCTACATGACTGGACTTTTTAAAAACATTTACTTGCACAATACCTACCTATTTCTACTGTAACATTATCAGTACTTTTGTTTGCCTTAAGGTCTCCGAAGGTTTATTAAAAATATGTGTGCCTATCCAGTTTTATATATTGCATGAATAAACTGAAAGGGGGATGTTTTCCAAATCTCTGGGGGACTTTACTCATCAGTTGTAGGGTAGGTGGGGACAAAAGTTACGAGTTTGTACATAACGGTTTTTCCCGGGCCCCAAGGTGGTTCGTTCGCTCCAAAAATTGAATGATGTTGTAGAAGGAGATCTCCTATACTTACCTTCGGTAAAAAAATGAATCGTTTCCCAAAATATTTAGAAACAGAATTTTTAATTTTACCACAAAGCCTTCTTGGCAACTTTGCCCCACCGAATGGGGCAAAAGTTTCCACTGGCAACTTTCGCCGCATTCATCAGTTGAGAACTGGGAAGGCGTAGTAAATCACCAGTTAAAGTGTCTACATATTTTTATTTCAAAAAATGTTTAGAAAAATAATGAACAATCCTTTTTTAGGAATATTGGCAAGATTTTAGAAATAGAAAATCACATTCGCCCTTGCAAATTATTACATAGGTAACTCATAGCAAACACAATTAAGATAAAAGACAAAGAAAAATACTTTTTTAAATGAATATTTAGCTGGATATCAGGATTATAAGAAAATCACATATTAACCCGCACAAATTACTGATTAGGTAGGTACTCATAGCAAAATTAGAATTAAGATAATTTCAACCTAGCTATTCTCCCTGAAACGTCCATGCTTTGGCTCCTCCTTTCCCTGTCGCAGTCTTCATTAATGCAGTGTGTGAAAACCCAATAGCATGAGATGCCTGACGACAAGATAGTCCTTAGACCATCAAAGAACGTGCCTGTTCATAGAGATCCTGGGGGAGTGTCTGGTCAGTTTTCCTTTTGTAATTTCTGAAATGATAGGTAACCCCAACTATCAGTATATATTGATGCTATCGCCATTTTCAAGAAGTAGTAGACTATCTATTAGTATACTTGAGAGCTAACAGAAATGCAAAAATAATGATCCTAATTGAAAACTGACATAAAATGGGACAAACCTACAGTGAGGTGCAACATTTTCCACTGAGGGCCAAGAGTTTTTCAAGTGCAGCTTGTGGAAACTTGCCCGTGGTATGTGGCAACTTCTACCCCGTTTTAGGTTACATCAGCTTAGGTGAAATGGCTGCCATTGTACTCAAGTAATCCTAGATCTTGTGGAAGAATTATTATTATTATTCTTAATTATTATTATTAGTTATTTACCACCCAAATGAGAGAAAATACGCCAAAAATTGTTCAGGCCTTTGTGTTTTGTCTACATCTTTCTCTAAAATGGCGAAAAATTCCATCAAAAATAAGGAAAAACAACTCACCTCATTTTCTCGGCTCGAGGACATCTGACCTTCATGAGGTTTGATAAGGATACTGATAGGAAGCAGACGAATGCACTCCTACTTGACTTCCATTGTAACTCTTCCCGGTCATTTTCAAATGGAGGCAGAAACTTTCGCCCAATGGCAACTTTTGCCCCCATCTACCCTACGCCTCTGGAGTAAGGGTCTCTGGAGTTGTTTGACTTACAAATGATCAAAACACTCGATGTTTTCTAACACGTTCTATATACAGTTTTTTCCTCTGTGTATGAACTGAACATATCCATTGCCGGTGCTAATGAAAATACTGTTGTGTTAATTTCCCTAAATTATGGTTAGTTTCACAACCTTATGTTCATTGGGGGAATTAGTAGATAATGATACCTTTTATGCCATTACCACCTCTATATCCTTCCTTTGTTCCTTTCCTTGGTGGGACTGTTTTTTATATTTATAGTTACTACTAGATGTGTGCTATTTTGATTGCCACTCATTGAGCTATCATAACTGCTATTAAAAAAAAAAGTCATGCTCAGCTATAAATAATCTAGGTTCATTATCATATTGCCCACGTATTATAGTTTCCTTATAATATTTTTAGTTGAGTATCAGAACGTATTATGGAAATGTGACAGATCATTTTTTCCCATGTTTGGATTCATATTGGTTATTAAAATTATGGAAAATTCAAGTTAGTAATTGCCAGTGTCTCTCTGTTTGATGGCTGACAGATGTCTGCGATATTGCGTCTCCAACTGGCATATCTGCTTGGACTTCAGGTCTAGTTGTACACTATTATTTGCACTTGAGAAACTACTTTTTCTTTCTAGATGTGTTGAGATGTTGTCAGGGATCTAAAACTTGACCTTATTTTTGGAGGCAGTTTTGTGTTCTCCATTTGTTTCCAGTCAAGCATTTTATTGTTTCATTTCAAATATCTACTATACATTATTTAATTTGCTTTTTGATATTTTATATGTACCTATTATGTGTTATATGTAACTATTTTTTTAAAGTCCGGTGCTCAAGGAAACAAATTAAATTTGTTTATTCCAGTAATATTTTAAATGATTTCTTGATACTTTTATTCATCAGTCGATTCATACCTCTCTTGATAAGTTTGATAGCTGTGATGTGTGGTACCTATATGTACTTTAGGTACACTTGGGATTATGTGTTTAGGGTGGTGGAGAGATGGTCTTCATCATTTATTATAAACTCCCATACCTACGTTGTAAAATTATGTTAGTCCAGTGCAGTAGTTTCCCAACTGCATAGTACAATATTAAATTATTTCAGTGCTAATATGATCATATCCAAAGAATAGAAATCTGGCTGGTTACTCATCAGATGAAGGGGGGGATTATATTCAGTTGGAGTACATTATGTGTGAGCATTGCGTAATAATCAAACCAATGTCTCACCAGAGGCAGCTGTCACACTGCCTCCCTACCTTTCTGTAGTGGAGAAGGGAAAAGTTATACCTCCTCATCCATTACAGTTATTATTAGAATAAAGGCAGGTTCACATTGACGCGTAGTCAACATAAAACGCTAAGGCCATTAAGATTCGTGTAAAGCACGTCAAACCGTTCACATGGGCAACAACACCAATTGTGGGTGTAAACTGCATAATCATCGAGATATATCACGTGTACCAGCCTGTGGGCAGAACCCCAGGCGCACATCTGTAAAGAGCATACAGTATCTAGATGTTTTTATCTTGGACAGTCTGATTCAAAAGTCGTTGGCGTAAAGAGTGTAAACCTGATCAGCCTATCAAATTCAATTACGTGTTGAACCCCGCCATAACATTGTCATCTCATTGTTGGTTTCCCTTTAACCTGGTTTCAGAGCTAAAAAAATTATGATTACCTCCATAGGCAAATGTTGATAAACCAGCATAAATAATGTGGAGGAGGTTGCAAGAAGGAAGTTGGTTTGCTTTTGATTGCAAGTGATCTCAGTTAAACCATATGCAGAAATTGTTTTAACTGCCTTGTGTCAGAGTCCCTGTCATAGCTTATCCTATAATACAGGGTGTAACGCGAGTGAAGGCGGACCTCTCTCCTACGTGTTCTACAGCTAATTTCAGACAAAAAATGCCTCATAGAAATTTTTGATTAGAGGCTTCAGTTTCAAGTTATATAGTTTTCAAGATTTTTTTCGTGTTTTCGACCTTACTTCACTAAAATGGCCATAATTCCCTTATTTTGCATGCAAATTCAAATCCGAGGACACCATTGAGAAGTGCGTTAAATTTCCTATCTTTTCAAGGCCTAACATAATTTTTTTAGGTGGATCTGGGGAGTCAAAATTGAGTCCAAAAAGTGATTATTGCCCAAATTCGAAAAACCTCATGTTTTTCAAACGGTTGGTAACCCTATTAATTCTTGCAGCTGAATTGTGAAAGTTACCTAAAAAATGCGCCAAAACGTCAGCTTTCCAACGGTATACTCAAATTTGAATTGTCTGTTGAATTTAAGAGAGAAAATTAGGTTTAAATGGGAAAAAAAGTGTTTTTTCGTCTAAATGTTGCGTTTTTCATGAAAAAGAGATTTATTCGTTATTTTCACTTTAGGGCAGGGGTGTTGACGATGGAAACAATTGAGCTGAAGAAGTAATTTTTACAATTTATTGCAACAATTGCTCAAAATGTCCCCCGTTTTGCCGAATGCAAAAACCTGTCCTCCGGTGAACTGCGTCGACGGCATTCCGCAGCTCTGCCCGGTTCTGTCCGATGTCTTCTGCGCATTGTGTTATCCTTTCGATCAGGTGGCCTCTCGACTGAATCCTGACCTCGTACACCTTTGATTTCAGGGCCCCCCAGAAATAAAAATCCAAAGGTGTCAGGTCAGGACTGCGAGGGGGCCACCTGACAGGTCCATTTTGCGCAATCCACCTACCATGGAAAACAAACATACGTTAGGATTTTGGGTTGGCGGGCAAGGCCAGGATGGCCTTGTTTCCTTCTTCCATAAGAAATCAACAGTAATTTCCCAACTAAGAGTATTCGCGAAAAATGAGCCGATTTTAATGTTTGAGACTTGAAGTTTGGGATCTAACGACGAATTCTGTCGCAACACATTTTCGATGGTACTTAATCTTCATCCAACAAATAAAATAATTTGAATCGTAACCTGGATGGACGCCAACTTTGAAAACCGGTTCGAAATACATTTTGTATCCTTCACCTTCCCATCCACCGAATCAAACGACTAACGAGTATCCAATGTTATTGTTTGAGAACTTCATTTGATGCTTGGGATCTAAGGAAGAAATCTCTCACAGCAGAATTTCGATACAATCGTCATCATCCACCATCACTGGAAGTAGCGATTCATAGACAAAGTCACAGCTAAGGGGACTTCCCTCAAATTATTTTATTTGTTGGATGAAGATTAAGTACCATCGAAAATGTGTTGCGACAGAATTCGTCGTTAGATCCCAAACTTCAAGTCTCAAACATTAAAATCGGCTCATTTTTCGCGAATACTCTTAGTTGGGAAATTACTGTTGATTTCTTATGGAAGAAGGAAACAAGGCCATCCTGGCCTTGCCCGCCAACCCAAAATCCTAACGTATGTTTGTTTTCCATGGTAGGTGGATTGCGCAAAATGGACCTGTCAGGTGGCCCCCTCGCAGTCCTGACCTGACACCTTTGGATTTTTATTTCTGGGTGGCCCTGAAATCAAAGGTGTACGAGGTCAGGATTCAGTCGAGAGGCCACCTGATCGAAAGGATAACACAGTGCGCAGAAGACATCGGACAGAACCGGGCAGAGCTGCGGAATGCCGTCGACGCAGTTCACCGGAGGACAGGTTTTTGCATTCGGCAAAACGGGGGACATTTTGAGCAATTGTTGCAATAAATTGTAAAAATTACTTCTTCAGCTCAATTGTTTCCATCGTCAACACCCCTGCCCTAAAGTGAAAATAACGAATAAATCTCTTTTTCATGAAAAACGCAACATTTAGACGAAAAAACACTTTTTTCCCCATTTAAACCTAATTTTCTCTCTTAAATTCAATAGAAAATTCAAATTTGAGTATACCGTT
Source organism: Leptopterna dolabrata (assembly GCA_954871275.1). Taxonomy (NCBI): domain Eukaryota; kingdom Metazoa; phylum Arthropoda; class Insecta; order Hemiptera; family Miridae; genus Leptopterna; species Leptopterna dolabrata. Next base: position 99,806,442 of record OX940974.1, read on the forward strand.
GGAAAGCTGACGTTTTGGCGCATTTTTTAGGTAACTTTCACAATTCAGCTGCAAGAATTAATAGGGTTACCAACCGTTTGAAAAACATGAGGTTTTTCGAATTTGGGCAATAATCACTTTTTGGACTCAATTTTGACTCCCCAGATCCACCTAAAAAAATTATGTTAGGCCTTGAAAAGATAGGAAATTTAACGCACTTTTCAATGGTGTCCTCGGATTTGAATTTGCATGCAAAATAAGGGAATTATGGCCATTTTAGTGAAGTAAGGTCGAAAACACGAAAAAAATCTTAAAAACGATATAACTTGAAACTGAAGCCTCTAATCAAAAAGTTCTAAAAGGCATTTTTTGTCGGAAATTAGCTGTAGAACACGTAGGAGAGAGGTCCGCCTTCACTCGCGTTACACCCTGTATATTAGGGTAGGTACCTGATGGCTGTCAGGCAGGTAGGTACTGTATTGACAGCCTGATTATAATATTTTTCATGGAGTACTAAGTAATGTACCTCGTATATTGAGTAAGGGTTCATAGTAAATAATATCTTATTCGTTTTGCAACATCTTCCATTAAAATCCCCTCCAGGATGAAAATATAGGTTGAGCAGCTTGAGTACTATTTTACACTATCAACTATTTTCTACATTTCTTCTTATGAAACCTCCTTATTATATAGACAGACATGAAAGAAGACCTCAGTAGTAGGCATTTCTCAAACTTTTTTTGCAATCTTCTTTCTTCTCTTGTGTGGAGAATGGTATTCACGTTCAACTAACTTGAGTTTCAAATGTACTTCCATATTAATTTGTAACGTGAATCAGAGTACCCATTGTATAGTACCACGTTTCAGTCATTGATAAACGTTCCTTGAGCACGGGATTAATGAGAAATGACACTGCTGTTGCATGTTTCACGTTTTTAAGTAATCTTCTTCATTTCAAATTGTAATAAGTAATCATCTCATTAATGAATCATTCCAGTAACCCGATCCTCCAACTTCAGCAGTTTAGCAGACTCCTCCTCTTCAAATAATCAGAGGGTTTATTTCATCAAGTCATACAAAAAATAGGCAATAACAGAGAGAAATTAGTAAGGAAGATATTAAGTAAGCCAAAAGGTTAAAGAAAGAACCCCCGTCATAATCTAAATTCTACGACAATCTATGGTATGTATCTGTGGTGTGTGTGTGTGTGGTCTGTGGTATGTACGAGCAGGTTATAATGTCAGGTTTTCCTGGGAACTATTCTTTTGATGATCATGAAACATCCACTACGGAGTAATACTTCTCTATATTGTCACCCAAAAACTTTATCAGAAGCTAGTACCTATTTCATAGGGTGAATTCGTTGATGAATTTATACACTCTTCTGTTTTCATCGATAAGTATTTATAATTAATCGAACATTATTAACTTGGTGTTACATTAATCTGTATGATGTTAACACATTCCCCATAAATTGATTATGCAAACCCTAGCCATTTGTCGTCTGTTGTATAATACTGGAATGGTTTATAATCATCTCGTATTTTAGTTTCCTTCTCTCCACATGGAAAAATTACTGTTTTGTAGCATGCACCTCCTATTTGCATTTTTTGCTTCACTCTAAAATCTTGATAATGTGTCTATAACAGATATATTGATTTCATATCTGTTGGTGGGATGTAGGGTTTCTTCGTAGTAGACGAGATAAAAGGAAGGAAAAGAAAGGGAAGAAGAAGAAAGATGCTCCCCAAGATAACACCAGTAATAAAGAAGAGAAATCTGACACGTAAGTCTGTGTGCTTTATGGTAGGTACTTTTAATTTTTTTTTGCCAGCTCCCAAGCATGAATAATTCAGTACTTGACTCCAACCCTTAATATTTTCCTTCTGTCTGAATGAGGCCTGAAATGTAACGCACTGGACGCAGATAAGATTATTCCCAAACATAATGTTTAAATTTAATAGGCTTTACACAAGTGTGTGGTACACTATAGGAATGATCATTTTTCTTCTTCTCAATTCTGGTACTAAAATTGTCCATATCCCACCAAAATTGACTTGAGAATTCAATAAATAGGGGTTCACAAAAAATTAAGTGTAAAAATAACTATGTATTCCTGTTCTTTGTATGATGTTGAACATTGAAGCGTTGAACGCTTACCTTCTTTATTTATTCTCAGGGAAGAAAAAGAAGAACCTGCCAAGTCGAAAACCCCAACACCTGAAGTTGATGATGAAGGTTACTGTGTGAGACCCAAGGTTGAAACATGGGATATTGATAAAGGAAGCAGTTTCTATTCTAGCTCTGATTCTGATTCAGGTTAGGTTATGAAATGAATATTTTCTTGTTTTGTATTGACTGCAGGAAACTAAGAAAGAAAAGAAAGAAAGAAAGAAACCGAAAAACTTAAAATGACAAAAACACTGTTCCATCACGCAGCAGAACAAGTACCTAGGGTGTATCCCCCCCCCCCCCCCGACACGGCCCCCTCGAGGTCACGGGTATTGATTTTTCGTACACTCGAGGGGCCCCTGAGGAGGTGTACCGAATTTCATCATCAGGTGCCAGAGTTAGGAAGTTCGAAACTCGCGTTTTTCTTCTGTTTTCGTTCTTCTTTGACAGGGCTACAGCCTCACAGACAACGGATCGAGCTGAAATGTTGCACACACATTAATTATGCGTCAAGCTGTGCAATTTGTCCCACCATTTGGTGGGGGAGGGGGGCAGTTTCTAGCTGTGCGGTCATGCTTTTGATAGCTCTGAAATATTTTCGTGTTAATGATGTTAGTGGTTCATTTCAACAGAATGAAGCCATTCAAGGGCTCTTCATAAGGAGGGTGTGATGTAACATCCTTTGTCACCTACGGTACTTGTTATTTTGATTATTATCATTAAGCAAAATTTGTTCAAGTACATGATATTAGGTAGGTACTCTCACTGTAGCCAATGACTAGAAAAGCTGTTTTGTTGTTTCCTCTGTCGTGATGAGTAATTTTTGCTGACATCACTGGTGGAGTGTCGACCAAAATGATGTTTTGATAGGGCGAGTCCCACTGGTTGACCCTCCATTCTATTCTTTTTTTCTGGCTTATCTTTTTTTCCTCCTTCCTACTCAATAAAAATATACGTTTTTTCCTGCACTTAAACATTCTTGCGATTTCACTTGAAATAAATCACCATACTTGAAGAACTCTGCCATCACCCTCAACCTGTATCCAATGGATGCTTCTTTTCTTAATACATTTATTGTTTTTTAGTAATACATTCTCGTATTTGATGCTGGAAATTCTCTTTGTTTCTTAGATGATGAAAGGGAAAAGAAAATTCGTGTTGAAATAAAACCTCTGAGTAATGGATCAGGACCGATGAGTGCCAGCGTAGATGAACTTAGAGCAACAGTGGAAAATCTGTCTCTTTCCCCGATAGGGAACATGCCGGTAAGATTTAAACACACATAACATTCGAAAGAAACATGGTTGTCTTTCTTCATAGCTCCATTGGCTTGATACATTCAGAAAACCTTGTAGACTGATGTAAGGTGCTCCCCATTTCAGCCACGTCGCACGGCCACTGCTGCCAATACTCACATGAAAAGGTCACAATCTGTCTCACAACAAATTGGAGGGTTAGTATAATTATAACTATTCGTTGAATTCGAAAAAGCATAACTTTTTTCTCATGGTTTTTTTTGGAGTTGAAAATTGGAGTTGAAAAATATACTTCAATATAGGAATATAATTTATACTTTAATGAAAATACCGGCTGATACCATGCATGTCCTTTAAATGAATAGAAACATTACCGTTACCAGGTAATGAAACGTAAGGACTGTCACTCCTTTACCTTGCCCTCCAAAATCCGTTTTATGCATCAGAGGTGTGTGTGTGTGTGTGTGTGTGTGTGCGTGCGTGTATGAATGTGGCATGTGTGTGGGGGTGTGTGTGTGTGTGTGTGTGTGTGTGTGTGTGTGTGTGTTGTCCGCAGGAGTAATGAATGATGAGTTCGCTCATTGTCCAAACCAGTATTGGTGATTTTTAGACCTTATCTAAAACAATGGTTAGCGATTTTTTACTCAGAAGACTCGATTCAACCCATTTTTTGTTACTTAGCTCGGTCATCATGATTACTGACATTTTTGCAAAATGTCGGACTATTGAGCTCGGCCCTTCTGAAGTGACTGAGGTATTAGGCGTTCGATTTGGGCCAAACAATTAGGTGGCAGTTGATCCATGGATGGCCCAGTATTGGTATTTATTAATCCTCCACTGCGTACTTCTATAGTATTTGGACGGAACTTGTTATGAAAACGCTTGAGTAATCTATTTGGGAAGCCGCTAACCGCTTTTGTCAATACCTTGTACATTGTCTGTTGTACTCCCCTGATTGCACCAATATATTGATAGTGATATGGTTTGTCGACTTCGTATGTTGATATGACGATAGTCGTTTTCATTCAGGTAAAAATTTGAAAAATCAACATGAAGGTGAAATGGGTAAAATGGTGAAAACCCCAGTGGATTCGAAGAGCTTTTTTTTACAGAGGAAAGTAAGCTCCTACCCCTACTCGGGCTGGGATTTTGTTGAAGTTTGTTTCTCAAATTACTTGAATGAGGTTTTCATCGTAACAATGGCTTTTACACGTTCACTGCGGGACATGAGTTTTACCTTTCTTTTTTTTTTGTATCCTTTTGTCATTAGAAATAAGAATATACAAGTAGTATTGAAAAAAAAGCATAATTTTGCTGCAAAATTGCAGCCAACACGAATTCGTGATGGCAACAGTTTTGGAGTCCTACTGTTGTGATATTTGTTGGGTAATGGGTACCTATCTATGGATGTGCTGAGGTTTCAGTCATGTCCTGTCTTTACATCAATTAAAAAGAAAAATAGTATAATTATGCACTCCCAGTTTCGTTATTAGCCCCTTCAAGGTCGATAGTAATATCATCATCTATGAATCCAGTATTTTGTTCTTTATCACTGAACACAACTTCGTCGTTGTCATCGATTTGAAAGTGTCCAGCAGTTCTCTGAACTCTTCTTCTGAGTAAACTTTTTTCACTTTGGGTGGATTCATAGTTACACTAACAATATTATGTCTTTATGATGAGGTACTAAAATATTTTACAAAGTGTTATGAAAATGAAAGTAAATTTTCACCTGTTCTGGAAGAGAAAACCCTCAAAGTCACACTAAAGCCTTCCAGACTGTTTCCTGAAAACAATCACTCAGGGACCCACGAGAGGACGCTTCCGCTTGTGGATATTATATAGAAGCTATCTGAAAGGGATCGAAGTAAAAAAAAGCTGGAACCCTTATTTTACAGCCTTTCAAAAGTGGGACGGTAGGTGACACGAATCCGTGACAACCACATTTTGGAGAGTAGGGGTGCGTCACGAATTCATGTCATTCGCGGTCAACGTGTTAATAGCATTCAATAGTACAGTCAAGAATGCGTTTTCTGTGTAAAATAATTGAAAAAATTACATTTTTTTACTACCTATGCATTCCCATTGTAGAGAGGAATGTCTAGGGCTATTAAAAATTGGCTGTTGAATTGAAGGCTGAGCCAAGTAAACCATGTATTTCACTTGACTCAATATATGTTTGAACATGATTGAGGATGGGACCTGACTGCCTTGCTGGCATCTCAGACATCAACTGTCCTATCAGGACAGGAAGATCAAAATTTGTTCTGATCAAGGAATGTCCTGTCTGATGACTTCTGCCACCATCCCAGTACACACTAAGATTTGCATGGCCCTTTGCACATCCTCCATGAAATCTCCATTAATTCATCTTGACCCTTGTCATCCCTCAACAATTATTGTTGTAAATCTTGAGTAGCCCTAGAAAAAAAAGTTGTCTAGTTATGTGATGGATGGGAGTCAATTCAAGAAATGTATGCAATGCAGATGAACACCTGATGACATTTAATACGCCTTGGTATTCTGAGAGTCACTTAAAATTGTCCTGCTTCCCATGTATTTCCCATATGACTTAGTAGGTTTTTCTTTCCCATTTATTTCGAACTATTCTGTGGCAGGAAAGCGATTGGAGATATGACCAGGGCTTTGAATACAGCTCAGAGTCCTACAGGGTCAAGTGCATCTACTCCAACTGGAAATCATCCTTATGCTCCACTACAGAGTCCAACTCCACCAATTACGTCTGCAAATAATAAATACGCAGGTGAGTGTAACTACCACTTTTGATGGCAGTGATAAAAAAGAACTGTCTCCTTACCCATGGAGCTATGTAGGGCTGGCTGTTTTGACTTCCTTGGCCTGACCCATCGATGGATTGATGGCAATCTGCAATTTTCTCCTTCTTTATTCAACTGTGACTACAGGGATTGTTGAGGAAAATGTGGCACTGGGCGGTCTGATATCGAAATACATAAGTTTCAAAATTATAAAATAACTACACGTTATTCCGCCCTAGCTGAATAAAGACACCACGTTATTCAGCCCAAGCTGAATTATTTGCACATTGCACAGGATATTGTTAGCTTGTTGCATTTTTGTAGTATAATACACATATTGGTACGTGTTGGTTACATATTGCATTTGTAACATGGTACACGTATTATTACGTATTGGGCAATCATATAAGCGGGTCAGTCAGCATTTACCAATCTATATTCATATAAAAATGAATGTTTCTTATTTTCTTTGTCCCCTATGCATTCCTTTACCATTCATCTGATTATGATGAAACTTCGGTGAGTTGGGCGCACACCCACAAAGGTTTTTTTTAAATTATGATTTGTTTTATAACCATAAAAAGTGGTGTTGATTGTGAAAATCCACCCCAGCGAAGGTTTCTCATTTATTTCCCATTCAAAACACATGTAAGTAGAAGATAACAAAGGAAACTATTCCCCTACATAGGCTAAGGCCTGAGTTAAAGAGAAGAGTTCAACGATGTTTTAACAAAAACATAAATCAGTATGAAAGAGACCTCCAGATGATGAAAAAATAAAATTTTCTTTGATACACATGTACCTAATTAGTAGAACCATTTTACAATGCATTCCACTCGAGTATTGTTTTTTTCCACGGTCGAATGTATTTCATCTTAGTTTAGTGGCAGTTCGTGTGTGATATAACAAGTGGTGTTGATGGTGAAAATCCAATGGCCCTTTTAGAAATCTTGAAAATAGCCATCAAAATGAAAAAACCTCTGCCAGAGAAGATCAAATCTGTCCGGTTCTCTACAAGCCCTACAACCGGTTCCCTACAATCTCTTCATTTCGGCAAAATTTAGAAAAGGCAAAACCCAGGCAAGTTTGAAATCTCTATCACATCCAGTTCTTGGAAGATTCTCGATTTGTGCTTGAGTTGAACCTTATGTCAGTCTTCCTGTAGGCTGCTTGCCCTAGGAGAGAGACTACACTTACAATACGCTACCTCCTCCCTATGGGTACATCGACTTCTGTGAGGCAGTATGTTTAGTTATGTAATTACTAAAGTCCTCACTGTTGTCCCTAATGCTCTCCAGTGACCATTGTGTGGTCCAGTGATGATTTCGTCCCTGTCAGTCACTCGTGTCGCGGATTGTCCCAAAAAGTGATATAGATCGTCTTTTACCTTTAGAGGCTTTAGAGGCCAATTCGTTTCGTCCATCATCCAGTGCCTTAGGGCCGGTTTCACCGAAGTTATTAATCAACCTTATGAAACCGAAGATCTCAGGTGTTGAACACCGATGTCGGGTTTCATCAGCCTCATTTAAGATAGATAAATTATCAAAAGAGACAAATCGATGATCAAAATTAACCAGCCGATTTTTGGTTGTCAGCGTCCTAAATCAGTGGTTTACCACTTCGCCATAAAAATGAGAATAGGATTGATTAGGGTATTTCGGTTGGTATTGGAGGACGAAAATGAAGACTTCACAATTCGCCGTCCAATGGATGAGCGAGAGAACGTATTATTTTGAGCTCAGTGATATACGATTTTGTGAGGATGTACCTACAGTATAATCAAGTGGAAAGGCAAATAGCTTTCTCGTTTCTTAGAACTGTTGGGAGAGAGAAACAACTTTACCTATCGACAAAAAAGTTCTAGTCGATCATGCAGGTAATTGATATTGCGATTTTTTTTTTACAATTTTTTAGCGATTCGAGAGATTGGAATTCGCATTTGCACAAGCGTAGTTGAGCGATAAAATTTAAAATTAGCAATAAAACTACAATTCCAATTGCAATGAAATTCATAGAGGACAATCAGCTGCCTGCCCACCGAGAGAAATCTGACCATTTGTTAGTGAGAAATTGTGTAGGTACCTACTTAACCTACCTACCTTGGTAGGCTTAGTGGGACGCATTATTATTGATAAAATGTACTGCATAACAAATTTATTTTATAACAGGAACGACAGATAAAGCACCGTCTGTTTTCTTGCACTCAGTAACGTTGAAATACTTGTGAACAGTGTTAAACAAAATCTGTTTTTTTGCTGGCTTCAAACTTTGGTCCATGTTTTCGTTTTTGCGGTGCTGACTATGCTGGTTTTTGCGATTTCGACAATCAGCAAACTTTCAGAACTAAACGTAGTGCTACAATCAACAATATAAACAACAAACAAACGCCAAAAAAACAAAGAATCATAAGTAGGTACTCGACCTCACAGTGCAAACAACAACTGAGTTATCAAGCGTAATCACCCCCAATGCCTCCGTTTTGGCGGGCCAGTGCCTCCATGATACCATTAAATCGACGTTTAAAAGTTAAATCGGCATTTTATGAAAACAACGTTATATGAAAACATTATAATCTTTGATTACACTCGTGAAACTGCTTGTCCTCAACCAACGCTTCTGATCTCCGATTCGACAAAACAATGATCTATTTTAACCATGGTTGGGAAGTATCGGTGAAAGGTAGTGAAGGTGTTGATGGTTGGTGTTGGTGGTAGTTGAACGCCTGAATCGATCAATTAAAACCTCACTTCGCGCTCATTCCCCTCCCAGTTCCCCTTTCAGGGGTAGATTCCCTTGGGGTTTTCTTCCTTTAGTCTTCCTGGGCGTCTCAAGTGATGTATAGAACTCGTTGTGTTTGCCAGGAGAGTTTCTAGAAGTTCTAGCTGAACATGAACCATCTGATTTTGTAGCAGGGCTCTCATGCCTATTCTAACAGCACACGGTTGATCCAAGATGACGTTTGTTCACCCTGATCTCCAGTCCTGTACCCCGTTAGTGACGCGTGAGGTTGTTGTCCCCAGAGGGGGTGGGGGTCTATTGCAGCACTAGAGGTACTTTTTACCAAATTCCAATTTTGATCACATGTTAACAAAATTTAGTTTTCGTTGGTGACATGGCTTGCTAGTTATCTGGGATTTTCAAAGCTTTGTTTACAAAAACATCCTATCAAATTGTGCATGAACTTGGTTGAGCCAAAATAAGTCCAAAATACGATTCTGTTCTTCTTGTAGCATCTTCTGGAATCAGATTCCTTTCTAATCTGTAGTCACCCTGTACTCTGCAGTGTCATTCAAAGCAGAATTGAATATCCTACAAGGTATAATCCAACGTTTTTTTCCGACTTGAGCGTATGTTTTGGTGGTCTTAGCCCAAAAACTTACAAAACACGTAGAAAAAAGTGGTTTTAGCCTACTTTGATTGAACTGAAATCAGGAACCTTTGAATCATTGTATATTTGTGGTCAGCATATAATTTCCTTGAAGATCTTGATGATATTTTTTGTCTCAGTTTCGGAACCACCCTTTCTTTTTAAACAGTGTTGATAATGTTTTCCTTGGTTTTAGTTTATTATTCTGTGAATAATACACCTATGTATTCGCTCAGCAAAAAATTTTCATAACACCCCCTCAAAATGTTTTCTTTTCCATTTCGAGGTGCGTAGATTCCAAAAACGCTGCAGAGTCGTTGTCACTTGGGTTTAATATTCTATCGGACATACCTACAGAAAAGCTGCTGTCCATTTATTGTTTATTTCATGTGCAATAATTGAAACAGATAGAACATTCATAGTGCCATTTAATTGTCTTGATTCACCTGCTAATACTACTTCTAATGTTATTATACAAATTTAAGGTAATTTCAGACAATTTCCCAGGTTTTTGACTCAAAAAAATGAATTTCGGGAGCTTAACCTTCGTTACAACCTCAATTCTTCACTCTTTGGTCAAAATCAACTTCACATTCGGCCTTCTCGCCCTAAAAAACATGGGAATCGATACCCATGTTCACTAAAACCTCAAGAAAACCTCGAAAACCGCTATTTTTAGACCCATTTTTTCCCACGACACCCCTGGGTGTATTCTGATCGGGCTGCCGAGCTTTCGAGCACAACTAGGACCCAAATGGGAACCCAAACTGTGTGCGGAAGAGCGACCATTGTAGACCAAAATTTAACGTAAATTTAAGGCTGAAACTTTGTTAGAGCCTCAATTTTCCACACTTGGGTCCAAAGAGACTTCATATTCGGTCTTCTCGTCCCAAAAACATGGAAAACGATACCTCAAAAGCTCATGTTACTAAAAGACGGTGCAAAGTGCTTGTCACATGGGTTTATTATTCTACTGGACATACGTACAGAAATGTTGGCTGTTCATTTATTGTTTCTTTCGTGTGCAGTTATTGAAATGGCTATTTTTGATGGTTTTCACCAGTTTTGGCCCCCATGGCTATTTTTGATGGTTTTCACCAGTTTTGGCCCCCAAAAACACGAATTAGGCTCGGCTTTTCCTTTCAACCGATTATTTTTGATCATTGATAGTGCCATTTAATTGTCTTGATTCACCTGTTCATACAACTTCTAGTGTTATTATACAAATATATGGTGATTTCAGACAATTTCCCATGTTTTTGACTCATAAAAAATGAATTTCGGGAGCTTAACCTTCGTTGCAACCTCAATTCTTCACTCTTCGGTCAAAATCAACCTAATATTCGGTCTTCTCGCCCTAAAAAACATGGAAAACGATACTTCACAAGCTCATGTTCACTAAAATCTCAAAAATCCCTCGAAAACCCCTATTCTTACACTCATTTTTCTCCCATATCACCCCTGGGTGTGTGCCGATCGGGCTGCCGCGTTTTGGATGACAACTAGGAGCCAAATGAAGCCGAACATGAAGTCGATTTTGACCAAAGAGTGGAAAATTGAGGTTCTACCAAATGTCCAGCTCCCAAAATTGATTTTTCGTGAGTCAAAAACCTGGGAAATCGTCTGAAATCACAATCAGTTTGTATAATAACACTAGAAAAAGTTTCAACACGTGGATCAAGACGATTAAATGGCACTACCAATGATCAAAGATAATTTGAAAAAAAAAAGAAAAAAAAGAGCGTACCTAATTCTGTAGGTATGTCCAATAGAATAATAAACCCATGTGACAAGGACTTTGCAGCGTTTTTGGAATCTACGCACCTTGAAACGTAATAGAAAAAATTGTGAGGGGGTGTTATAAAATTTTTTTGCTGAGCGAGATTACATAGGTGTATTATTCACGGAATAATAAACCAACACAAAAAGTACATATTTTTATGCACATTTTCACTCATAGCACCCGTGGGTATATTCCGATCCGGCTGAAATGTTCCAGAACACAACTAGGGCTCAAATGGAGCATGTATGCGAAAGAACGAATTTTTTAGACCGAAAATGAAGCCGGTAGGTACGCGTGATACGGCGGACGGCGGACATACATTGCATTTTTGGAATGTACGCACCTTGAAACGTAAAAGCAAAAATTTTGAGGGGGTGTTATAATTTTTTTTTGCTGAGCGAATACATAGGTGTATTATTCACGGAATAATAAACCAAAATGCAATGTCAGTCCGCCGTCCGCCGTATCACGTGTACCAGCTTCATTTTCGGTCTAAACAATTCGTTCTTTCGCACACATGCTATATTTGGGTTCTAGTTGTGTCCCGAAACTTTGTAGCCCGATCGGAATATACCCAGGGGTGTTATGAGTGAAAATGTGTATAAAAATAGATACTTTTTTTGTTTTAGTAACATGTTAGTAACATGTGCTTTTGAGGTATCGTTTTCCATGTTTTTGGGACGAGAAGACCGAATATGAAGTCGATTTTGACCAAAGAGTGGAAAATTGAGGTTGTAACGAAGTTTCAGCCTTAAATTTACCTTAAATTTCGGTCTAAAATCTTCATTCCTCCACACACAGTTTGGGTCCCCATTTGGGAACACATTTGGGTCCTAGTTGTGCTCCGAAACAAGGCCGCCCGATGGGAATACACCCAGGGGTGTTATGGGAGAAAAATGGGTGTAAAAATAGGGGTTTTCAAGGGATTTTTGAGGTTTTAGTGAACATGAGCTTGTGAGGTATCGTTTTCCATGTTTTTCTGGGCAAGAAGACCGAATATCAGGTTGACTTTGACTGAGGAGTGAAGAATTGAGGTTGCAACGAAGGTTAAGCACCTGAAATTCATTTTCTATTAGTCAAAAAAATGGGAAATTGGCCGAACTCACCATACATTTGTATAATAACACTAGAAGTAGTATCAACAGGTGAATAAAGACACATATATGCAGTGATCAAAAATAATCTGTTAAAAAAAAATGCCGAGCCTAATTCGTGTTTATGGGGGCCAAAATTGGCGGAAACCATCAAAAATAGCCATTTCAATAATTGCACATGAAAGAAACAATAAATGAACAGCAACATTTCTGTAGGTATGTCTGATAGAATAATAAACCCATGTGACAAGGACTTTGCAGCGGTTTTTTTTTTGCATGATGATTGTTATTGTATTGATAAATCAGTTATGCTTAGATTAATATCATTGCCATATGCTTAGATTAATATGATTGCCATAAGAAATGTCATGGGATTGCTGGAGCCTCGTCATGATGGTTAACCCCCTGTCAACAAGCAAGGCAGAAAACCTGTTATTATAACTTACATTTTTGATCCTGTGAAAATTAGTGGTAAGAAATAACGTGGCGATCTTTGAATATATGCTGTGTGAATGAAACGTGATGAAAACTTCGCTAAAATTCTGTTGTGTAAATGCTCCAACAGTCTACATCTAGTATTTCTTCACACACATTCAGAAATTCGAACTCAATTTAATTTCGTTCCATCTCGTTCATTTCCACAGACATTCACAGAATTCAACCCACACTGTTCTGTCTCAACACATATGATATAAATGTCATAATACGCTTCAGAATACCAAATGCTACCCATAAATGCCAACGCAATGGCAGAAAACTGTAGCCAAAGTAGGAAAATATAATAAATGTATTTAGACTAAATCGCCATCCACGACTTCTTTTCCCAGTTTATTATGAACGTGTTGGAGGGTAAATAAATACAAGGAGAGTAGAAGCAATTTCTATTCCAAGACAACCCTTTAATTCTACCATTTAATCATTTGGTGCTCAAATAACCAACAAATGGATGGAAAGCTGTAGTTGAGAACTCCTGTTATATTTTATTTACCTTGTTCTATGTTTAGATCGTGCATTTACCATGTTAGCATTTACAAAACTTGTTCTATGTTTAGATCTTGGTGACATATTTGCTGAGGTGGGTGAAATTAAACCAAATCCTCCACAAAAACGACTTTCATCAACGCCCACTTCAATTTCGTCATCAATAATTCCAAGACCTCCATCCAGGAAAAGTGAGGTAAATTTTTTCTTATCCACTTTCCAATATTATCATCCCCTAAGAAGCAACACTACTGATCAGCATTTTCTCTACTCTTCACAGTAGTAGATAGTAGTGTTATGATAGGGTTGTAAGTATGTTCTGTTATCGTATTCAAGTTAACCCTGTTTCCTAATCCTGGGAGAGAAGCTGTCCTGCTGATGTGGTGGGAAAAATATAATCAATCAATTAAATCTCCTATATAAACAATTAGACCATAGTCCGACCTATATTTCGAGCAACCTTCAATTCCAGGATATGACTACCATTCTTAAATTGAGAGGCGAACTCCTCAATTTGAATTATAAGCCCTGGGTTCCTGATTTAAACTATCAATGTTAATTGTGTAATTTGGGGGAGGTGGAGTCGATCGATCACTTCATTGGGAGTTGTGCAATTTTTAGGGGCTATAGGAGAAGATACCTAGGCAAGGTCACACTGAGCACTAGCGAGGTCATAAACCTGCTGAAGGGTGGTGATTGGAATGGCTTGTGCCAATACTTCAATGCAGCCTGGTCATACCGTATAATCCTGGTTTCCGAATTCAATTATCAATAGGAAGAGAAATGGAAAATGCAATGACGTTCTAGTCACCTGTCACTGTAGGTCGTATATGTAAGTAAATCAGTCAACTGTATGTCATTTGTTCCTTGTAATCTAGTCATATCGGTCTTATGTGGTTCTTGTTGTTGAGTCGTGGACAGTTAGTTATATTCTCTTATGAAGTGGTTGTGTTTTTTGTTAGGTGTTTGTTAGCTTTTTAATAAAAGATGTTAATAGTATTAATGAACAATGATGTGAGTAAATAAGGAAAATAATAAAAACGGCGAAATAGTAGTGGATGAGATTAATAATATACAACGACTATAGGCTGAGGAGTAACATATTATGGTAATTTATTCATTTATTGTACACAAATCTTGTGGCACGGTCTGTTACCATGGCATATATGAGTTTGTAAAACTAAATTAAGTCGAATTCTGATCATCTCATTGGAGGACGGCTGATCACGTCTGTGACACTGGCAGGGCAGTCGAAAAAAAAGTCCCAGCCTGAAATGGCTGTTACTTACTTAGTTTCCTTTAATTTTTACAGAGGATAACCCTCCTAAGTCCTCTCTAGTGCCACGGGAGTCGATTACCTATCCACTGGCAAACCGTTACTGTCTGGTCCTGATTGATAGCCACTCCAAGTGCCTGAAAGCATTTGAAACAAAGACCATGACAGCACAAGCAACTATAGCGATACTTGGACGGATTTTTTGCATGATTTGGCCTACCCAAAATCTTGATATCAGACACTTACCTGCTCCACTTTTAAAGCAGAACTATTCCAGACTTTCTTGAAAAAGAATGGAATCAACTCAAAAGTTGTGCACCATACAGTCCCAAGACCAATGTGGCTGCAGAAAATGCTGTCAGAACAGTGAAACGACATCTCAAGACTGCCCTTAAAGAGTCAGGTAGGTACATAAAATCTGGAATCAGCACTTCAACAATTTCTGTTTGGTCGGAGACTAAGAAGCCGGTTTGGACCTGCTCGGACCACCATCAGTCGATCAGCATGTGAAAAGGAAATAGGAGTAGCAAATCAGCTGGTATGGCGGGAAGAAGCAGGTCAACTTCAGTGTGGCGCAACATGTCTGGGTGAGGAACTGTCGGAGGGAAGGGGGAAAGTGGATGAAGTGAACAGTCAAGAAAATTTTGGGACCACAAAGACTTGAAGTTTGGGTGCCTGATTTGGAATGGTTGTGGGTGCGGCGTGAGGATCAAATACGAAATGGTGAAGCCAATAATAGCAACGATGTAGTAGACCAATCCATTCCCATAATCTCAGACACTCCTGGATGCCCATAACCTTTCTCTTTGACATACCCGAATGGCTCCCTGTTCTGTGGTTTTTCTACACCAAGACCTTAGAGTGCACCCAACCAACCTCACCAACAACATTCTGGAAACCAAACATCTGTTACATCAGGACCAAAAGTTTCTTCAGCAACTGGACGTCCCAAGAGGAACCGAAGATCCGTTCAGTGACTGGTAAATGAGCTAATGGGTGCCAGTGAGTGAAACCAGTGAGTGTAAAATTGGAAATATGGTGGAATGCCTTATTGTAAGCTGAAAATTAGAAGTTCCTATAAGGTGATTCTAAATAATCGATATATACTGCTGCTACTGCTAATAATAATAAACTACTGAAATGAGATGCAATTGAAAAAATAAAAACAATCTGAAAAATAAAAAAAATAAAAACCTTTTTTAAAAACACGTCTTTTATTTTTAAGTTATCTAAAACGAATATAATTACTTGTTTCTGCTAACGGGGAACATCAGAATTTTTTAAGACTAAAAATAAAAGCGTGGAGCATTAGGAAGATTGAAAGTACATACTTATATCTTGTAGATATGAAATATATTATGAGCGCTGAAAATTCCATCCATGATGGGCCTTACTTTCAGGCAGGTCCCACGAATGCCAACAACCAAAACCTTGTAACGCTACATATTTAGATCTATGTATCAGATTTTGAGAAGTTGTTGAGAGGGGATATTGTCGGGTTAAAGGTGGAAGTAGAAGTCACAATGTAGGGTAGAAGTCACAATGGGAAAATTATTGGGGAAATCAAATTCAAACTTGTGGCAATATATACCTACCTTTCCTAGTCTTGAAAATTCTCGTCAAAACCGGCCAGTTTTTGTTGGTTCCGAATATAGTTTGAAGATGATTTTGATTCTCAATCAGTAATTATCACGATTTCATTTTTGCTGTGAGTTTGAAGAATTTGCGCTTCGATAAATTTTATCTTTAACCCTAAGATATGTAGTTGGTCCTAAACGACCATTTATTTGCAAATAAATCAGAAGAAATTCCTGGTGCCAAATTTGTAGAATCCCGGATATCTCCTATGAATTCCTCTGCACATGTCCATACTTGAAATCCTAATAAAAAACATGACTTTTTGAGGATATGTCTTCCGAGTTCGTGCAAATGGGATAGGCACCTAGTTGAGGTGTGCTTTATTTTGTTTACCTACCAAATCGAACCAGCTAATTATTATATGAATATCTACACAAAAAAAATACGTGAGGAAGGTATACTGCCTGCCCATGTGACACACACTTCCAATGGTTTAATTGATCATATACATTAATTATCAACTTATTCAGTATATAAGCATTGCCATAATATAAGTTTATGTGTAAGTAATTCCTCTTTATAAGTTATGAGATGGTAACAGTATTTTATTATTTTGAAATTAGGGTGGAGTGAGAAGTCCAGTGCCATCACAGGACGGTGCTGAGTTTAGAGCATCCGGAATCCTCTTAGGTTCCTCCAGAGGGCCTTCTCCATTAACTATTGGAATGGCTGATACTATTCCGCTAGCAATTGCGTTCCATGAAATGATACATTCGTTTTTCAAAGGGACAGATGAAAACAAGTAAGAAATAATTAGCTTTCTTCATATATTATTATATGGTGACATTTTCTTTTGTTTATTCTTCCTTATTCATTTGCTATACATATATGCATCCTGCGTTCACAGGTGTCAAGTTAAACTGTGTGGTGATATGATGATATCTTTTCCTGCTGGGATCGTGACCATTTTGACTAATAATCCCACTCCTGCCCAATTATCATTTAGATTACAACATGCTTTAAATCTAGAATGCGTTCTGCCAAATAAACAGTTATTGAATGTGAGCAGGTGAGCTGTAAACTGTTATTGAACATCAATATACTACTTTTATTTGTCTCATAGGTTCAAGAAGTGTTGAGTAATGAAAAGCACTGTCTGATTCAATATTTGACTCACTAACTACTACAAAAAACGTCTGCCAATTCGAGTAGGCAGTATAGCTTCCTCACTTGAATCACATGAATGTATAGAATAGTTAGGTATGTTCATTTTGATATGGGACCATCTGCGATCCAACGCACGTGTACCCTCAAAATTTTAGCTCTCTGCGACTATTTTTCGCGTGGTTAGAAGCGTTACAAGGAAACGGTCAACAGTTCATGTTCACGCATGCGCAGATAAAAGTTACAGTAAGATTCCAATGAATTTCATACTGTCAAAGTATTATTCCTGATAGATTCTCCAAATCTGAACTCATTTCAACGATATTTAAGGTATTTATGGGCGTTTCAAGTATGACACTTGTGCATGCGCATACGAAACGATTTCCATGATTTTGAAGAGGGGCCCTCTGCGATCCAACCCACGTGTACCCTCAAAATTTCAGCTCTCTGCGACTGTTTTTCGCTCAGTTAGAAGCGTTACAAAGAAATTGTCCAACATTTCATGTTCGCGCATGCGCAGACGAAAGTGACATTACAATTCCAATGAAATTCATTTGGAAGTATCAAAGTATTAATCCTGATCGACCCTCCAAATCTGAACTCATTTCAACTATATTTAAGGTAGTTATGGACGTTTTAAGTATTTCACGTTTGCGCATGCGCAGACGAAACGATTTCCATGATTTTGAAACAGGACCATCTGTGATCCAACCCGCGTGGACCCTCAAAATTTCAGCTCTCTACAACTGTTTTTCGCATAGTTAGAAGCGTTACAAGGAAATGGTCAACATCTCATGTTCGGGCATGCGCAGACGAAATATATATTACGACTCCAATGAAATTCATTTGGAAATATCAAAGTATCATTCCTGATCGACCCTCCAAGTTTGAACTCATTTCAACTATATTTAGGGTAGTTATGGCTGTTTCAAGTATTTCACGTTTGCGCATGTGCAAACGAAAGTTACTGTACTTTTTCAACGATTTTGGTATGAGACCATCTGTGACCCAACCCACACCTACCCTCTAAATTTCGACCATTATTTCGGGTAGTTATGGGCGTTACAAGGAATTAACACAGACAGACAGACACAGAACCAAAAATGTTCCTTGATGTCTGAAACACAAAATGGTAGTGGATTTTCATTTTGGAGGACAGAAATTTTTTTTTACTCAACCACGAGTCCAAGGCTTCCCTACCTTCAGTAGCGAGGAAGCAAAATTAAAATCTTAGAACTGATGGAGCTAATTGCTAATTTTGCCAAAATATTTGTAATTACAAACAAAAGAATGAGTTTGAAGTATGGCATTTTTGGAATAGGTACAAAAAATGGGTTACTTTTGAGTTTGTCAGTCGAAAAAACTAAAGTTGCTAACAACTCACTTACTATTACTACAGCCAAAAATATTTTAGCGCAAAAATTGAGTATTTACTTTTACCTACCTCAGATGTTGCTTGAAATCAGAAAACATTACGTAAAATCCACAAAAAGTTGTGGTGTGGAGATTGCCATACAATACTTCCATGTTCTTCATAATAGTATGGATACAAGTTTGGTGGAAGACAAGACTGGCAGTCCATTTCGGCATGACAGGCTGCTCATGTTGGACTGACAGGCTGATCATGGGAATATACTATACTAAGCATGGAAATGCATGCATTGAAAGGCTTGCATTGAAACCTCACCCTTTCTGACTCCACACCAACGTCATCTAGCTAGTAATCCTAGAAAATGTTGGACCCATTGGCACATTTTTTGCTGTCAATTAGCCAAATCGAATGCGATCGAGGTCAGAATCAATAGGCATGATCTAGACATCTCAACGGACATTTTTCCTGTAACCGCACCAGTTTTGGTCCATTTTTACGGCATTTATTGTTGAAAATAGGAAATTGTAAAACGGACCATAACTCCCTTATTTTTCCACCTAGCTCTTGCTCATTTGAAGTTTAAGAGTTCAACGAGCTGAAGAAACCCCAAAAAGAAAATCTAAAAAACCCTGTATTTTGAGGAAGTTATGACCATTTGAAATTCCAATATACATACATACATACATACATACATACATACATACATACATACATACATACTTACGGAGCACCATCAATCGAAAACCCGTCTAGAAACTCATTTTGAGCACTTCGAACAAGATTCCATGGTTTTCTCGAACACCTGTTTTTGACGGTATCACTCTACTTTCATTCCTGTATAATAGAGATAGGTATTAATGTTTATTAATAAACAAATATGTATGTGAATAATTGAACCGTTAAGACCGGAATAAATTGTTGAACTCTTTGAATGGTAAAACACACAAGGGGATTATTTGATAATGTAGTGTGAAAGTAAATTGAAGGGCTTTAAGACTACATCGAAACTATACATCGAAAATTCGCTCATATGGGTGGGCTGCATGGCTGGCAGTTTTACTGAGATGTAATCAAAATTCAGGCTACAGGCCCGGGGAGAATAAATTATTGAGAGACGACTGTAGATAAGTTGAATTCCATAGAAAATTGGAGGGGGTGGGTGCAGGGATGGATTAGCTGACATTCTTGTTCAAACTTCTGCTGTTAATTTTGATCTGAATTGAATGATCATGCAAATTAATGCAGATTCAGTCAAGGAGTGAAAATCTCTAATTAAGATACATACCTACTTAGTTATTTTTATTGTATTAATTTTTTCTATTTGCCGTTGGCATAGTTAGAATTGGTTTGCAATGGCTTCGTTGAGTGTAGACATCTCATGTCAAGTTGAAAAACAATTTGAATGTAGGATGTAGTCATGTATTATGATATGTTAAAATGGGGTCAGATTCGCTTTGTTTTTACTCTGTCTACTATGATGATAATTTCAGTGAGCCTTCATCTGCATCCTCTTGGGAAGATAGTGTTTACGAGTTTGATATGAGTGCCTTAACTAAGTTACTGAGGAGACAATCAGAAGAAAACCCAAGTGCATCTTATTTCAATGTTGATATCCTAAAATATCAGGTATGTATTTCCATGATCATACTACTTGACCTAGGAAACATATCACGAAGTTTTGCTGGTATAACATTATTTTATGTCAGTACCACATCTCATTACCCTGCTAAAATGATAAAAGTCTCCAGCAATGTTTAAGATCATCTCTTCTGTTCTTCAGAGTTGCTTTGTCTTCTGTCTAATGAAATGAATATTTTTAGCAAATTTTCGAATTGCAATGGGCTCAAAATGTTCAGATGAATTTTTGAAATTTTTTTATTGAAAAATCCGTTTTAGGGCATCCTGAATTCATCCCAGTTTAAATATATATATATATATATATATATATATATATATATATATATATATATATATATATATATATATATATATATATATATATATATATATATATATATCACTGGAGGCGATATCTGGCCTTGGGTACACGGTAAAAATTCCAAATTTCGCCAAAATGCTTGCATTGCCGAACAGAAAGGATGAGTTCGAAGATGAGCAAATTTCAAAAATTCTAAGGGGGTCAAATTTGAGTTTTTAAGGGTCAAAAATCGGTGAAAACTGCTAAATCGCGAACGATCGATATAAAATCACTGAAAATGGTGTGGAAGGGTGAGTGAAAACAGAAAAGTACCATTTCATTAGTTTTTCGTACAGATAAGGGTCATGTTTGAATTTTTGAGTGTCAACAATTAGCGTTAACGGCTAAAATCAATGTTAATTCTCTGACGTTGTGTAGGATGATGATTCACGACAGAAAGAGGGACTATTAGATTATAGAATTATTTTTCTCAAAAAGAGTGTGTCAAATTTGACTTTATAAGGGTCAGAAATCGGTAAAAATGGCC
This sequence comes from Leptopterna dolabrata, assembly GCA_954871275.1. Lineage (NCBI taxonomy): Eukaryota > Metazoa > Arthropoda > Insecta > Hemiptera > Miridae > Leptopterna > Leptopterna dolabrata. The sequence goes on from OX940974.1 coordinate 99,827,706, forward strand.
AATTTTACAAAAAGTTTCTTGCTATAGCATCTTTTTTACACAATAGCACAAGTATTTTCTTAAAAAATCGCTCTTATAGCCATGCTGCATGACTGAAACTTTACATTGTTTTCATTTACTTGTCGTTGGGGGAAGATCGCCAATCGAAAACTGACCTCACCTCGTGTTTCAGCGTGAAAAAATACCGCGAATATCGTGAATCACATTCGTGTTAATTGAATATCTCTGCTAAACAAGTTTTTTAATTTTTACACACAATTGCGTACCTACGTTTTTGCGCACTCAATAATTCGAATGACGGGTCATTTTCCATGAAGTTTTATGTGGAATCCGAATCTGTAATAAAAAGTAGGTTCTCATCTGAAAAAAAGGGTGCAAAACACGTTTTTTGCATGCGCATCTGCGCAAAAAAATGATTGTAGAATTCTGTGGAAAGTCATGAACAATAGCGTTTTGACGATTTTTCTATCTGCAGTATAAACCGTACAAAAATTGGTGGACTACTCATTCGGGGACGCCCTGTAGGTAGGTTCAAAATTTACCCAAAAACGATATTCCATGGCCTGCGACTGCAGTGCATCATTTCAGATCTATTCTGAGAGAAAATAACATAACTTGGTGGAAATTACCATTTATCACGAGATTCTGGCTAGGACCAAGTATTCGGGGTCAGTATGACCCGTCTAGTACTTTTGGAAAGTTTGGCACGTGGTCAAATTGTCCTGTGTCACACTGAAGCGATGGGTCTGGAATTTGCCGCCACACTGAACGTGTTAATGCACATGCTTCCAAGTGGATATCTTGAAACGGCACCATCATCCACAAAACTGAAAGGCAAAACAATAAAAGTCCTACCAACCAAACCGGGTCCCCTCAACTTGTACCATCAGTTTCACGAGAAAATGAGCCTGTGCCTAAAAATGCTTGAAGATGAATGAGAAGCCTAACCGTACCCGGACGGAATTCAGGGAGTAGAATCAGAAATAAAATATAAAGTAAACAGATGATCACGGAGATAAATGGAAGAGAAGTCTACAGGGAGAACAAATTTAGTGCTAATCTATATGAAACAGCAGTAATTGCCTGTCCGAGTCCGTAACGGAGTGTCCGTCAGACAGAAGTACAATTCATTTGTTATTCAAAAAATCAATTCAATGTGCAAAGAAGATTTGTGTAGTAGGTAAAGTAGGTATTTAAAAAAAAAAGGCCAAAATTTGTGGAAACCATCAAAAATAGCTATTTCAATTATTGCACATGAAAGAAACAATAAATGAACAGCCAACATTTCTGTAGGTTTGTCCAATAGATTTTGAGCCATTTTTACGGCAGTTGTCATTGAAAATTGAAAATTAATTTTCCACCTAGAAAGCTCGTTCTCATCTAAATTGAAGAGTTCAACGAGCTGGACGAAACCAAAAAAGAAAATCTGGTAAAGTTTGGTATCTTGAGGAAGTTATGACCATTTGAAATTCCAGCATAAGTACTTCTATACTTATATGAGTGGAAAACCGTCTACAAACTCGTTTTGATGAGCACTTTTGAACAAGATTCCACGGTTTTCTTGAACACCAGTTTTTGAAGGTATCACCGTACTTCCATTCCTATATAATAGGAATGTGGGATTAAAACAGAGTCCACGCTACCATTGAAAGAAAATAATGAAAGGAACAGTGACATTCTCCTTTTATTTATCATTTTCAATAATGAACCTTTGGAATAGAGCTTGAAAAAAGGATTTGATGATTTCCGTTTCAAGGTACATAGAATCAGAAAATGGGATTGAAAAAATCCTGTCCGTTCGCCGTACTTCGTACTTTTTTTAATTAGGTACCGAACATGAATCAAAATTATTGAAATACGGTTTGAAGGTCCCATTTGGGGTCTAGTTGGTCTGCGAAGCTCGGCGTTACTGTCGGTCATCTCTAAGGGGTGGAAAATAGGGGTTGAAATTTTCAGAACGCCGCAGCTCGAAAACTCAATGCAGTGGTACCTATGGTTTTTATGAAGGTTTTAGATCTATTCCGAACTTGAGGATTTTTGTAGACCACCGGGAGCATGGACGTCTAGCTGTTTGTTCTCAGTAAGGCCCAGAAGTTTGCACCAAAAAGCTTTGTCAACTGAGTGTGAATCATAAATGGTATACATCCACCCCAGATATCATTGGTAGGGTACAGCTGATTATGATCACGCATGGCTTTATAAAATCGTGTTGGTTGTTCAGTAATATTATTTCATTTGAAGAAAGAAGGTTATCTTGGATGTAATTGATAGGTAGGTGCTTTGTAACTTGAAAACGCTGCAAATCCCTACAGTTTATTATTTTGTACAGAACACCCTTCTGTTACAGATCACAGCTCTCTGTTAGATAACCCTTCTATATAATATATGCACTATTCTATACATATTATGTAGATCGCAGACCCTCTGTACCTTAGTACCTAACCCCATAATCGTTACTAGGTACCTACCTAAATCGCATGTTAAATGTTGCTAATAATTCTGTCAGTGACAAACAGTAGCTAAAATGATGAAAAGAAACACAAATAATGAAGTTCTGAAGGGAAATTGTTGATGTGGAATGAAAAAATATTCAGTCCTGATAGGGTTTGGATCACGGGAACTTCAGCTCATCAGTTAGACCACTATGTACATTATATCGCCCAGCTAGCAGGAGACGAGTGACTTGCTCTCTCAACACAGCTTGATGCCTGCATACCTTCACCCTGCTCTTTACCACAAATTTTATGGCAACATCGTAGAATGCTCCAAATGGTCTCAAGAGTTCAGTAAACAATCAAAGTATTTAAAAATGCGAGAAAACCCACACCTCAAAATAAAATTTTCCGAGATAGGGATAGAACATTTCAACTCCTATTTTTCGCCCCTTAGAGTTGAGTGACAGTAACGCCGAGCTTTGAGGACCAACTAGAGCCCAAACGGGACCCATATACCAAATTTCGAGCATTTTGGTTCATGAAAACTGAGGAAAAAACGCTGCAAAGTCCTTGTCACATGGGTTTATTATTCTATCGGACATACCTACAAAAATGTTGCTGTTCATTTACTGTTTCTTTCATGCGCAATAATTGAAATAGTTATTTTAGATGGTTTCCACCAATTTTGGCCCCCAAAAACACAACCTCGGGTTTTTTTCTTTTTTTACCACGGATTACCTTTGAACATTGACAGTGCCATTTAATTGTTTTGATTTGCCTGCTAATACTATTTCTAGTGTTACTATTTCTTGAGCTTAACCTTCGTTACATCCTCAATTCTTCACTCTTTGGTCAAAATCAACTTCATATTCTGTCTTCTCGCCCTAAAAAACATGGAAAACGATACATCACAAGCACGTGTTCACTAAAACCTCGAAAACCCCTATTTTTACACCCATAACACCCCTGGGTTTATTCCGATCGGGCTGCGGAGCTTTGGAGCACAACTAGGACCCAAATGTGTTCCGAAATGGGGACCCAAACTGTGTGAGGAAGAACGACGATTTTAGACCAAAATTGAACATAAATTTAAGGCTGAAACTTCGTTAGAACCTCAATTTTCCACTCTGGTCAAAATCGACTTCATATTCGGTCTTCTCGTCGTAAAAAACATGGAAAACGATTCATGGAAAAGGTCATGTTATTAAAACACAAAAAATATCTGTTTTTATACCCATTTTTCACTCATAACACCCTTGGGTGTATTCCGATCGGGCTGCAAAGTTTTGGGACACAACTAGGGCCCAAATGGAGCATGTGTGCGAAAGAATTAATTTCTTAGACCGAAAATGAGGCCGGTATGCATGATACGGCGTACGGCGGACGGACATCGCATTTTCTGAATCTACTCGATATTCCTAGTCTACGTCCTTTGAAACGTAAACCATCAAATTTTAGAGGGGGTTAAAAATCGTTTTTCATGGTCGATTCCAAAGGTTTATTAATGACAATTATAAACCAAAAAATTTCGTTTGGTGTATTAGCGACTTTGAATACTGCGTTAAATTTCACGTTATATCGACCATCACCATTTCCTAGAGCTCACAAAAAATAGTGCTTTAATGGGGCACAAACTTACACAAAACAAGAAAATGAAAATTCGGCGAAAACTTTGAAAAATTGGTAGGTGTACTCAAAATACCTCTGGCGCTTTTCAGTCTATTTGACATTGCCATATTATTGTGGGCTGTCAAGATTAAGGTACTTTTTTCTTTTTGCGAATTCAAGCAACTACTATGGGTCTGAATTGTTTGGTACATGAATTTTTTACTAATGTTTTGCTACTCTTCCGTTACAGAATATTCTGAATCCATCTTTAGATTTCCAGATTTATTATAAGTACGTGTATGTCGATGTCTGGGTTTCAGAAATACGAATTTGATACTCCATGCCTCCTCTCAGTGCCAAAAGGACGAAACGTGTTGCATTTTTCGAATTGTACAGGATCAACAAAAAACTGGTTTTTAAACCTAATTTACTGTATAGGAATATCAAATCTGTTGGGGGGCTACAACGTTTCTCATCACGAATGACGGTATTGTTACTAATAATGTTTGTCCCCTCTCAGAAATGGATAAGTGAATAGAATTGGGACCAACAATTTAGTTTTGTTTATTTTCCTCCATCAGTTTCCATGGTCAAATTCATTACACTCGATTTCTGGGACCACTCTAACAAATCTTATTAGGTGATACCATTATCCCGTCTACTCTCATTTTGACGTGAATACCTCATCTGGTTAGTCAGTTAATTAGTGTTATACCTCCTGATGATCCAAAAGCATACACCCTCAGCATAGTTTTTTCAGTATCAAACTTCTGGAACCTAAGCATAAGTTGGGTCATTAATTATTAGGAGCCAGTTTGGATCTTGTTATCAGGTAGGTACCTGCCTAGGCACCTACTATAATTTTTTTAAACTTATAGAAACTGGATAATTACTGTGGTGAAAATGACTTCGTAATTTATTTTGTAGATCACTTCAGTGATTTAGAAAATGATGAGCTATTAGCAAAATCAAGCCAGGATTTAAAAAAAAAACTGACTGTACCAGAAAGGGGTACAGTACCAAATAAGGGGTGATTAAATACGTCATTAAAAATCTAATTGGTTTGGTTGTGGGAAGTGTGAAAGGCAAGTGGACATGATGGCAATTTTTGCCTTTATTGCACTCAACATTTCTCAGTCATCTTACAGATTTGTAACAGTTTTTCGAGTTGTTGTTTATTTGAGAACTTGTTCGTTTAATCAGTAGATTGAAATAGTCATAAAAACCTGAATCAACAAGAAAGTTGAAATTGTTATAGTTGCAGTATCGCCCTTTTGGCACTGGGGGGTTATCAGATCCGTCCTTTTGGAGCTGGTTCTATATGTATCTCTTATATGTGTGTAAGTGTGTGCGTGTGTGTGGGTTTAAATCGAAAGGAGTGGAACCTTTATTGATAGGAAGGTAAAGACATTGGGTGCTCTATGGATTCAGCCGGTTGCAGTGGTTTGGACACATTATTGTAATAATAATTGTAAGGATGCTTTCCGAAACGCTATTATATGTTTACATTTGCAGATAAAGCCAAAGACAGGTGCTGAATCCTGTCCACTACAGCTTGTAACTTACTGGAAGTGTGAAAAAAATCACACTGACTTGAGGATAGACTACAAGTACAATTTTCACGCTATGTACTTACCGTCCCCATTGCTCAACTTGAACATTGTTGTACCTGTAGAAGGCACTGTGACAGATATCCATACCCGACCTACTGCGACATGGTTTGTATTCAGTTTGCAACTTGGCCTGGTACCCAAGGGTCTGTCAACTCTTCATTATGAGTTACCTAAGGTGTTTTCTGCTAACAGATTTGTGATTCCTGAAAGTATTATACATTAATTCATTTTGTGAACCATCATGCATTATCTGATTCAGGCATCAAGAATTTAGTTCCCTTGTTGTCTTTGTGTCTAAATCGAATTCTCTATGATATTATCCCCAGATCTCTATTAAGGAACACTCTGAGAGACTTAGAGATGTTTAAATTTTATGACATTAGGCCTGATTAATTTGATGAAACCACAGTGTAATTAATTTCAATTTCTTCGTCAAATTATAATATTGATATACCACTCCCATTTTTTTCTAGTAGGCTCAGAATTTGCCAATAAACCTATTTTTTATCATGGGGGGGGGGGGGGGGAAAGATCACACCAATCCAATCAAACTAGTTCTTAAGTACCTACTACTGAGCTACCCATGAAAATCAAAGCGTAAGAGTTGATTCGAAACCTGAGTTGGTTTTGCTCTTTTACACATACCTGCGTATTTCAAACAGTTATTGCGTAAGGCTGAAACCACCCAACAGGCTTACTTCTGCAGGTGATGTCGTAAATGTATAGTATCAGTAGGTCTGTGGTGAACTTCGTGTTTACAGCCTCGGGCTCCCAGCACGTTCTACATTTACTAATAGTTGAGCTCTCCAACATGTTCTTTCTGTCAGGTGTTCTAATAAATGGGATTTTTTTTATTAATTAAGTGAAGATAATAATAATAATTTCTACTATTGATGGCAGAAGTTGAGTTAGCAGTAAACAATAAAATATTTTAATGTTTCACTATAATTTTCGTTCGTTCTTGCACGACGTTTTTGGTAATTTTTGGTTTGGTTTTGAGCATCCACGTCACAATGTCAGCCTTTCGGCTGTGATCTCTCTGAGGTGAATAATTTTCTCTATTTCTGTAATGGAGAAATGTAGAGTCAAAATACCTACGTCCTTGTTTTGCAGCACCAGTTTAAGGTAGTGTGGATGCAGACTGCACTTGTAAGTGGGTTGACAGCTAGGGATTACTCAAATCTCAATGTCATTTTGATGGTTCATTTTGTTTGATGAATTGTTCAGTTTAACTAGGCTGCTATTGGTACCTCACGTTGTAGGTAGGTAAGTACCTACTTGAATTTATATAAGCGAGTAATCAGGCTTTGCCTGTATTGTTTTAAAAAATCACTAGTTCTCAGCAACCTGCTAAGCAGTGGTCTAAACCAGGCAGGCGTTATCTGAGGAAGTGAAATAAGATATTCCGACCAGGTGTTTCGTCCTCTTCCCCACGTAGTCTGCTCACAGGGTCACCTGTGGAGGGCCCAGTTGTGCTCAGATGTTCACGGAAGCACTCATGCCCAGTGAGCATCCCCATCAGGAGTAGCATTTTCCTTCTTGGTAATTCCAGTTGCTGCTGAGCCTCTTCTCCTAGAGTGCCCCCATTGTCATCCTTCAAAATCTTTGTTCGGGGATGTTCTCTAATACCTCCTGTGTGCTTTCCTCAATATTCCATCAAGGTTCTGACCGAGCATTTAGCAATCCAAAGACAGGTAATAAAAAGACAAGCCACTCTCTGTGCTTTGCCCCTCTGCTCCACCTTGCCCCACAACACTAGTGCCCGTAGAGAACCACTGGTCTTACTACTGCAGTGTACATCCAGTGTACCATCTTAGGCATCAAAACCCACATTCTCTTTCCACAATTCTCACAGCTCTGTGCCTGCTCCTGTATTGTGCTTTGGAATCTACCTTGTACCAAGTCTTCTGCATACCCCTGGCAGTAGTATCCTCTTTCACTGTCTGAATGAGGCTGTCCACAACTAGGGGCCACGAATGAGGTGAGATGACTCCCCCTTGCAGACAACCCCCAGTGAGGGTTACCACTAGCCTCTCCTCAAACATTGCAACCCCTACCTTGCGATGTTCCAGGATGGTTTCGATCCAGTCAAATAGGGTTTTATCGACCCCATGTCTACCCATTGCTCTGACCATGGACCCAAAAGAGAGGGGTGTTTAGTATATCTCTTTTGGGTCCATGGTCCCATTTATCCTGGACATTGAAGGGGTGTTTAGCAATACCTATGTCCAGGAAAACTCATGCGTTATATGCTTGTTTTCCAAGCCCCCTCCTATATCTTCCCCACCAGGTGATGAAGTGTGGTCCTGCAGGACTGCTCATGCTGCTTACAGTGCAGCGGTCTGTCTACAAGGTAGTTACCCCTCATAAAGCTGTCTACCACTTTTCCAATGTCTTGAACTTGGAGATAGACTTATAGGTCGCAGGTCGTTGGCCCTGCTATGATCCCTCCATCCCGGTTACCATCTTTACAGTCCTCCAGGAATGTGGCATGTAGCCAAAGCCGATATTGGCCCTAAAGAGTCTGCAAAGATATGGCTCCTCATCTCCCTGATGTAGAAGAACAGGATGATGCCATCTGGACCTGGTGATTTGTAGGGCTGTTTGACCCTATCATACAACATGACACACAGCCTTGCAATTTCCCATTTTTCCCTGAAGGTACTGGTCAAAATTCCTCCCTCCAGTACCTCCACCTGGAGACTTGCAGCTGTAACCAACGCAGATTCTAGAAAATGCGTATCAAGAATCACCTGAAGCATTTCTCCCACACTCTCCATGAATCCTCCATTGTCTTTTACCAGTATGTCGCTGTCTTAGTGTCTCTGTCCTTCAGAGGTGGCCTCAACTCCCTCACAGAACATCCTCCACAATCCTATATTTGCATGCCTTCCAGCCAGATTGTAGGGTGCGAGGTCCTGCTTTTACCCCTCCCATCCTGCTGTCCTCCTTGCCCTGTTAGTCCTGTCAGCGAACGCCAAAAAAGGGGCTGTAGACAACATGGAGGCCATCAGAATTTTTGACTTCAGGAATGTGTTCAGAGTGGTCCGGGGATGAACGAACTTAACTATACAAGGTGAGTTTTGGGGGAGGGGGGGGGGGGGGGGGAGGAGGTCTTCGATGTTTTGGTTTTTCGCTCGGTTGGTTGGTTGTAACATCAGAAAGTGTCTGTCTGAAAGATAATTAAATTTCCTACAAGATAACGGTTCAGTTTTTTCTGTCTCAAATACATTTCGTGACCTTTGGCCTTCGAAAATTTAAATTTAAAAACTGTTTACTACACTTTTTTGATACACTTTTGGTTTTAGCGACTGGGCCTACAGTTTTACAGCCAGACTCTGGGAGATGAAGTTATAGAGGATTAAATGACCTTCAAAATGGTGTGTTCATGTAATATCTTATAACCAACCCGTCAAAAGCTATGCTTTGAAAAACTTCTGGTAAAACAACCAATTCTTGCTGAAAATCACACACCGCTTCTTCTCATTTTTCTTCTATTGTAATGTTACACAAATAGATGTACCTGTGTTGCCGAAGGTTTTACTCATTAGACCCTTAATATGAATTTCTTGAATTATGTTGCTACCGTATCACCAAAAAACGACGTCTCAGTGCCGCTGACGGCTTTTTTATGAAAACGGCTAATTTTGGGTGTCGTGAAGAGAAATTGGGAGATTTACGTTTCAGACTACACCATTAGGGATTTTAAATGTTTGTGACGTAAAAGGCGCGGGGGCGTCACAGCGGTGCCAGTTGAAAAATACGTGTTTGATGTCTATTTCTATAGACTTCAACATGCATTAAGTTGATAGGTAGCATGTTTCTGGGAAACTGGTGTGTAAAATCAACAGATGCATTATCTCTTATAACACATTTAATTGACCAAGAAGATCAGCAGAAAGGGCTGGAGACCTCCTCTTCATCCATGCCTTTACAGGCTGTGACAGCAATTCTGCAGTATTTAAGAATATATCAGAAATAATGTAGGAATTGAAATGTAACCAAAGCTCATTGTGAAATACATGCAGAAAATTGTACTCTTGAGATTTCTTCACGCCCTTTTTTTGCTCCCAACCCAAAAATTCAGGGGGTAGCTCGTTACCTGGCAACTAGTAATGCGAAGTTTATAATGACTTTGTCTTTTCAGTACACCCACCAACTTCTTTTTAGAATAATGAAAATGGTAATTGATTGCTGCAGAATTGTTGTTGCAGCATGTAAAGACATGGATGAAGAAGAGGTCCAGCCCTTTCTGCTGCATCTTCTTCGTCATGTAAATGGGTTTTTGATAGGTGTGGTTGACTGCAAAAAACTGACATATAGTATGACAAGGGAACAATATTCTGAACCTATTCTGTAATATATTACGAAGTAAGTAACCATGGACTACTATATATACTTATAAATTAATGTTTTTATGTCGTTTCAGTGACAGTTTTATAACTTCTAGAACTTATAGTACATACACTAGGACGAAATATCTATATATCTATCATTTTTATTTTTATTCATTCGTATGATGAAGAAGACAATGATATAAAGTCGAAACACGTACTAAACCTACATAATACAAGAATTTCATAAGAACTCCTAACATTTATTTGTTTTTGTTGAGAAAATGGTCATCTCATCAACAGTTACTGAGAGTAAATGGTCGTTTCGACTTCCCCATTGACCTACAGCATGTCTTGGGTCTTTTGGAGTCCCCGTAGAAATAAACACTCCCTCAAGGCTACTGAGCCTCTTACACAGCTCCCCCTTATGAAAGCCACTTTGACCTCTAATGCACTCTTGGGCAACTCGTTACATACCGTCTGACATAATGTTGACCTATAAGAGTCAATACATCTGTTGATTCTACTCAACGTTTCTCAGAAACATGCCTACCTAACTTAATGCATGTTGAAGTCTGTACAGACACAAAACAGGTATTTGTCAATTGGTGCCACATTGGCAACTTGTCGCCCTGGCACCATTTATGCCCTCCACATTTAGAAACCTCAGTGTTGAAGACTGAAATGTATAATCTCCCTCTTTCTCGTTATGACACCCAAAATTAGTGTTTATCATAGAAAGGTTTTTGTATTGCGACGTGGTGGAAAAATGAGAAGAAGGGGTGTGTGGTTTTCAGCAAGAATTCGTTGTTTAATCCAAAAGTTAAGCGCTATAGCTCTTTACCAGTTGAAGATAAGGGTATTACCTACATAATTACTTAATTTTCAAGGTAATCTAATCCCTACAACTTCTTCTCCCAGAGTTTGACTGTAAAACTGTAGGCCCAGACACTAGAACCAAAAGTTTGTCAAAAAACTTGTAGTAAAAAACTTTTTTTTTTAAATTTAATTTTTCTTTCTTGAAGGCGAATATTTCGGAATGTATTGAAGATAGAAAAAACTGGATTCCTATCTTGTAGGAAATTCAATTCTCTGTCATTTGGTGGGGCTGTTTATGATTATTACGACATACCGTAGCCGAGCTTATGAGCAAAAAACCAAAACATCAAAACTTCTCGACTCCCTCCCCTCAAAGCACGCCTTGCAGGACCGGGGACTTTTAGTATGTTCATCCCCTAACCACTCGGGGCACATTCCTGAAGTCAAAAATTTTGAAGTCCTCCATGTCGTCTACATCTTCTTTTGGTGTTCGTTGACCGGATTAAGAGGTTAAAGAGGACAGGAGGACGGGAGGAGTAACGTCAAGCCCTGGCAACCTGCAATCTGGCTATAGCTCATCATCTACATACTCTTTATTGACCAGTTGAAGAGTCTTTGACTTCCTTCCGCTTCCTCTTCAACTCTTCATGTCACATCCCTTTTGGAGCTCCTGGTGATAATCGGGCAGTTGTTATGGAATGAGGAAGCGGGCAGCTCTGCAAAAAGCTCCTACCAAACAGTGCTGAAATTTCGGGGTTAGGGGGAAGAAACTGTTTCTATGTACACACTGAACGGAGTGGAAGGAACAAGTTTCTATATGCAAATCCAAAAGCAGCTACTTTGGCAGGCAATGGATATCAACAGGGTTGATATGGGGGGGGGGGGGGGGATCGTATGTACATGATCTAATGAGCGGGACGATATTTTCTCCGACACATGCCAGTTCCTAATATGTGTCGCAGTGAATGGTTTTGGCACAGTCAACTAACCTTACCTAACCCTATTACAAAATGTGGGTAAACTTTCCTCATTCACCAACACTCAAGTTCTCCACCACCAAATAGTCATGCAGCCCTCTTGAATTAATGTCTGAGCTCCTCCTTTCTGTGTGGTGCGGGTTGCAGTCCCATCCAATCACAACTGGGGGCCTATTCACTAAAATAGATAGTGGAAAGAGATTATCTATTTTGAAAATCTCCCGCGAGAGATAGTCTCCCCTGGGAGACAGTCTCTTCCAATGTCTCCCGGGTTCGTCTATTTTACTGAATAGCTCCAGAGACCTTGAGAAAGAGATATGGATCCTAATACACGAAAATGCCATAGTATCCATGAAGTGCGAGATATTTGTGCCCCCGGGAGTTCAATTCCTTAATAATGAACGCATTTCTTAGTAATACCTATTCAATGGGTACCTACCTACCTCAATCCATACTTGGACGTTTTTACTCACGAATCGGATAAAAGTTTAAATTAAATTGAAAAAAGTCTCAATTATAAACAGAAAAAGTCGAATTAGGGGCCTTAATGCTTGTATTATATCTATATTATGCTAATGAACGGCACTTAGGTAGGTAGGTACCTACCTCAACCCGTACTTGGACGTTTTTACTCATGAATCAATAATTATGTATATTTTTAATTAAAATTGAAATGAAAAATTTAATCTTTATGAAATGAAAAACTGTATGAAATGAAAAAATACACTATCAAAATTATGTACCGATGTGGTTGCGGATGAACGAGGATATTACACAATCACTGTGAAACAAACCAGAAATAGACTCTCTCTTTCGAGGAAAGAGACACCTAATTAGCTGTCTCTCTGAAAGAGATCGAGAATGCCAAGATGGCCGCCAACTCTCTCTTTTAAAAGTTACTGAATAGCCCTGTCATGGATACTATAAAAATCTATTTTGCCAAAAGAGAGTGTCGGACCTGAAAGAGATGTCTCTTTGGCTTAGTGAATAGGCCCCCTGTAATGCTGTCCTGGAACAGAACTGGACGAGTCTTTTCACTTCTTCTGCTGGACGTTCAAGTCAATAAGGTAGGTATACTGATACCGGACCCATTCCCTAGATCCTTCTGCCTCATCATCACTGATGTCGTCTCCCTGCAGCAGTACTAATTTATTAACAGAAAGGGTACCCCTCTACTAATTCGGACGACTCAAACTGGTAGAAATCAGTGGGTAACTCATTTGTTACGTCAGTACCTTCTGAGAGATAATGCAGTCGACAAAATTAGTCCACTGCAATTGATTTGATTTGATTGATTTTTGTTTGAGTTTTAGTCAAGGCAGAGATAATTTTTTGATCTCAATATTAAATAACTCGTTAATGAGAAAATATCATCTGTAGACGTTTCAGTACTTGCTGACAGTGGCATGCAATGGACAAATTTTGTCTTTCGCATTATCGCTCAGAAGGTGTTGACACGTAACAAAAATGAGGGATCCCCCATCCTCACCTATTTCTGCCACATTTTGTTGTCTGCACATGTTTTTTCTTTCCACATCCATTTTTTTGCATGAGGTTTAATTGAAAAGGTGGTTTAATTAAATTGGCAAAAGGTTCAATTCATTTGGTAAAAGGTTTTATTCATCTAGTAAAAGGTTTAATTTAGCAACAGATCCTGTATTTGAGGAATGAATTTAATAAAAATCTGTGCCAAAACTAAATACATTTAGCCTTCAAAGAAAAAATTGAATTAATCAAAATGACGGAAAATTTGGCCAATTAAATTAAACGATGCTGTTTTTTTAATAACCAAAAGGGGAATCGGCTCCGGATGAAAGAAATCATACCTAGCCATTGGTGGTGGTGGTGGTGAGGAAAGAATCCCTAAAATCGTTTGAAAAAAGGCAAAAATAAAAATTGAGGAAGGGCAATCAAGTTTATAGATGAATTGAGAAAAAAACAGAAAAATCGAATAATATAGGTACCTTGCTCACATTCTTTCAGCGAGTTGGAAATGGAGGGGGGTGAATTCAAAAAGTAGAAAAGCAAGCGGCTCACAATTTCAACACACTGGGAACAATGAAAATACCAAATCTAAAATAAATCGCAACCAGGAGGAGAAACGGTGGAGGCGCCAGGAGTCCAGGATGGTATCTGTGAGCCAGCTCGCTCTGCGTACTCGCTCTTCCAGTGTCACCCGCTTGTTCCTGCTCCTGACGGGTTGTCGCACCTTGTGTAAAGCTGGAAGTATGAACGAAATGTTCACCTACCACCATCCTCCATCCTTTGTTCAACGACTACACTTTTCTCGAATACTACTGGACAATTTTCTCGAATGTTTGTTGTGAAAAACGCTGGAATGAAGTTTGGCAAAGAAAACTGGAGACACATTGAAAAAATCAAGGACGTCACCAAAGGTTTTCAAGGATCAGACTGGTGCCACCTGGAGATATGCCCTGAATCAGTTACCCCGACACCCGCTGTGGTGCTAGAGGGGATTCTCTTGCCGCCAATATCTAAGGTTAACTCGAGACTGTGGTCCTCCACTGTTTGCCCCAAGCACCATAAGGGAGTTGGCACTTTCCGCGTGGGAGCCGAAATCGCCGATCACCCTCGGTGGCGGAAATTATTTTATTATTAATTATAGGAAATTATTAATTTGGTTTCGAATTTCCACTTACTGCTGGGTATGTGAGTTTCCATTTAGGGTGCATCGTTGTCTAAGAAGAAAAACTGGAAATCGGTAAACACCACGAGAAAATACGTAAGCGGATCGGAAATACGAAAACGGAAATAAACAGAAAACGCCATTACAACTGTTGGCCTACCTACCGTTGTGTCGTTTCCTTTTGTTTACAAAAACGTTGCAGATAACTCATAAAATTACATGTTATAATGCCAAACAATTATAGCAACGTCTTCAGTACTGGAATAATAGAATCAGCAATGGAATAATGAAAAATGTGAACACTTACCACCAATAACAAATCCTTCCAAACTGGAAAACAGCCCCAATAAAGCCCGCGTTTTCAGTGTCGAGGAGCAAAAACACAACAAAGTGGAATCGCGAACTGTCAACTATGGCTGTGTCAACTATGTAGTGTAAAAAATCACCGCAATGCGTCGTGATCGTCGATAATGAAGTTATATCACTTTCCGATAGATTGTGTAAAGCTCTTCAGCACTCCTCAGATGAGTAGCTCCGTCACAGGGGCTGGTCACGGAACGCGGAGGAGTTTCGCGCGGAAAGTGTTGGAAGGCAAACAAGATATCTCGTCTTTCAGTTAGACCTTTTCGGAACGTATTTGGCCCCATCTATGTTTTTGGGGGTAGATGCGCCAAAAATGAAGTGGTGACCCAAACCCTCTGTATTTCTATAGGGTTGCTGGGTTTGTGTTTCGACACCTCGAAGTCTTTGAAACAAGCTACTGAGGAGGTGGGGAGCTACTGATTATATAAGATTATATACACCCACTGATTATATAAGAACCATATAGAATAAGATATGCTTCCACGGTTTTGTAAACTAAAATATTTTATTACACCTATTTCCTTACGCTATTCTAGGGTGCCAGATACACATAGAGCATTGTGGAAATTCACTGAACTATCCCATCATTCTGCAAGGAATGGTGTGGGTTCATTGAGAGCTCGCTTTGAAGTAGCTGATGGACCTGGTGACCCTACTACTATTGCAGCTCAGTTTAACTGTGAAGGAACTACTTTGTCTGGAATTGACTTTGTACTAGTTGGCAATGGTTACAGAATATCTTTGGTCAAAAGGCGTTTCATATCAGGTATGTCTATAGTACTGTTTGGGTATTATAACTACAAATGAAAGGTATCAACGGGTGCTTTCAAAAAAGGTTTACCTATACTATAGGTTGGAATTAGAAGTAAGTTTGTAGAAAGAGGGAGAGAAAAATGTGGAATGTCCCTCTATTTCTGTAAAACTTTTTTTTTCCCCGTTACAGTTATCTTCTCGCTCAACTACTTGATAAATTCGTATTCGAAGGTTTTTGAAAGGTGATGAATCCAATTCATAATGAAAATTACTAAGTCTGTCATAATATCCTTCTGAAATACTCTATTTCCTTCCGAAATACTTGAGCAATTAGCTAAACTGGAACGTAGGCAGGTAACTGTTGCATCATAGTTGTAGTTGAATGCTGTGCAGTAGGTTAAGAAAAAAATTCCTGTATCTAATATGTAGGTGCCTTCCTAAGAACTGGCACACTTTTTATTTTTATTCCAAAAATCAGAAGTGCAGAAATCAATTTAAAAACAAATGTTGGTAGGAAAAAGTTTTGTTGAGGTCGGTCCTGCGATTTTATAGAACTATTTAAAGTTTAAATTTTTTGAGCACTGGCAAAAGTGGCTTCCTGGTTGGCTCCGGCAAATTTCAGATGCGTGATACATCTATTACGAACTAAATCACTCGTGAAGAAATCGTGGAAACCCATTTCAAAGATAAACGGAGTTATTGAAAAAATAGTCTATTTCCACTAATACACGAAAAACGCAAAAAATACTGTTACACGTGCGTTATAAATTTTATAACAGCTGAGCGCAAGTGTAACAGTGTTTTTTGCGTTTTTCGTGTATTAGTGGAAATAGACTATTTTTTCAATAACTCCGTTTTTCTTTTTTCTTTATACATCTATTACTATATTGTATTCCTATTGCCGTTACTTAGCGTGTGGTTCGAACACTGGGCTCTGTATAAGTGGCAAGATTGAGTGGTTGATTTTAAATTGACATTAACCAAAAAACAGCACTACAGCACTTACTGCCTCTCACTGCCTTTATCAACCATTGAAACAATAATCTCGTTTATTATATTTCTATTATCGTATCTTTCTAGAATTTCTCCAACTGTTTGAACTTTACTCTTACCTCTTTTTTAATGAAGGACTTGAATTTTTAGAGACTTGTGATAACTGTGTTGGTCAGTGATCCTACCCAATCACGCAATTGTTGCTAAAATCTGTCAGCCCTTGTCCATGGTTTGTTGTACTCGAACCATGTATCCACATCACCCTCTCTCGCTGGTTGACTTCATATCTGATCATGAGCGAGAATCGAATGGTCTCAGTGATTGTAGTTGTAAGGAGCTTACACAAATCACACTTGTTTTTATGAAATCGAGTTTGTTATTCTGACATAATTTTTTGCCTGTGAAAAGTACCTAGTTATTTTGGATACTTTTGGGTGGGCAATTATCGTCTATCCAAAACAAGCACTTCTGGTACCTACTGAATTTCTGTTAACATTCCTGTTAACGTTAGACTAAACCAAAAAGCTTGGGTAATAGCTTCCAGGGCTAAAAAATGCATTTTAAAAGAACGAGAAGACGCAGCTAAAGTGAGTCAACTGGGCAACCAATACGTCATTGTTTTAAGTAAACTCTTATTGATCTCTTTGACAATGATAAAATCACAATCAGATTTGTAATTTAATCATTCCACAGTTGCTAAAAATTTCGAATTAGATCGAATATTTATTTCATTCTGATGCAACCAAAGGTTGGATTTGTAGTAGTTCACATAAAAGTGATCAAATCTTGAGTAGGAAATATTTTTTCACTTTATTTAAAAAAATCAGGAATATGAGTTATTTATTGACTTCTAAAAAGCCAAAAAAAGTCAAAACAAAACATTCTGGATCGACGTCGATGAAACAGCGTCTCATAACTTACTTTTGGTTGATTATTCAGTGAATAATACACCTATGTATTCACTCAGCAAAAAATTTGTGTAAAACCCCCTCAAATTTTTTCTTTTGCGTTTCAAGGTACGTAGATTCCAAAAATTCAATGTCCGTACGCCATCCCCCGTGTCATCCGTATCTACTTTATTTTCGGTGTAGCAAATTCCTTCTTTCGCACACAGTCCATTAGGGCCCTAGTTGTGTACCAAAACCTTGCAGCCCGATCGGAATATACCCAGGGGTGTTACGAGTGAGAAGTGGGTGTAAAAATATGGTTTTTTGGTTAAGTAAAATTTGGTCTGAAATCGTCTTCTTCCGCACACAGTTTGGGTCCCCATTTGGGAACACATTTGGGTCCTAATATTGTGATCCGAAGCTCAGCAGCCCGACCGGAATACACCCAGATGTGTTATGGGGGGAAAATTTGTGTAAAAATAGGCGTTTTTGAGGGTTTTTTTTAGGTTTTAGTAAACATGAGCTTGTGAGGTATAGTTTTCCATGTTTTTTAGAGCGAGAAGACCGAATATGAAGTCGATTTTGACCAAAGAGTGATGAACTGACATTGTAACGGAGGTCCAACTCCCAAAATTCATTTTTTATTAATCAAAAACCTGGGAAATTGTCTAAAATCGCCATAAATTTGTACAATAACACTAGATTCAGGTATTAACAAGTGAATCAAGGCAATCAAATGCCACTGTCAATGACCAACGATAATTGTAAAAAAAAGGAGCTTAATTCGTGTTTTTGGGGGCCAAAATTGCGGGGAAACCATCAAAAATAGCTATTTCAATTATTGCACATGAAAGAAACAATAAATGAACAGCCTACGTTTCTGTAGCTATGTCCAATAGAATAATCAACCCATGTTACAAGGACTTTGCAGCGTTTTTATAAATGTTTTTACCGATGAATCTGATAGTAGCATATTCAAAAACGCTATTTTTCACGTAATGTTGAGCAATTCTGGTCATAACAGCAATGATGGAACATGAGCATGAGCTCTTCTTATCTTTAATCCACAATGATGTGGTCATTTTAAATTTTACTGTAGTAATTAGGGGAGAAAATGACGTTCGAATGTAAAAAAAAGTGGGAAAAATGTAACTCTTCCAAAATATTGCTTGTACAAAGGAAGTCTTGATAGAGTTGAGTTCATTCCATTTACTCATTGTTTCGCCAGCTGGAGAGTCAACCTTTTGAAAATCAAATTTCGCGCAAACGTCGGTTTTCCAGCAAAAACGTCACGTAAGTATGTATGGCTTAAAAAACGGATTTTCAAAGATATTTTTTGGGAAATTAAGAATTTGAACTAATGGTCATCCGTTACTTTGTAATCTGAATGAACATGACTATTTTGGACGGCTGTGGCCACTTACGCGCTCCATCAGAGCACTCATTACAGCCTGACTGAGAACTTGTTGAGACCAGAGTGGTACGTCGTGCACAAAAAATTATGTCAAAAAATCATTTTCGGGTATTTTGAACAAACAAATTGTATAGTGATTTTGATCACTACTTGCAGTCGATTCAGCCACCAAAAAAATATGGTAAATGACACCTCACATGCCTACATGACCCCATGCCTGTCTTGAAACAAATATAAACACAAACCAGGTAATTAATCGCTCATCGACAGTGTAATTTGGTACATGTTGTTCAGTAATATTGACATTTTCGGGTAGGTATTTGTTGTGCTTCTGCGTACAGTAATGCCCGGAACATGAAAATTTAGTTAAGTTACTAGGGAGCCATTTCCTAACTTCCCTATACTGTTGGTCGCAAAGTACTGGGTTTTCAGAGAAACACCCTGACGAATGTCACAGTCAGGTTTGGATTGACTTTATGTGGGACCAACCTGCACCTTGTAATGGATGAGGGGATGTAACTACGCCACCAATACAGCGTAGTTTTCCCCTCTCCACTCAAGAGAGGTAGGGAGGCAGTGTGACAGCTGCCCCCCGGAGACACTGGTTTAATACGCAATGCCTCAAGGAGTTGACTATTCGTTTTCGTGAATCGACAGCCCCATCAGCCGTGTGTCAAAAAGATCGGGAAGAGCCCGGATCCAGTATGGACGGGATTCCCATATACCGTCACCTCCTCCCCTTAGAAACATACTTATTTGAAGAATAAGTAGGTGAAGTTAATATTGACACGGGACTGAAAGTAGTATGGAGTTCTGATTCAGGTCTGGTTCATCTGAAAAACCCCAAAGCTGATAGTTTCCATCGTAATGGTACTACTGTTAATTATTTACTGGTGGAGAACTTAGCTCTTTATAAATATCACTTGGCGGACTTGGAAATAAAAAGAAGGAGGAAAGTAGTTGTCAGAGGTTCTGGTTCAGGAAAATTCATCTGAACAACCTCTAGGTGACTAACATCCATCATAAGATGGAACAACTGGAATTGGAAATAGACACACACAAAAAAAAAGAAAAGAAAAAATACAAAGGAAAAAGAGACAAGAAATACAGTTGGGTGGCATTGAACGCCAGGCATTGAGCGCCTTTAGAATAATAGCTCAATTTGATGAAGAACAGAAAAGGGAAAAAGATAGAGATGTAAAAGAAAATTGAATGGTCGAAGTGTGTATTCATAACAAAGGGTTATTAAAAAGAGGATTCCTTCTGGAAATCCTCAGACCTCTTCCTTCTGGAGAAGCTCTCAAAAATATAAAGTGGATGGGATACAGAGTATAAAATCCAGCACGCTCCCGCCAACCATGCTCTGCTACCATGTAATGGTTGAGGGGGTGTAACTACGCCGCCCATATAGCGTAGTTTTCCCTCTCCACTCAAGAGAGGTAGGGAGGCAGTGTGACAGCTGCCCCCAGAGACACTGGTTTGGTTATTACGCAATGCCTCCAGGAGTTGACAGTTCGTTTGTGTGAATCGACCGTCCCATCAGCCGCGTTTCAAAAAGATCGGGAAGAGCCCGGATCCAATATGGACAGGATTCCCATAGGTATACTGTCACAACCTATCCACAATGTTGCAGCTAATTCTGTTTCTTTTCACCGATTTGTGTAGTGATGATCATAATTTCAAGGGTGTAGCATTCAGTCTGTCAATGGCTCCTACAATACTCTGGACGACTAATGAGGGCGGGCTGACAGTGGTGGCTTTAAGCATAGAAAGAACTGAACAGGAAAATAGAAACTTCGGGTCAGAAATCTTGAGCACAATTCATTATTATTATTTGATTTTTATTAGTATTTTTTGTTTTTACAAAGTTTACTGCAGTCTCCAGTCAATACCCCATATGTAAAAAGCTGAAACAGATTTTAGAAAATGGTCTAGTTGAAGTACAGAGTTAGTTTGCGTTTAAATTACCTACAAACGAGAAGCAAACAAAACCATTGTGGAAAAATCTGCAGCATTTTTTCTCGATTGACATTAAATGAAATGCGGAATTTTCGTCAAAACTTTTTCTTGGGAAAAAAGATTCAGAACTATTGGAAAAACGGTAGTTAGAAGCCTATTTTCAAAAACTAGCAATATTTTTGAAATGGGGGTGATTAAAAGTAAAAATGTGGCAAGAAATGATGGATCAGGTCTATTGACAACCGAGTGAGTGGCTAATGGCCCAAGGAGATGGAGCGAAGTTTTGGAGGCGAAGGTTCTCAATGCTGCCAACTACCTAACATAGGAGTGGCAAACTTTCTTGGCAACCTTGAGGACCCTTCGCTGTGACTTTATGTGAACCTCCTCTCCATTTGATTTTGAACTAAAAGTGAAGAATTGGGGTTTTAACCAAGGCTCCCAAAATTAATTTTTTATGAGTCAGAAACCTTGGAAATTGTCAGAAATCATCATAAGTTTGTATAATAACAGGTGAATAACAGTGAATAAAGTAGTATCAACAGGTGAATCAAGACAATTAATTGGCAGTATCAATGATCAGAGATGATTTGAAAAAAATAAAATAAAAATACCTAGGAGACTAATTCGTGTTTGGAGGTGGGGGGTGGGGGGTGGGGGGGCAAAATTGGTAGAAACCATCAAAAATAGCTATTTCAATTATTGCGCATGAAAGAAACAATAAATGAACAGCCCAAATTTCTGTAGCCCAACCCATGTGACAAGGACTTCGCAGCATTTTTAATTTATTTATAAATTTGCGGTTCCACTCATCCATCCATTGCAGTTTGGTACATTGTTTAAAGTGATGCACTAGCTCTCCAAGCAGGATTTGAGTTATACTACTTGGTGATTTACCTAATACGTCATTTCTAACGAGAACTCAGAAATTTAAATTTCACACTCGTTTTCTACCTATACTTTCCGACATAAAGACCCCTTTATGTGGTAAATAAGTGTTAATTTCCGTTATAGAACAGAATTTGGCCATAAAAATGGGAATGTGTAACCCACGAAAATTGCCTATTATGGAAACAGAAATGATGGGTCCTGACTAGGGAAATCAGTTATTTCAGTGGTCTCATCTAGGAAATGAATCTCAAAGAACAGATAAAAGAATATACACTCCTATTTTAAATAAACATATAAATAAAAATCAAAAATATTTCTTCACGAAGGTACCTAGCCATATAGGAAGTCTTAAAAAGTACGTGTTATTACCTTTGTAAAACCATCTTTTAATATGTTTACTTTGATCCATGCTTGAGTTGAGAGTTCCCTCAGGGAAAGGCTGGATTGATGGTTGTTACAGGTATGTGTCTCTTCCGTGTGTGTCTCTCTGGCGTATTTCAGTTTCAATACGAAAACAGGGGTTTATATGCTCTGAGATACGTAGTTATGTTAGGAAATAGTTGCGCAAACTCTATTAATGAAGGATTATCCACTCCCGGCAACAGAATCCGCGATAGTTGCTCATCCCTGGAGAGCGTATCCGACTAAATGGTGGGGGGGGGGGGGCTCGCCGTATCTAGGAAATGAATCTCAAAGAGTAAAAGTTACGATATATTGTAAATATATTCATTTTGATCATTAAATTTATAGTCTGTTGTTATATAGACACTTATCGTTTTTCTCTAAATTTTAATGAGTAATTATGTTTTTAGGGAAATACGTCTGCGATGGGCGACATGCTGAAGCCAAAACTCGGTATTCCACTCCATCAAATCCAGACTGCTAGCATCTGCAGGTCTTTATTTTTTACTACTTATGTTATAGTTCTCTTATTGTAAGAAATAGACCCTGCCTATTTTTAAATGTTTCAAGCAGGGTGATGTCCTAGCATGTCTGCTGCTTCACTAGTTCCTCAAAAGTAGTTAGGGGTACCCAGTTTCATGAATGTGGCATCAGCTTTCTCAAACCAGTACCTAAAACCTCCGGCCTATGAAGAGATTGAAACAAATTACCTCTGGGAGCCGCAGAAAAAGCCTCTGTCTCGTAAAGGGCAGCAGTGGCACATAATGGCAGCTGGCAACTAAGCTGTTTGAAATTAAATACATTCTTGGACCTCACTTGCCAAGAAAGAATCAGATATATGTTTGCTACGTTGCCTAGTCCTTCATTAGGAATCAAAAACTTGGGTGGTGACCCAGCAGTTTAATTATGTTGGAAAAATATAATTATTGATTAAAAGCACCTTTCCTCCAGGAAATCCATATCTGAGAACGTTTAATGGGAGTACCGGGACGATGAAAAACTTTCTGCCTGTAGAATAATTAAAGTTATCAAGTTGGTGACATTTTGTGTGGGCTTAAATATCTCAAGTGTATGGTAATAAACTAGTTACGCAGCTTTTACTTTCACACCTTCTCAGCATCAATACTGATATGAAGTTACAACTTCAGAAACCAAATAGCTGAAGTGCAAGGATCGGATGACATGGCCTCATGACCGTATGAGAGGATGGCGTTTCTGGGGCTCTTTACTTCATCTGGGTTCCGCTTGGAGCCTGTTGCGAGAGTTGTCAGTGTTCCAATCAGTATTTTTGGCTGTTTTTTCACCAGCCCGACTGATGCTCCCCGTAAAACATAGAAACATAAATGTTTACCAGCCCAACCGATGCTCCCCGTAATACACAAAATGGGGACAGCCCGACCGACCGATGCTTCCCATAAAACACAAGATATTGTGTTTTAAATACGGTAATCTCGGAGTGGTTGGCAACTATTTTATGGGGAGCATTGGTCGCGCTGGTGAAAACTCACCCTACACGTGCTCAGTCCAACTGGTCAGATGCAACAGCGGAATCCAGACAAACTAAAGATGACCGGGAACCCCATCCTCTCGTTCATAACTGTCACAGCTATAGGGGAGCTTCAGTGGATAGCGCCCGCTATGGGCCATTTAGTTAAGTATATTATGATAGTGAATGAATATCTGTGAACATATTGTTTTTGTAGATAGAAAACAACCTTTATATCATGTAAAACATACTACGGTTGGAACTGTAAGGATTCTAATATGCTACTGATGTTTCATGTTTTGTAACAAGAAACCCTTGGTAATCAGGTGTTAAATCTGAAATACATTCCATATTTTGGTCTGATTAGCATACATTTCAGCAGGCCCGAGAATTCACCGTTAAATACTCCTACATCTCAGAATTGTTTTCTTTTTCTTTCATCAGGTTCCAAGCCTTCAATGCAGTCATTTTCATGGTGACATTTCGAATTTCTCAAATCTGAACCTGCTTGTATTCCAATGATCGAAGCGTACAATCGTTTGCTGAGCTGATCTCAACTTAGATTTAACAACAACAATAAAAAAGAGTAAATGCCTATAAATAAAAATAATAAAGAAACAATTTATTGTTGTTTTAATTTAGAATAGGATTTTCAGCTTTTTAATAGTCATTCTGGTTTCTCTTTTAGTTCTAATACCAAGTAATGGAACTGTTTTGAGAACCTCAGTATTACATAGTATTAACCACACATTTACTGGTTGAATTCTTCAATATACTCAGAACAAGCTAACCTGGCTGATCTCTCGTGTTTCCTCAGTATAGAATGTTTCAGTTAATTGGAGGAAAAAACACCCATGATATCCAGCTGGGTAAAGTCCAGTGGGTAGTTTGGAAATTGAGTTCTTACCCAGTGGACTTTTGTTACAACTCATTATTCATAGGTTTATGTTCAATGTTAATTATATCTTGTTCCCTATGATTTCCACCTGAGTTTTGTAAATACACACCTGTCAAGTCCTGACCTGACAAGTTTATTTTAATTATTTGCAAGAACTTTGATCGTCATATTTGACTACATCATGTTTTCATTTATTTTCATTCCAAATTTAAATTTGATTTATATCAAAGACTGCCTTTTGGTGTTTCAACAATCTGATTGATATATGGGCAATGGATTTTTCTTAGACATTTGGGTTATAACCATCACTTTAACTACAGCAAAATGAAAAATTATTTGAAATCATTTTAGGAATGTTTCGCCACAGTACTATGAGTCTCCTTGTAGGGTTATTCCCTGCAAGAGTATGTGAGCAGTCTAACATATAAGTTGCCCTTGCTCCATTCCTGAATTTGATTCTTGCAAAAAGTCAGTAAAACCAGTGAAATTCATCTCAAGTACGTATAAAGTGTGTAAATTTCACTTCTCACATGTACATTGATGATGATAAGTGAACCCTTCCTGACTGGATCTCCAGACTGTATACCATATTGTGATAAAAAGCAGAAGAAAACACAAGTACATTTAAGTACTTCGGTTACATCAATCCTGCAAACACAAAACGGAACAACAAAATTATTTTAGAATTTTGAATATCCTCTGCTGAGCCCCAGTAAACATAATTCGACATGCTACACATGAAAAAACTAGAATCATTACCTAGTCCTATAATCAGAAACATCAATAATTGTGTATAAAATTTTCCTTCAGTCCATTCCATTGTCGCATTCCAACTTTTAACTTCCTGTTACATATAATTTTTGATTAGACTTCGATTGGCATATACCAAATGGGAGGTAAAAATTATTCTCTTATGCTTGATAAAAATCTTGTTTTTTTTTAAAATTATTATTATTATTATTTTTTGTTTATTGGATTCGCTCAGCAAACTTGTCTTATAGCTTCAGGTTTATTTTCCTACCATTTAAGGGGAAAATTCTCGTAGACCTATCTAGGCAATCGTATGCCTCAAAACTGAAACCGTCATTGAACGCAACACTGACTAGAAATAGTGAAAAATGTCAAATAGCTACCTACACTTGATGGAAATAGTTAACTCAGTGGGTCCACATGCTTGATGTATTTGATTCATTTTGCATTTCTTTGGTACCTACTCTTATAATTTATTACCATGTTATGTAGCCCTCAGCCCATTGCTCAGTCCTCAGTTGCCTACATGTCCCATAATCAGTCTATAATGCACCATTATATTTAGTTTATATAGCCTAGCTTCTTGCACCCCATAACATACAAGAGAGTGGATCAGAGCCCTAGAAGAGGTAAGTGCTCGCCTGTAATATAAAATTGAATATTCAGTAACTAAAAAGTCTCTACTGAGCTTATGAATCCACATATAATGGGCAGTTTTTGATTCTCATTTTACATCTTCAGGTACAACTGAATTCCATCCTAAGAATTTTGATACTGATATAATTCTCCTGTTCTTCTTACAGGATCCGTCAGAATGAGACTGCATGTTTTCAAAATTCTAGTACCTACTTCGAATTTAATGACCCTGGGGGTTTAAAGGGCGCAGGTTCTCTTGGGATTAATCAATCAATGGTGCGTCACATCTTAAACAAGGATTTATCGTTTCACCCCTATACAAAAGTTTACCAAAAATTGTTACATGGATCCACAGCAAACAAACAGATGGTAGGGGCTCTGCTGAGTATCCACCCTAACTACGTTTTCGGGGGTATTAGTCATCCGATTTCTTCCGGGTGGTCTTCTCCTCATCATCGTACCTGTTGCGTTGTATGTGGAGACCCACACCAAGACGTATTGCAGTTAGGAGTCAGGATGTGGGATCTGAAAATGAGTCAACAATCTCGCTGTGTCTGAACGACGGACCAGCCATTTTGGAATTAAAGGTATACAGTGAAGATGCCGTGATATTCACGCCACACCATGGTGTGAACTGAAACTCCCACTTCTCCTCTTTCCAGCAAGCTGTCCCCCACCCATAAAGGACCATCTCACTCGAAGTATTAGCATTTTGAAAAACATGCGTTTATTCTGATGGACCCTGTTTTTGTCTTGCTTTTTTTCAAGCTATTTCAAATTTT
This sequence comes from Leptopterna dolabrata, assembly GCA_954871275.1. Taxonomy (NCBI): domain Eukaryota; kingdom Metazoa; phylum Arthropoda; class Insecta; order Hemiptera; family Miridae; genus Leptopterna; species Leptopterna dolabrata. Next base: position 99,854,350 of record OX940974.1, read on the forward strand.
CTTACATCCTGATTTCTTGCTCAACTACTTGCTTTTTTCTTCTGAAAATGATAACACCACTTTAAAAAAAAATATCATTCCAAGAAATGTGATCATGAAGATTATGTTTTCCCACCCTCAAACATTTCCCAATATGTTACATGGAGAACTACTTCAGGTTTTCATGTCCATTAATGAGGCTAAATCCGTCCAAGTTATTTCAGATTATGCAGTCCAAATTAGTTGTTTTTTGATAGAAATTATTGACGAGTTTCTTTTAACTTTAATATAATACATGGTCCCCCCTTTATTTCCTCTAGTTATTTACGTATCATTCCTTGATAATTTTTTCTTGGGGATATTTTTCAAGCTGCGCAAAAGTGCAAGTATGCGATATTACAAACAGGAGGTACAGTCATAGGTACTCCATTGGTAGAGGATGGTCATCTCATCAATTATATTATAGTAGGACAATAATCATTTCTAATTTGGCTGCCCAGTATTTTGCTGATTGATACATAATATGCTTATATCACGAATTAATTGTTTTATTTAGTGAATCTTTGAAGAAAATGAGCTATTGCAATGGGTCCAACATGGTTTAATACACGAGCTTTGAAAATTCTATACAAATTAGTTTCAGAGCACTCTGAAACCATCCCTAGTGTTCAACATCTGTGACATGTATCTGGCTTCTTTCAATGTCTGATCTGATTTGATTCAACATCCGACTTTGGCTACGAGATGAAAAATACCAAATTTGGCCGTAATGTTTGTAATGGTAAACGAATTGATGAGTTCAAAGACATTTTCAATTACAAGTAGCGTTCAGGAATCGACCAAATGGCGAAAACCATCCAATAATCAATATAAATAGTATAGAATGATCTATCAAGACATAGAAAACTAGTTAATCGTGAAAAATATTTCTTCTCACAGAACGTTTGTAAAAATGGCTGAAACCGCTGGAAAGTTGTATCGATTCACCAAAAGTGGTGTAGAATGGTGACTTGAAACGTAAAAGACTGTTACGATAGGTAATCGAAAAATTTATATTATACACAGATATTCATATATCCCTGTCTACTGTATCTATATATAATTTAGAGCAATAAAAAAAATGGAGGTTTTCATTCGAAAAAGCAATGTTAGTGTGCGTTCCGCATGTTTTGTGGATGCACACGTGTACAAAAACGACATATAATTGGATTCTCCGGAAAAAATTATGGTGATTAGGTAACACAACTTTTTTAAGCCTATTATTAATGGAGAAACCCTGCTCGTCCATTACAAATGGGGCACCCTGTATATATTATATAATAGATTATATATTAAAATATTCTATGTCACTATCATCCCGTGGTATATGAATTTGGTGAATTGACTCAACGATGATTTTAGCAGTCTTTACCAATTCTTAGTTCCCAAAAATTCGATTTCGACCCTCTTTTTATTGGAAGAAATATTTTTCACAATTTATTGATGATATATTTTTATGTCTCGAGTCCTCATTCTATACCAACTGTGGTGTTTTTATATTGATTTATATATATTCATGATATTTTTTTTCTTTTCTCAAAAACAGAGTTGTTTGGGGACTATGAATTTGTAAAAATCTTGAAAAAAAAATTTCTGAAAGCCACCAACTTCGAAAATTCGCTCATAAGGTCATGCTGCACCTTCTATAATACCACAGATAGTAACAACAACAACAATGAACAGCTAAAAGTTTTTATTTTTGATAATTTACTAAGTAGTTAGCTGAGGTCATCTTTCATTTAGGACTAAGCTAGATACTTATTAGTTCATTTAGCTGAATTTGTAGTTCATATTATCTGGTCAGAAAGAAATTAGGTAGGGTCAACCAATACCTGGATCATGATATTCATGGTCAATAGGTTTTTATGGGAACTCTATTGTCGGTTATTCAACTTTATAAATGATTCAACTATAAATAAATACCAGCAGGTATCTTTCTGTTTGATTATACATATTTTCATTCCCACTTCGAGTATGTTGTTTCCCCATTTATTCATATTGCAAAGAGCAATGGGTAAGCTATATTTACTTAGTCAAATTTTATAGATATCCTTTGGGTTTTTTTGTAACACGAGATATTTTCTCAAATTGTGGACATTGGCTAAGGTCATCCATCCACCACATGCTCACTTAGATATGTATCCTGTTACAGCTCCAATGGCTTAAGCATTTATAATTGGCTTCTACTCATTGAGTTCATCTAGTGTAAATTTGAAGATCCCTCAATTTCACTGCGTGTGACTGTGTTTAACATCAGTCACTCAAATATCCCAACACTAGTTGAACACCTTTTGTTTTAGTTATTCAAATATTATTGTTATTGTGTTATGTAAAAATTTATAGCCTCTTGATTTATTGATTGTATATTCTATGTGATTATGAGAAATTATTTATAAAAAGTTGAGATGTAATGTAATATATCATATTGCATTGTTGATGATAGGAGAGCACTAAGAATGTTGAAATATATTGTTCTCCAGTACTACCTATTCATTAGGCAAGAAATTATTACTGCATATTCCTGAAATTAATATTAATGATATACAGGCTATTTTTTGTAATCCTTATTGGAATTGAAATAATCAAGGATCGTCTTTGTGATTCTAACTGAAGGGCTCATGTTACCTTACCTCAGTTCATGGAACTATATATAATTTAAAATGAATTAATCAAAAGTTCTGACGTTTATTGTATTGTTTTCCTCAGTATTCGAGAAAAGGTAGTAATAGTATTGAGGGTAGGTCCACATTACCCCATTCACTCCTTGGTAATCAAGCTTCTCACTGTCTCCTTGAGGGTAAATGTCACGGGTTTAGTTCCAAGACCTGCCACCACGTTGCACTTCAAAATGAGCCAATCCAATATTAGATTTATCTCTTAAACGGGACAACCTATTTTCAATCTGTAAAGAGTTCTCTAATCGTTATAAGCAACCTCAAGTGGTGACATTGAGTTTTGAATTTTAAATTTTTTTCATGGAGTTCCTGAAATTATTTTACTCAGTTTCAATTTTTTTTCCAAAAATCAACTGGTACTTTTGTAGCAAAAGAAATCGAAGAATCCAAATTCGTTTTCAGATTGAAAATCAGATCATTAGCTCAAATGGCATTTGGGAAAATTACTACGACAATAAGGGGCCTATTGTTAGACCCTAATCCTCTACGTGGGCGTACCTTGCAACGTTGCCGCCCCTATCCCCTTGATGTGAGCCAGCAGGCGGACCGAGTTCACATCCAAGTATTTTAGTAAGCTAAAAGATTTGCTTGGCAAAAATAGTCGGCTGCTGGATCAAATCCAGATACAGCCAAATTTTGGCTGAATCCTGTCTGGGTATCAAGAAGGACACATGGTTTTTAGTGTCTGACTGTTATCTTTTAGCGAATTTTCGAAGAAAAGGAAGCTATTGTTCTCGGTCCAAAATTTTTAAAACTCGAATTTCCGAAAGATTTTATACCAAAATCCGTTTCAGACCATCCTGAATTCACTGCCGAAAGACAAAAATTTATATATATATATATATATATATATATATATATATATATATATATATATATATATATATATATATATATATATATATATCATTCTAAGGGGGAGTTTTGGGGGGGGGGGGAATTACCCATAAATTCCCAAAATGAAACAGTCTGACAAGTGACACCTCATTTTAAAGGTTTTTGTACGCTGAACACGATGGTGAAATGAGAATTGCGATATCTCATTCCATTCTCAAACTGGAGCACTTTGAAGATGAAGGAACGTGGTTATTTCTTGAGATGTTCTTCCTGGTTCGTCTGCTCTAATCTGATAACGGAATGGGATATCGCAATTCTGACTTCACCATCGTGTTCAGCGTTGGAAAATCTACAAACCGAGGTGTTACTCGGCAAAAATGGAACAAAAAATTTGTTATGTATGTCCATATTTGATGCATACCGAATTAACCGAATAGCGTTATACTTGAATACCTATAATTACCCAATAAGTTTAAGATTGCCCATATTTGAATGGGATATCCCAAACAACACATTTTACATGAAATCAGTTATTTCTTCGAAAATTCGCTCTTATAGCCATGCTGCATGACTGTGGTTTTTCTTAATGTGATTCCATTTTCTAAATTATTATTTTCTAAGGTTTGTGACTGCAATTTCCACAATAAGCCATTCATTAGGTACCTAATGATTTGCAGCGTTCTCATAATCTACCAAACCGTATGAAGTAAATAAACTCGCCCTAAAGTGAAGGAAGATCAATAAAAACTTCAGGAAAAATTGTACTCTATAACTATTTTATATTGTCACAACGCTGTTATCAGTTTCTTCGCAACTATACATTCACAACTGACGCCTATGGATATATCAGTGACAACGATTGGTGATAACAAATATCTTGAGGATAGATATCAATATAATAACAATAACAAGAATTCAAATTAATGCAATAAAAATATCAATAGAATAATAATAACAATAACAAGGATGTACAATAGCGAGAGTACCAAGGATTTTTCGTTTGCGCAGACGAACTTTACAGTACAATTCCAATGAATTTTATCCAACCCATAGATATTGGGGCGTTGTAAGGAATTGGCTTACACTACTTAATATATTTGCGCATGTTCAACAGAATGCTACTGTTCGAAATTTGGTAAAACTCATATGGAACCTTCAGAGTCTCATTCTAGATCCACCCTCCAAATTTGTATTCATTGCTACGATTATAAGGTACCTAGTTGTGGGCTGTACAAGGATTACACGTTCGCGCATGCAGTAACAAAACGAGCATTTTTTCAATGATTTTGATATGGGGTTATCAGTGACCCAACCCGCACCTCCTCTCCAATTTTCAGCTCATGACGAACATTTTCATTGGTCGCTCATGGGCTTTATAAGGAACTGACAGCCACAGAACGGAAAATGTTCCGTGATGTCTGAAAAGCAAAGCACGAGTGGAAGTTACATTTGGAGGATGTACTTCTTTAAACACTTTCCTACGTTCAGTAGTGTGGAAGCCAAAATTCCTAATTTTCCCGAAGTAGATAAGCCTACTTGACTTACTACATCCGCATTGTTACCGCAGTTGGGGACCCATCTCTACCGTCCGCGTCAATGGAATCAAAAATGCTGATCGAAGCATTTCATCAAAGCTTGGAAGTCCTTGGAGCAGAATATACATAGGTACCTGTATGAAAGGGGATGGGGACTCCAGTGCATTTGTAATAGTAATTTCTCAAAATGTTTCTTATGGACGGAATATGACAAAAATTTAATACGCCAATCAAGTGATCAAAAATTATACGAAACGGATTTTTGGTTTGCAATAACAGTCTCGGGGCCTACTTTAAAAAATGTTAGCAAAATCTGTTATAAAGCAACCGAAAGTGTGCGTAAGAGGTGCAGTCGCGCATTACTGTTCAAACCCCCGAAACGGGAAGGCGTTTGATGAGTGTTTATTTTACTTTCTAAAATTAATACAAGTGGCTCTTGCCACTGTACTAGCGAAAAGTCGCTATTTATTGTCAAATGACACTCGTAACTTGGCAGAATGTTATATGGCGTTAGTGGCCAAGTTTACTGGGGTAAAAAAAATCAATAGGTGGAAGAGCGTCATTCACGAGTAGAGTTAGAGGGGCTGCTGTAGATTACCAAATTGTCCCGAATGACACGCTAAAACTATTAGATATACATATAATGGAAAAAAGCACAGCAGGTATAACAAAGAAAGGGCTCCAGAAGATCCGTTCGAATTCCATCCAACCAGCCATGATGTCTGAATTCATTATAAGAAAAGACGAAATCCTCTCCTCGTTACATTTAACTCCAAGCGAAATCGTTTATATAGAAATTAGGACCCGCGGACAAGCATCAAACGCAACGAAAAAATAGACTAACGTCATCAAACTTGGGCGTAATAGTGAAACGAAAACCTACCTCTAAGTGGCAACCATTAGTTGACAGATTGTTATATAAGGATAATATTGACTGAAACACGTGGCATGCGCTGGACCATTATTTAAGAAGTTATGGCTGTAACAACGATCTGCGGACAGACAGTCATAGAACCAAAATTGTTCAGGAAAACGTAAAATTCTAGTACTTAGAAATTTTGATTTTGGAGCAAAAACAATCTGCACATCTCGAAAATGACTAAAATACTTCCGTTACCTTCCATAGACTCATAAGCAAAAAAAGTTCCAGTCATGCAGCATGGCTATATGTACAAATTTTCTGTTTTGGTGATTTTTGACCATTAAAACCCCCATTTCATTCCCTAAAAGTTATTGGCAATCGCACATCTTAAAGAATGAGCTTTTCTACCATAGTTGCCATTGATGAATTTATATGAATTTTTTGCCAATTTTGGCCGTTTTTACCCATTTTTGTCTCCTAAAACCCCAAATTTTTCCCTTAGTCTTGGAAATGTCTCACCTTATTATAACATATAGTTTCTATCTTGGTTCACCATCCCACACCACAATTAATGGTTTATTAGAATTTTTGATAATTCCCTCTCCCTAAAATCCCCCTCCCCAAAATGCCCAATTGCCCATCTTCGAACTTGGCCTTTTGATTCCCAAGACAATTTTTTTGACCGAATTTGACAGTTTTTATCTCGTTCCTATGAGGAGTTATCATCTGGTATATATATAAACGCGCGCGCGCGCGCGCGTTTTTCAAAAAACGCTTTATTACACTGGTAGAAATGGTTTTGGAAATCACGGAATGATGCTACCACAAACGGGTGGACGAGACTGGCTGCTCGTATTTATAAGCGTGGGTTGCTGAGGCAGCAGAAAAGGCGGAAGTGTGACGGTAACACCTCCCTTCCCCAAGAGAATACTTTCCGACTGAAGAGAGAAAGCTTTCTAGTGAAGTGACAGATCATCAGTCAAAATTGAAGTTAATAATCAAACGTTGATAAAGTGAATAATCAAATGAAGACATTCCGTAAATCCAAGTACAAGAATAGTAGGAAGATGACAGACATCATGGAAATACAAGAAAACCCAATAAAAAACATGTCAAGATGTCCAGAAGACACAAATAACATGAACATTAGGAACATGGCTGAAGTTAACACAAAATAAAGGCATAATGACTACAATAGATCGTGATTTATAATAACAGTGAATACGATTGACAATGAAGAATAGTAAGAGCAGCGTACAAGCACGTTACAACAACACAGTAGAATAACAATGAATGGGAGAGACAGCATAATGATGAGTATTAATAGATAAAGGTTGAAATACAAATTAGTGAATAGAATCTATATACAAAATTTACAAGTAAATCAACTATCGCAATTTTGTGAAACATGTTGGAGAAAAAAAGCATCCCGACTACAGTGGGGAAGAAAAGGGTAACAGCGTTTCAAGTGCCTGCGATTGGCAATGAAACTGCCGAAGTAGAAAATTAACAAAAATAGTTATACGGAAGGGAAATGGTTGTAGGATGGAAGAGTGTGGAACAATTAGTGTGTAGGAGTTAGGGGGTAGCCTGAACTTCCTTGCGGTAATTTATGAAGGTGTATAGCATTTGAGCACTGAAAGTCAAGTACAGGATTACCGTCCAACAACTTGGAACAATGCTGGGTTACCTACCAATATTCTGAGTTACGGGGTTCGACATAGGGTGGAGATTTAAGTGGAATTTTTTAAAGCGATTTCGTCAATAGACGTGTGCTTATAGTTAAGGCGGGAGGAATTTAGCAGGTTTAAGCTGAACAGGTGTGGTTTACCGACATGTGCACCCTTCATGGGGGCATTATGATGGTGAGTCCAGACCGGGATCTACCAGGTAGACCCGTTTAAGTTATGACTTTCCACACCATGCGAACTCTCAATCTAGTCTTTGGAAAATAATCAGCAGTGGATCTGTATCTGGTATTGGTAATAGATGGTTATGAATTGACCAAATTACAGGCTTCGATGGATTTGTGAGCAAGGATATTCGTTTCGCATTCAGCATCATCTCGAGACAGTAAGTTGTTGTTATAGTATTATCTATCATTCCAAATACAGAGATCAGTAAGAGGTATAGTGGTGGTCGGCCAAGGGGCTGGATACAAATAGAGCAAATGATACGAGGTTTGTTCCAAGCACCATAACTGAGTTATCGAACCATACTTGAGTTTTTGAACCCAAACCAAAAAGGTGGGGATTTTTCTCAGTTCAATAACTCATAAATTGGAACATCTGGAACTTGCGGATGGAAACACAGGAAGCGCTAGCGTAGCACCGGTCACAGCAAGAGGATAACAATCAAATAATAACCTGGTACAAGCCTACTAAAATGTACCTACTGTCATAGTGATTTTTGTTTCCAACACAAAGAAGAACTTCAAAAACAACAAACACTACAAAGAACAGCTATTCTTCGTGAAAACAGAAAAAACTAAAATGAGACCTGAGTAGGCTGACAGAGGAGACTAACAATAGCCTCCATTAACACGTTCCGAGCGGCACCGATTTTGGTGGAGACTCCCTGTGACGGCACCCGTTTTTTCGAGTTATTTGTTGATAACTGCTTATCATGATTAGTTATGAACGAAAACTACAATGTGGAACCAAAATTGGATGAAAATCATTGATTTATAGACGTTGGATCTATCGATCCACTTCGGCGGTAACGTACGACGGAATAGGCAACCCGCAATACAATCGGCGGTCTTTTGAGGCCTAGACTCATGAATAACGACTTACCCTGGTTGGATGCCAAAGGGGAACTGAAACAGATTCCTCGAGGAAAAAAGGAACGCAATAATCACAACAAAACTGAACATTGTACCCGAAAACATCAACCAAACGCGGCGAGAAAATGTTGGTAAACAAACGGCTTGGAATAACGAAACGGAACGCAGTCTCTCGGAGGTCAGATCATCTAGAATAAAGGTGTTAAACTCAGCAGTCACTAGAGTACGCGATAGTTCAGTTTCAGAGCAGAATGTAGAGGCCTATTATCGTAGAAACGCTCCCCGCAGCTGGATCGATAGCTCCAGGCTGGGTGAATTGAACGGCAGGCCTTGGATCGATCGATCCATTCCGCTCGGAACGTGTTAAGTGGACTCATTATTTAGTTCAGTTATTGGTCATTATGATATTCAATTACTCACTGATTTGGGGGTAAACATTTTTGACTCCAGCTGTCTCGAGACATCTGCACCTCACAAACCCCTACCACGTCTCATATCCCCCTTCATGTTCTCCCAGCAGCTTCTCCTCTGTGTAGATTATGTTGAATTAACAACCCCCCCCCCCCCTCTCCATCGACCATTACATCAGGCTCCACTCTACAAGGCAAGGGTCAGTCTCCGCAGCCAATAGAACAGGAGCCTCCCTAGATACAAGTTTTAAGGCGGCAGTGTGGTCTGAAAAATCATAAGTCTTTGCAACATTTTATAATAGACACACCACCAGGCCCCTCACTCCATCAGGCTCACCTTTGGTGCAGGTTTTTTTCTCAACCTACAGGGAATGATTGAAGTTTATCTAGCTGGTGTTTCCCAGTTTGGTGCTTGAAGAATTGTTGTCACGAGGTTGTGCTGACCTTGAATTCTAGTCACTTGCCACTTATGTTTTCTTTTTTGTCACACAATTTATCAATCATTCGATTGGTAATTACATTGTAGTTGGTATGGCTATATTAGAAAGAATATCTTGCTCAGGAGGTACAACATTGGAGAGCCAAGTATTTTTCAGATAGTAATTTGCACCTTGCTAACAATATGAATAATATACATTATGATTCTTTCTTGTTCATGGTCACCATGCCGGGCGTTATTTGATGTTTCAACCTCACCCTGGTGCTTCCCGGTGAGAAGGATCTACCTATGGTACCAATTGACCGCTAATACTCTTCTCTGTTTTTTTTTCAGCTGATGAGCAAGTAAGTGGTCAATGTCCTCATTCACCTCACGGGTTTTTTTCTACCTTATCTCCCTGGAGGAGATAACTCAACCAAATTTGGGCTGGTATGGGGCAGTCAGCGTTAAATTAAGGGGCGCTGATCTGAACTGTCCACTGGTGTTTGCACAACGTTAGATTTGGCAATTTTGGGAAGCACAAAGCTGGTGGATGTTGGCATTTTATATATTCTAGAGGGAGAATGTTATAGCAGATTTCGAATCCCAAAGGATAATAAGCATATGGAATGGGGGCTTAGGTACCATCTTTTCCTAGATGGCACAAGTCAGCTAGGAAGGTCAGATATTGTTACATTGGCGTCCTGGGACCTACACCACTGCCCCCGATTTCTCTCGTAGTTTTCCATCAGGCAGGGTGTGTAGACGTTTTCACTCACGACGGGAAATTATTTTTTTCTTGCCAACACTTTACTGATTACTGAAGGGAGGATGTGCGCAAAATTGGGCATTTTTGGAATACAAAAGTTTTTGTATTGAAATTCTGAGAGTAAGGAATGGCACAATATCGGTAGAAATGGTGTTGCCAAGCATTGCTTTAAAATTACTACAGGTGGTAATGGGTGGTGACACGAGGCAGGAAGAGACTAATCCAATGTACCTACAAAAAGAATTTGACCTACTTTTTTAATCCAAATGGCTAAACTCGTCATTTCTTTGATAAATAATGAATTTCGCCCAAATTGGGTAAAACCACAGCCAGATATCGCCTGAAATACCACATGGGTACATAATATACAAAATTGTTACATTTCGGAGACGCATTCAGGGTGCTCTGAACCAGACTTGTATAAAAAAAGTTGGTCGCAAAAGCTGATCTAAAAAAAAAAGCTAAAACTTTTCGAAGCAATGTAACGCCTCCACATTCAACTTGCCATCATAGGTACCACCTACTGTATCTTGGATGAGATATACAATAATGTCCACTGGGAATTATTAGGAGAGAAATTGATCTTTTACTGCAGTTGTTACAACATTTTTGGGAGGCTGAATATTCAATTTTCAGCCTTCCGCAGGACCACTTTCATGCCTCAGCTGATGAAAACATCATCAGTGTCCATGGCCCCTTCTATCACCCAGCCTTTTTTTCGACCGGTGAACATGGTGGCAGGCGTTCCATCTTGCATAGAAACGTGTCCCTCTTTTTTCTCAGTGGCCGGATGGTCGACTCGTTTAATAATGTTTTGCTGAGCTTTCAACAGACTGCTCTGCTCACAGGATTCCTTTGCCCGATCAGTCTGGAACACAGCCCCATCGACCTCTACCATCTGATTACACACAGTTATCGAGTTTACCAAGTTGGTTTCAGTTTCTCATTTCGTTATCTTACACAGCCTGTTAGCTTCGCATTCTGGAGGGTTATTAAGGTCCTCACACACTAGGCGGGAACAGGACAGGAACAGGACGGGAAACAGCCGTGGGACGCGGGTCGTATTTTTTCGCTTCTGTGTATTTGAACGGAGATACGCATACTAGGTGGGACGCGGCGGTCACGGCATGGGGCAGGAACAGGACGGGTTGCGGCGCGATCGCTCTCAAAGCGAAAAACGGCGTTTCCTGGCACGGGACGTTCTCCCTCCACCGTCCAAATTTTCTCCACGTTCACGCCCGCCTTCCCCACGCTCGCCTTCCCCACGTCCGCCTTCCCTTGTGCAAGGTACATTTCTCATTCAAAACTATCATTTGTTCAATTAAAATAGGCGCTGCTTCTCCAATTGCCTGGTCATTTCTTGATTCCCTGATGTAGGACATCACACAAAAAGTTAGAAACTGGCAATGATTTGCTCGCGATTAAGTGTTCAAATTCAAGTTATTTTGTCACTAAAATTGCTAAAAATCGTGTTAAACGTAATTTAAAAAAATAAAATATGACGAGGGGTTGGTAGGTATCTCATCTTCTTTCAAAATTAACTCATAATGATGCTGCATGACTGGAACTTTTTCGATTGGTACCTATTCATATTTTAGGCGTCAAAATGTTCAGTGCATCAATGTCAAAGTTTCAAGCGCATCATGTTAAAGAGCGATCAAAAAATGTCACCTCAATGTGAGAGCCAGTCCTTCTCGTGGACTAACTGATTTCCGGAAACTGGTATCCATCTTCGTAATATGAACAGAATAGCCGCAACTATAGCTTCTTCCTCAGGAGAAGATGATGATGAATCACTCATGAATTAAACTTGTATGCTACTCTCACTCTAAGAAGCAAATGGGGCAAAAATTTGTTTGAGAACAGGAGGTCTTGAAACGAGGGGAGTATGGTGAGCGGTGGGGGAAAGAGAGTTGCGGAAAGTCCTGCCTAATGTGGGTATAGGCGCGGGACGGGACAGCGGCAGCCGGCCGGCATCCCGCGTCCTATCCACGGCGTTTCCTGTCCTGTTCCCGCATAGTGTGCGAGAACCTTTACCCAGGTTTTGACTAACATGACTTTGTTTGGAAATGTTTCGCAGTTTCTTAAATGGTACGTTTCATGGTCCGTTGACTTCATTTTAATTTTGATCATGTTAACAGCCTGTTGGCTGGGTTCTCAACTGTATGTTCGTCATAGCCGGTTGACTCCCATTTTGACCAGACATGGACCAATGTTAATTCATAAGTTTTGTTGGATGCTCATATACCTATTGGCTCTGGTTCTTCATAACAAGTTTTTGACAACCCACGGTTATTAGTATGGGTTCTCAAGTTTCACAAACTTTGCAGCTGGTTGGCTCCGATTTTGACCACTGGCTTAGACATGGACCAAGGTTCATTCATAAAATTTGTTGGGTGTTGTCGACAACACATATTTACTATTTACAGTTTTCTATGTGTTCACTGGGACATGCCGTTGACTTCCGTTTGTTCACTCTCAACAGCTGGTTGGCTTTGAGTCGAGTTATTGAGTGGACATATGGCAAGAGAATTTCAGTACTTTTGCTTGAAATATGGCATGACGTTTTTTATTAAAACGTTTGATTGATGTTTCCATGGCTTGTTGGCTGTTTCTTTTCAACAAGTTTTGGACAACCCACAGTCTTTTAGGATGGGCAATTTTCTACTCAGCCTTAACGGCTGCATACTTTGGTGTATTTCCCCTTCAGTCTTACATGCTGGGTTTTTTATCGTCTATAATGCCTCTATTCCAATTTCCTTCCAACAGTGGGAGGGAGGTTATAGTCAAGGAGTATCAGTGGAAGGACGGCCCCAAGGGGCACGCACCCACACAATGAGGCTAGTGGCCTCACCCCTGCTCAGTTTTTTCTAACTGGGGAACTTCGTGCTTATGGTGGAGTGGGCCCGTCAGCCCTGCTTACCCGGGGTGCCCGGAGGCCTGGTGGATGGGTCCTTCCAACAGCTGCCAGTTATTAACAAATCTACCTACCAAAATATAATTTAAAAATCAACCTACCTGATGGGACAGGTTGATTATGATTATACTAGGTAGGGACGAGATTTGTTAATTACTTTCCAACCTGGTTTCCTGTTACACTGGTTGCGGGAAGGCGTTGTCATGCCTTGGTGGGCGAAAACCGCTCACAGCCCTAGCCATCCGCTAGGTATTTTTCTTCAAATTAAATGGCGTCTACAGATCGCCGAGCCGAGCAGCCAACAAAGGCAGGGCTGCCAGCATAACAGACGGAAATTTCTGTCTTTTTACCTTCAAACTAGGTTGCTCTAAGCGCAGCTCAACAGATCTCGTCCCTACCTAATGTAATCATAATCAACCTGTCCCATCAGGTAGGTTGATTTTTCAATTATTGTACAGGGTGATTTTTTTTTAATAATAAATATGTTTTTTCTCTCTCTCTGAAAGACAAGATTGGCCACCCATTTGAGAATATACTATACTAAGCACGGAAATATACTTGCATAGAAACCCCACCTTCAACCAATTTCTGACACCACACCAACGTCATTTAGCTAGTAACCCTAGAAAATATTTGACCCATTGGTGTAATATTGCTGTCAATTAGCCAAATCGTATGCGTATGATCTCAAAATCAACAGACATGATTTAGACATCCGAACGGATGTCTAAAGGGTTTTGGCACCAAGTTTGGTCCATTTTTACAGAAGTTATAATTGAAAACTGAAAAAATTAGAAAACCTCTCATAACTCCCTTATTTTCCCATCTAGAAAGCTCGTTGTCATTTAAAATTGAATAGTTTAACTAGATGAACAAAATGCAGAAAGAAAATCTGAAAAAGACCTTATTTTGAGGAAGTTTTGACCATTTGAAAATCTAACATACATACGTAAGGAGCGACATCAAGCAGAAAACCGTATAGAAACTCGTTTTGAGTACTTCTGAACAAGATTCCACTGTTTTCTCAACATCTATTTTTGACGGTATCACCTTACTTCCATTCCTATATATAAGAAACATGGAAGTAAAAGGTAAATGCAAACTAGGTACCTACTTATATATCATGATAGGTGCGAAATTAGAATGGAAAAACTGTAGGTACCTGTATACGTGACCAAGCTTTTTTTTCCACAATTTTTCTGTGCTCGACAAAGTTCCTGTGTACTTCCATGCTCTTCATAATAGTATGGATACAAACTTGGTGGCAGGGCTCCGACTGGCTATTTCAGTCGGACAGGCCGACCAACCATTGTGGCCCGACTGGATGCTCATGTTGGTCTGACAGGCCGACCATGAAAATATACTGCACTGAGCATGGAAATATACTTGCATAGAAACCTCATTTTCAACCACTTTCTGACACCACACTAACGTCATTGAGCTAGGTAGTAATTAGTAAACCTAGAAAATATTAGACCCACTGACATATTTTTTTGCTGTCAGTTAGCCAAATCTAATCCGATCGAGCTCAAAATCAATAGGCATGATAGACATCCTAAAGGACATTTTGGCACCAACCGCATCAATTTTAGTCCATTTTTCGGCACCTAGAAACGTTTCAATAGAAGCCATTTTGAACTTTGCAGCTATGCTAAGCCCCCTCTATGTAGAGTTAAAAGCTACCAATTAAATTAATTATTAATTAATTGGTTACTGGCTTCAAGCCCGGTGGCGGCGTGCTCTTTCAACCCTCCTGGTCAAAAGAGCCAAATTTTTGACCATGAGGGCCAAAAAAATTTTTGTTTTGTGCCCTGTTTCTATTGCCCCTTGAGTTGGTTTAAATAGAAGAAGTCGTTTGTTTTTCATGATATTTCTAAAGAAATAGCTACCTATGTCAACAGAAGCAGGTTGAAATGTCCTCCTTAAAAAATATATATAAACTGAAAAACATCAATTAACGCTTTATTTGTCATAAAAACGCTGCAAATCCCTACATAACAGTCTATTATTTTGTACAGACCACCCTGTAGTTACAGATCTCATTTCTCTCGATAGAAAACCCTTCTGTTACAGATTACAGCTCTCTGTATAGATAACCCTTCTATATAGGTCACAGACCCTCCGCAGCTTCGTACCTAACCCCGTACTCATTACTAGGCACCTACCTAAATAACTTGTCAAATGTTGCTATTGATGCACTTGGGAGGTGATTCATTTGTTTTCTGGCAATCACAAGGCAAGTAAAACCCACCACCGAAAATATGCTAGCACTAGTGCTGGAAAAACTGGAAGACCACAGTAAGATAAATCAAATTATATTCAACAGGCTAGATAAAATAGAACTGCAACTCTCAAATTACAAAAAATATGGGCCATAATACACTCCGTATAGCAACCTGGAATGCCAACGGGCTAGTTCAAAACATAAAAGAACTAGAGATTTTTCTCAATCAAGAAAAAATTGACGTATGCTTGATCTCGGAATCACACCTAACAAGAACATCCTACGCAAATATCAAAGGTTATAACATTTATCGCTCCGTCCACCCCGCCGATCGCGCTCGGGGAGGCTCGGCTGTGTTTATAAAGAGCAATATCAAACACTCGGAACAGCTGAAAATAGAGATCGAAAAAATGCAAGTCATCACAGTACAAGTGAGTACAAAAACCAGAACTATCAACATTGCTGCCATATACTGCCCACCTAGGTATGTTCTGAAAAAAGACGACTACGTGGACTTATTTCGCGAAATCGGACATAACTTCATTATAGGGGGTGATTTCAATGCAAAACACGAATTCTGGGGCTCAAAAACGCGCAACCCGAAGGGAGTACAATTGTTTGCAGCAGGTCAAGAAACTAAATGCAATTTTCACTCTGGAGGAGGGCCTACGTACTGGCCAACAGATGTGAATAAAGTACCAGATCTCCTGGACTTCTTTATAGTAAAAGGAATATCGGGTAACTACATACATACTGAGGATAGCGATGGCCTCTCGTCTGATCACTCTCCTGTGATCATGACGCTAAGTGACTCGGTAATCCTCAGAGAAGAGACCCCAAAACTTACTAATAAGCACAGTAACTGGGAGTTATTCCGAAAAACACTGTCCGAAAGCATTGATTTACACGTGCCCATCAGAACATCAGATCAACTGGAAACAGAGGTTGAACGATTGACCGAAAACATCCAAGAGGCGTGCTGGTCCTGCACCCCAATCAACCGGAAGAAACCTTTCTACCATTCCAACTACCCTCTCGAAGTAAGGGAATTGGTACAGGCCAAAAGAAAAGCTAGGAAAGCCTGGCAAAGGGTTCGCTCTGCAGAAAACAAAAGAAAGCTGAATGCGCTGTGCAATGAGCTCAAAGCTCTAAACCAAGAAATTGAAGATGAAACATTGGCTATCAACTTGCAGAGCCTCACTGCTGGAAAAGACACGGACTATTCTTTATACAGAGCAACTAAAGGACTTAAGCGGCCCAAAATACCAATATCGCCTATTAAACGAGAAGATGGATATTGGGCGAGGAGTGCCAAAGAAAAGGCAGATTTGTTTGCTAACCACCTTGAGGAAACATTTACCCCGTTCCCAAGGCAGACCGCAGATGAGGATGCTACAATGATAGAAAAGTCAGATGAAATGGAAATTCGGCCTATTACCATTCAAGAACTCAAAAATGAGATCATGTTCAACCTCAGTCCAAAGAAAGCTCCAGGCTATGATCTTATAACTGGGAAAATCTTGAAAGAACTACCAGAAAAAGGGCTAAAGAAACTCCTACACCTAATCAATGCGTCTTTTAGGCTGCAGTACGTACCACTGCAGTGGAAAGTAGCAGAGGTGATAATGATACCCAAACCAGGTAAACCAACATATGAAAAAAAGTCCTACCGACCCATCTCCCTTTTACCAATTATCTCCAAGCTCTTTGAGAAACTCCTCTTAAAGAGATTAAAACCTATAATCGAGGAGAGAAATTTAATCCCAGATCACCAATTCGGATTCAGAGAGCAGCATTCAACAATCGATCAGGTACACCGGATCACCAGCGTGATAGAGACATGCTTTGAAGAGAAGGCAATCTGCTCAGCAGTATTCCTTGACGTCTCTCAAGCATTTGACAAAGTCTGGCATAAGGGGCTTCAAGCAAAGCTACACAGGGATCTCCCTACCCAGTATTATAGGATTTTGGTGTCCTATCTAACAGAAAGGCATTTCAGGGTAAAACACGAAGATGAATACTCCCAATTACCGTGTAATAAAAGCAGGAGTACCTCAAGGTAGCGTCCTTGGGCCAGTACTCTATCTACTATACACAAGGGATCTCCCAAAATCAGCAGAAGCTGTGACAGCGACGTTCGCAGACGACACAGCAATCCTGGCAGTAGGTTCTACAGTCGAGGAAGCCTCGGGAAAACTACAGGAATCCGTGAATAGCATCCATCAATGGACCAAAAAATGGAGAATAAAACTCAACGAAGCTAAGTCAACGCACATTAACTTTACATACAGGAAAGTGAGCCCTATACCAATTGAAATAAACTCCCAGATTGTTCCATATGCAAATACAGCTAAGTACCTCGGAATGACTCTGGACGCGAAGCTCCGTTGGAAGGAGCACGTGAAGAAGAAGAAGGAAGAAATAAACCTAAAATTCAAGAAGATGTACTGGCTCATCGGAAGAAAATCCCAACTGCCTACACATAACAAAATGCTACTGTACGAGCAAGTGATCAAACCGATTTGGGCTTACGGCTGCCAGTTATGGGGCTGCACCAAGAGAACTAACTTGAAAATTATCCAAACAACACAAAACAAAATCCTCAGGAGCATAGTCAATGCCCTCTGGTATATCCGAACGGATGACCTCCATCGCGACCTTAAAATTAAGATGGTGAGCGAAGTTGTAAAAAATCGAGCAACGGATCATGAGAACCGTCTCCACAAGCACAGGAATGTCGAAGTACTGAACCTCCTGGACAACAGCGGCGATTTACGAAGACTGAAAAGGACCAAACCTCTGGACCTAGTTACATCTCACTGAAGTGATGTGATGATTAAGTTCTGAAGGGACATTGATGTGGTGTTGAAAAGATATTCAGTCCCAGTAGGGTTTTGATCTCGGGAACATTGGCGTTACAGTCTGCCACATATATCACTGTGCTAAAGCGCCAACCTGGACAAGGGAGCAGTGATCTGTGCTCTTAACTCAGCTTATGCCTGCACACACCCTGCTCTTTACGGCAAAGTGTATAGCAAGTGCTATGGCAACATCGTAGAATGCTCTGGATGGTCTCAAAGATTCAGAAAAACATGCCAGAAAACCCAAACCTCAAAATAAAATTTGCCAAGACAAGGATACTCTGGACATTTCAACCCCTGTTTTTCACCCCTTAGAGTTGAGTGGCAGTAACGCCGAGCACCAACTAGAGCCCAAAGGGACCCATATACAAAATTTCTTGAATTATGGTTCATGGGAACTAAGGAAAAAGCCGCGGACCGCGTATGGTGGAAGGAAGTAAATATTTTTATTCGATATTCGCATTCTACGTCCCTTGAAACGTAACCATGACATTTTGAGAGGAGGAGTGGGGGGGGGGGGTAATATTTTTTCCCCCCATGGTCGATTCCAAAGGTTCATTATTGAAAATAATAAACCAAAATAGATAACACTAAAAGTTTGGAACTACAAATCTTGTTTCGAATGACTACAATTCAGTCTCAAACTACTTTCATTTCAGTCATACAACACGTTACCACAAGAAAATCAACGTCACCACTTAGCAGGTATTATCAAATCACAGAAAATCACCAGAGAAACAAAATTCTAAAAATTACCTTGTGGGCATGACCTAGTAAATATAAATGGAATCACGATGTTGCTAAACGCTTAGAAAGAAAACCCTCCCTGCCTCATTCTCTAAGCCCCCATCCTCTCGGATCCTGGTAATGTGTTTCCTAACTATCCCTCGAATGCTGGGTCGTGTCCGTATAAGTAGATTCATAAAAGTGTACAGAAACACCCAGTAGGAGTACTGAAGTAGCTTTATCTGTAAATATTAACCCCCCCCCACCCACCCAAAACAACCCTGTTGTAAAAATTTACCCGCCAGAAAAACCTCCTCAGCCACAAAAAGGATTGATATCCATTTTGCCTGCTGAAGTAGCATGCTCGGTGCTTCGCACCTTGCTCTTGGATGTGCATATAGAAGGCCTTCCCCCTCTGTTGGATGTGAGTATAGAAACCTATTCCTTCCCCCCAAACCTTGAAATTTCTTTCAACGCTCTTAATACCCTCTCTAATTTACTCCTAACCCCTCACCACCAAATGGTGGGGGGGAGGTAGGGGGTGAACAAATTGCAACAAGACACTTCCTTGGGGCATAACGAATGTGTGCGCAAAATTTCTGCTCTTAAAATCCTCTCTAACCTACTCCTAACCCCCCCTCCCCCCAAGGTGACTACACACTTCCACTTTGCTCAGCACAGTGTGTATGACGTTCGCTAAAATTTTAATTTCAACGAACCTCTGGCGATCCATCCATACAAAACCCACAAACATTCAGTGGTCATTATGCAGCGGATTCGCCATGCAGTGCACACAGAAAACAACGAACCTCTTACACTCCCGTCCAATCCTGAACTGCTAAACATCAATGTTCGTTGAAAACATCGAGGTGCTCCGTGCACAAGCCAAGCGGAGGGCAAGTGTATACACACCTCAACAACAGCTCCCAGGGTAGTAGCTGTTGACGTAACGAGGAACAGTAACAATTCCGCTTGCATTTTAATGCATTTATTTTAAAGTTAGTTGCACTGTGCCTAAAATGATAACCATGTTGTAGTATAGACTGGTAGGATTTTCATTCACCTTTTGGGTTAGAATTTTATCAAACAATTTCCAGTTAGCCCCCCCCCCCCCTTTTCGAAATCCTGGATCCATCACTTACTCCTACATCCCAGCCTTCAGTAGCCGATTATTTCCCCAAGTAGTGCTACAAGTGCTTGCCCAGCTCGCATCCACAGGATTCGCCTCTGGTCGATGGGACAGGCGTTGTTAATCTATGGGACCCCAACTGATATTTTACAACTTGAAAGAATCCTTGGAATTAAAACACATCATTACAACTGGTTAGATCCTTATTCATCTTTTATGGAAATGTCCATGCATAGGAGCCTACATTATTCCTTGTCATCCAGTGAACACGATCTAAACCATTTCACTCACAACTCAGCTGTGAGATAACATCGAGTCTGGTCTACTGATGCAGCTAATAGCAGTAGTGTTTTTGGACCTGAATCGATCACCCCATCCTAAAAATGTTGAAGAGCCTTGAGTTTCAGCACATTCGATATAGCAGGTCTTCTCCTATTTCGAACACCAACTGCCATTAATGGTAGCCCCATCTAGATAGGGACGTGTCTGTCACTGACACCATGGAATATGCATCATTATCGAGGCAGTTAGAGAGAAAGACCATGATGTTATCATACGACCACTAGATGTCCAGTGAATGGAGTTGGATGAGGTGAATGTTGAATCCAAATTGTAGTAATGGAGTGCTAGCTAGAACAACGAATCTGAAGGACTCAAGATGCATAATGTATAGCTTCTTGTAATGAGCCGCTGGGTAGGCTGCCACCGATGTGCCAATTAATCATGATGCATGGAACAAAAACCTGTTAGCCATTAATTGCATCAACCAAATTCGCAGTCGATTTTCTCCGAAGAGAGGAATGTACACGTCAATATAGCTAATCTGGAAACCTAAGAAGGTGAATGAATGACTGATGGATTGTTCATGTTTGTTTCGTTGATAATAAAGCTCAGGCCTTTTAGTACACTTGATAACTCAGTGACGTGAGCAATGCATTAGTCTCATGATGACCCCAAAATTCCAAAATCATCCAGAAAAAAGTAAATACACAGCTATGACACAGTTCAAAGCCTTGTGATGAACAAAATGCATAAATGACTAGTTTGCTATTAAAAAGCACCTATAAATGTAGGTAGTTAGATCACTGAAGACTGGAAACTGTTACGTTACGGTTTCAATACATGAATAATCCCCAATTGAAACAATACAAGTATAAGTCACAATAAGTGAGGCATAACACAATAAATGACAGAGAACACGTCTACTTGATATGTGACGAAATCTGTTAACGTTCATCTACAATAAACAAAGTTTCGTTCTAAAGGAAAATTTCCTTTCAAGGGTGAGACAAAAATTATTGTTAGATTCAACTGAATTTTAACAAAATGATTTGGACAGGGAAAGACAAAATAAAAATGAATTCTTATAAACTGAATGGTAGAGTGTAATTAATCCAGAAGAATAATGCATTTTGTACAACTATTGAAGCCATAGTCCTAACTATCCGAGTCAATGAACTCTACATGAGTGAAGGGAAAATGACCGGTTTTCCCCTTGAGCTCACCCTCCCATTGTCCATTAATATTCATTTTTGTCACTTTGATTATTTCACCAACTTCCAACTTCAGAGCTGTCTTGTCATATGCGTTTGGAACACGTGCTTGCTTAACTTTTGCCATAGCTGGCAGCTTTCTCTGTAACAAACCAATCAAGTATTTGCATTGGGTATATTTATGTGAAGCAGAAAATTATGCAATCCACGACGAGTAAAGTAATCATGAAGAAACACTAACTGGAGGAGCATAAAGACGGCAAAATCTGAGTTACACAAGTGTGCTGCAGCAGCAAACGGCTCAATCATAGATCTAAGCACAGCAGGGTCGAATGGCAACATCTCAGTTCACATCAATTTTTCGCCATGAGCATATAATTATTTCTATCTATAAGCACTTCAGCTTTGTTTTCCCTTCAATAACAAACCATAGAATAGATCGAGCAAAGCTGACTCAGTAGCTGTCGAAGATCATCAATATGAATACTATTGCGACAGGCCTGTTGAAGTATCTCCTTATGACCAGAGGCCAATAAACACTATAAAATTGTACAAAGCTACTATAAACTGAATCTTGAGTTATACGGACTATCAAAACTACTAACTTGAACATTTGGTCTTCTAGTGGGCTCAGCTTGACTCCCACTAGGAGAGTGCGTTTCAGGAAGTTGAGCAGTTGAATCAGGTATAGATTCGTTTCCATCGTACTGAAACAAGAGAAGTAATGAACCACTAAGTAGATATATTTTCAAAAATAGAAATTTACCAACTGATAGACAGTGACATACCTTCTGAACATATGGAACAGGTATAGAACCAGTCTGACCTAGGCAATTTTTAGCAGTCCACCACTGGTCTTCATCTTTGGAAACAATAATGAGCACATCACCTTTACGAAATGGAAGGTCATCTTGATCCTGGAAGAGGGGTGTCGAGTTGAAGCTAGTATAGGTACATACTAAATATATAACATTTTCGACTGAAGTTAATAATCGTTCAAGCCAAATTAAGAGGATGTTCAAATAATCTTCTACTGTTTTGGTTTTCGAAACTTGGTTTTTGGCTGAACAGGCCATCATCAGTTTACTATAAAACTGTAAAAAGAACGCATAAAACATGAGTTTATACGTATACTGCCATTTCTCAAGAAACACTGTTTACAAAATTGGATTTCATATACCCCCCCCCCCCCCCCTCCCATTTTTGATGTGCTCTTTTTGATGGCTAAGTCAAAATTCAGTTTGGAAGAGGGGGTAACAGGGTCGGAAGTTGATCGATTTTTTCCTTGGAATTCTATTTTGCACTGACAATCGATGGGGGAATAATTATTGTACGAGTTCGTCGAAACAGCCATTACTTATCTTCTATGTGAAGTATCTAACTCAAACATGTTACATCGAACTGCAGACATGCTAGCAGGATATCCATCGTGAGGGAATGCCTTAAAGTGGTTGGCACCAACGATTTACCCAACACACTCTGCCTGTACCAATGCCACTGCGCTCTTACGGTATTTTGTGTCACTAGTTTTCAAATGTTTTCACCCCTTGCCTCTGATTACATACCAAGTGGCGAAGCTTGAAAATACAGTTGTCTGCCTCAGGCACTTATCCACACAGCCTTCTTTTCCTTCTACCACATGGATGTTTTTATAACTTTTGGCAACCCTGAACAATGTCGTCATCGAATCTTTCCAACTTTGTATAAAATTAACTAGGTATAAATGTCTCACACAAAAGCGAAATAGGTACAATCTCGTCTCAATCTCTTACATTCAAATAGAAAAAAAAAGAATGTATTAATGGGAGCCAAGGCATTGCCAGTAAAGTCCTAGCTAAAATCATCTTGAATCGTATATCAATTGCCCTTTGTAATAAAATTAGGCCTGAGCAGCATGGTCTCCACTCCAACAAGGCATGTACTGATCTTATAAATGCTGTGAGGATAATAGAAGAACATCTACAGAGTATCGGAGTCTTCTATACATTAACTTCATTGACTTTGTCAAAGCTGTTGAGAAAGTCAAATGCAATGGACTGCGCCTGGCCCTGATGGTTAGCCTCACCCAAGCAATGTAAAATTATGGTTTCATCTGTTTACTGAGCCACGAAGGATAGCTATGGAAACAAGCCCACCAATGTGGGGGTCAGGCAAGGTTGCAAAATGTCACCCCTACTATTTGTGGTCATCTTAGAAAAGATTATTAGAGAGGCTGCAGGAGAGGAATACAGTGAAGCATAACGAGAAGGCTGGAGGATGTAGAATACACCTATAATGTGTGCTTGCTTGCTCTTAGGTACCATGATATTTAGGGAAAGGTCAGCGATCTCCAAACATCTGTTGAGAGGGAAGGACTAACCTAAGCGTAGAGAAATCCCAACACATGAGAACCAATTCCTTAACTGACCAGCCTCTCATGGTGGGGCATGCAGTCCTTGACGGATCGTGGCATGTACCTTGGCTGTATAACCTTAGCTGTGGGTGCGAACATATCATTATTATTTTATGGCTGCGAGACCTGGAGAAGCACAGCACAAATGAATTGGAGGCCCCAATTCTTCGTTAGCTAATCCCTCAGGAGAATACTCTGAATCTGAAACCCTGAGGTTCCAACAATGAGATATGGAGGAGGCAGTGGCACTGGGGACACACTGTCAGGCAGGAGGATTCAATCGTCAGATCAGCCTTATAATAGACCCCAAAAGGGCACCGAAGGAAAATCTGGCCCAGAATTACATTACTGATGATTATCAATCGTGAATCTAAAGGCAAATTAATTTTGTCAATTTTGTTAACAATTAATTTAGTTAACAAATATAGTTTTAGGCCGACGTTTCGATGTATTTGGACTTCAGTTGCCACTCAGCAACAGATACGCCCCACCGTTCTCAGCCAGACAGCTCAAGTTACAACTCAACAAGGCGCTCCTAGACCGAACAATCAACACTTTTATAGGCCAGGTTGGTATTTCAATACCAACCGAGACCTTTTTGCCCGAACAATTACAGCCAGAATCTAGTAAGATTCTCTTGGAAATCCCCAAATTAAATGCCAACAACCTCCCCAGTAGAATATGCAGAGACCAAATTTCCCGAAACCCCAAAATTCCTGGAACCAAGTAGGAGGATCGAATCAGACCAAAGGCCCAACTCCCATGTCAATTTCAACAAGAAATACTAATTTCAACTTGATAAACTCAGAACAAATAACAACTCCAAACATCGATCATTACGACTCAGAACTACTACCCTTGGAACCCCCAGAACGCCCAATATTTTGATCAAAGCATGGTAGACATTTGCCTGGTTATCAGGTGGAACATCCACTTGATTACGAGCAAATGAACGCTCAGTTCGACAGCTTGGCGATAGAATAGACTAATGAGTTTTTAGGGGCACCGAGCCTCCCCGAATTATCGAACTTATGAACTTCACCCGAAGATCCCTCCCTTACAATGTTATGCCCAACCTAAATCTAAAAATTCTCATAAACACTGGAAGTTCTCGAAGTTTCGTGAACCCCAAAATCGCTTATCAACATTTCCCCCTTACATTACAACGAGACCCAGGAGCAGTACGTACCGCCCATGGTACCTCTGAACTCTGTGAACGAACCATAGTACCGTCTGATAACCTTTTCAGAATTCCCAATACCTACCTTTTAGTTTATTTCAGTTCCATGACCGATTTGATATGCTACTGGGAATGGACAATTTAACATTAATCAAAGCTAAGGTGGAGTTCGATAAGAACGTCTTGAAAACCCCAAATTATGCGTTAGAACTATTGTTTGCTGACAAAAAACCGAAATCAGACCCCATAGATGAATCCTTCCAAATTGAGGCCAGAAGGTTCCGCCAAATCAAAGTCAAAATAGGGAATCTGAGAAATAATTATCCCTCAAACTACCATCAATAACATCGAAATCCCCCGTTTTCTTACTAATATGGTCAATTACCACGCTTACGTTCATGCAATGAACCCCACCTAACAACTTATCCGTTGATACAAACAGATCCAATATCAAGAGAACCCATCATACATAACCTTTTCCTAGATGACGATCAAAATCCTCCGAAACCCATTCTGGTGAAACCCAGAACGGAACCTCAACTTGACCTAAGGAAATTGCGTTTAGATCACCTGAATGAGGAAGAAAAACGAGAAATCACAAAACTAGTAAAGGAATATTCAGACTTGTTCCAGACAGATCACCAACCCTTGACCTTTACTAACCAAATAAACATCACATACAGACTTCAGACGAAATACTGATATACGCAAAACCCTACAGCTACCCTACCATTTACAAGGACGAAGTGAAAAATCAAATCGAAATTATGTTAGACCAAAAAATCATCCGACCCTCCAATTCCCCATACAACACCCCACTTTGGATCGTCCCTATGAAAATGGATGCGTCCGGCCAACCTAAATTTCGACTCGTCTTAGACTATAGGAAACTTAACGAACAAACAATTTCAGACACATTTCCCTTGCCAAACATAACGGACCTACTAGACAGGCTTGGGAGATGCCAAATTTCTCGACACTGGATTTAGCCTCCGGTTTCCATCAGATTGAACTAGACAAACCCTCGATCCAGAAAACAGCTTTTTCTACGGACACCGATCACTACGAATTTCTCAGGATGCCGTTCGGACTGAAGAACGCTCCTCCCACCTTCCAGCGTTTGATGAAATACGTTTTGATGGGGTTACAAAATGAAATATGTTTAGTATACTTGGACGATATCTTAATCTACAGCGTAAGCCTACACAGGAACACTGTGATCGACTTAGACACGTTTTTAAAAGACATAGGTCATCCAACCTTAAAATCCAGTTGGATAAGACAGAATTCCTTAGGAAGGAAATAGGTTTCATCAGACATTTGACCACCCCCTAAGGCGTTCGCCCAAACCCGCTTAAAATTGAGGCAATCACCAAATTCCCACTCCCGAAAACCCGAAAAGAGATAAAACAATTCCTGGGCTTACTCGGGTATTACCAAAAATTTATTAACAATTTCGCAAGTGACCAAACCTCTGACGACTTGCTTAAAGGAAAACAAATCAGTAAACTATACCGATCCAGAATACCTAGACTATTTTGAGTACTGTAAGACCTTATTGACTAATTCCCCCTTTTTGCAATACCCTGATTTTGAAAAAGAATTTAACGTCACCTGCGACGCTAG
Source organism: Leptopterna dolabrata (assembly GCA_954871275.1). Lineage (NCBI taxonomy): Eukaryota > Metazoa > Arthropoda > Insecta > Hemiptera > Miridae > Leptopterna > Leptopterna dolabrata. The sequence continues at coordinate 99,881,207 of OX940974.1, forward strand.
CAATGCAGCATTGGGAGTGTTACTTAGCCAAATCAATAATGGCTCTGACCTCCCAATCGCTTATGCAAGCAGGACATTAAACAACTCGGAACGGAAACTATCAACTACAGAAAAGGAGCTCCTAGCCCTTCTATTTGCTTCAAAGAATTTCGGACCCAACATATTGTAATGGATGAGGGGTTTAACTACGCCGCCCATACAGCGTAGTTTCCCCCTCTCCACTCTCTAGAAAGGTAGGGATGCAGTGTGACAGCTGCCCCCGGAGACACTGGTTTGATTATAACGCGATGCCTCCAGGAGTTGACGATTCGTTTCCGCGAATCGACCGCCCCTTCAGCCGCGTGTCAAAAAGATCGGGAAGAGCCCGCATCCAAGATGGATGGGATTCCCATATACCGTCACAATATACAGAAGGAGATTTACACTGTATACAGACCATCGTCTGCTACAGTGGATCTTCAGCCTAAATGATTGCTCGTCTAAGTTATTCCGGTGGAGACTCAAGCTCAGCGACTATGATTTTGTCATAAGGTATAAGCCCGGCTCGGCTAACCAAGTAGCCGACGCGTTGTCGAGGACAGAACTTAACAATGAAACGGAAACAACCAGTCCCATTCCCTCCAGAAGATTAAACCCTGAGACTCCAACCTCAGTAGTTTTGATAGAATCCTAGAAACGATAGTTGGTAACGACCCCTTGTGCGACCTGGAGAACTCAGAAATCCATAGACTAATTTTCAAGAATTAGAAGACAATCTGGATGACCAATCCCTGGCTGTAAACCAGGCTCCCTAATCAGTTACTACTATTCATTCCAACGCTGAGGGGAACACAATTTTGACCGTACCAATTAGGGAAGGAGTAGTAAATCATGGGTTAAATCAATTCATAATAAAGGAAACCAGTGCGACGCCAAAACCAGTTAAAATAACGAAACCTTTCAATACCAAAACCCAGGTTGAAGTTGAGTTATCGAAATCAAACTTCGAGAGGGATGTCACCAATTTTGTGAAAGAGTACGTACAACCCAACGTGAACTATTCCCTCTATTTTAAAAACGATGACGATAATTCCGTATACCAAAGGTTTGCGTCCACCATGATGAGAGTTTTCAGGGAATCAACAATCCACATGACTAAATATCAGAGTTTGTTCGGGACATAGGAAATGAAGACGAACGTAAAGAAGTTATCTCAAACCATCACACGGGGAAAACGAACCACCACGGAATAACAGAAACATACAAAATGATCAGGAGAATGTATTTCTGGCCCAACCAATTGAAAACTATCCAACATTTCAAAAACCGCTGCGAACCTTGTCTATTGACAAAATATGATCGGGATCTGATAACACCTAAACTTAATATTACCCCAACTCCGTCCAGACCTCTAGAACCCCTACATATAGATAAACTCGTTTTGGATGGAGCCAAATTCCTAACTATAATAGACACTTTTTCAAAATATGCCCAAGCTTATTATCTAACTTCCAACAGTAGTCTCGAAGTAGTAAAGAATTTGTTAACCTTCTTTGCACACCACGGAATTCCTAAAACCATAATTTCGGACAATGGTGCGGAATTTGATTCCTCCTTAGTTAGAGAACTGTTAACTAGCCACAAAATAGCGATCCATTTTATATGCAGCCAGCATCCAAACAGTAATGGCGTCTTGGAACGATTCCATTCGACTTTAATAGAGCATGTGAGGTTATTGAATAATAGGAAGGAATTCAAGTGTGATTCCACAGTCACCAAAGTGAAATATGCGTTAATCGCTTACAACAACTCCTTACACTCAACAACCGAATTAACACCATTCGAGGCTCTATATATGGCCACGTAGATCAAGACACCCTACTCAAGTTCGACACGGAAAAAATTATTATCAACGACTACCTGGCAAAACATAGAGCAAATGGCTATAAATAGTATATTCCACGATCCATAACAGAGGCTCCAATTTAAAGAAAATGTTGCGGAAAAATACAACGAAAATAGAGATAATATCCCCGAAATTCCCTCGGTTGTATTTAATTCCTCCGGTTGTACATGTCAAAAATAAACAAAAAAATGAGCAAGACAAAAAATAGGTACAACAAAGAACAGTTAAAAGAAATAGACCCGGAAAGGAAAATAAAAATTGCCCCACGTCACCATAACAAGAGGGAAAAGATCCACTTGTCAAATGTTAAAAGACCCAGAGAAATAGGACATTCTCAGAACCAGTGGTGTCAGAATCCCCGTTATCTAATCAGAATATTTCCAAGTACCCGATCAAAATATTTCTAGTAATGACCATGACAACTGGCCGATAGGATGGCCTCGAAAGTAAAAACATTCCCATTACTATCCCTTCACTCGCAGGCTCCTGTCGATATCAACCACTCTATGCGCAGAAGTCCGAAATCTCGATCATAGTGGAGGCATCATTCCGATAAAATCAGGTCAGGCCAAACTGGAGGAAACCGGGTACACATTGACCCACTACTACGGACTGACGACGCTATACTCAGAGGTCTACAATCCGAACTCGAACTATTCGGCTCTTAAAGCGACGGTCAATTCATCCAGGAGACTGTACGACAAATTTCACAATCTTTGTACATTCTACGAACAAGTACAAGACCTAGTCGATCTTAAACTCTCAAACATCAAACACCACGGACGTACACGACATAAACGCGGATTAATCAATGGACTAGGATCAGTGATCAAAAACATCACTGGTAATTTGGACTATGACGACAAAGCACGTTACGACAGCATACTGAACGAATTGGCCAGACGAAACCGACATGTTTTACTGTAATTCCGAATTACTCTCCATGGGGGATGCATGTTGCGAAGGAATATCTTAACTAATGGCTCCATAAAGAACTGCATGTTTACAAAATTGCAAATCCCGAATAACTATCTCTCTATGGTCCCAGATACGAATAGCTTATTAGCAGTTTTTCCCAGTGATGATCGCATCCAAATAAAAAGCAATGGCCAAACCGAAACTTTACCCCCTCAAGGGTATCCACCTCATTACTCCTGGCTCGGACGCCGTTTATTATCATGATAATCTAATGTCCATTCAAATTACGAGCGTGGGCCAACCCCATTTGCTAAATCTCCCTCCTATCGTCTTTTCGTCCCTTAACAGCCATGTCGGCCAGATTCGACGACATTAACTTACGATATTTGGACAAAGTTAACCTTCATTTGAGCTGTATCCAGCCGGATGCCACGAGTACGGATTGGTATCCTTCACTACTACCTAGCGTCTGGACACTGGATCTTTATGTCACGCTCCTTGTACAGGGTGGCCACTCGATCAGGATTTTCATTTTCCCTGACTTTTCTCTGACTCCTCCATGACCTTTCGTCGATTTCCCTGACTTTCCGAGATTTTTGAAGCCTGACTTCCACCTTTTTCTCCGATTTCCCTGCATGAATTTTAGCATATTCCCTGTCGAAATGACTAAAGGGTAAATAAACGGGTAAGTTGACTAAATATTATATTATTACACTGAAGGATTTTTGTATTTAGTTTATTAATGTGCTAGCCTAAATAAATTTCTGATTTGGAGGCGCAAAGCACAAAAAAAGCTGCGTCAGCACAAAAAACCGCTGCAAATTCCTTGTTATTATTCTGTTGGACATACCTAAAGAAATGCTGGAAATGCATTTATTGTTTCTTTCATGTGAAATTATTGAAATAGCTATTGTTGGTTTCCACCAATCTGCCCCCAAAAACATGAAATAAGCTCCTATTTTTGACAAATTATCTTTGATCATCGATAGTGTCATTTAGCTGTCTTGATTCACCTGTTGAAACTGTTTCTAGTGTTATTATACAAGCTTATTGTAATTTCAGACAATTTCCCAGGTTTTTGACTCAGAAAAAACGAATTGTGGAAGCTGAACCTTCGTTCACTAAAACCACGAAAGATCCTCGAAAACCCCTACTTTTACACCCATTTTTCACCCGTAACACCTCTGGGTGTATTTTGATCGGGCTGCCGAGCTTTGGAGCACAACTAGAAGCCAACGACGATTTTGGACCAAATTTTAACGTAAATTTAAGGCTGAAACTACGCTAGAACCTCGATTTTCCACTATTTGGTCAAAACCGACTTAATATTCGGTCTCCCCGTCCTAAAAAATATGGAAAAAGATACCTCAAAAGCTCATGTTACTTAATACACCAAAAAACTATATATATATTTCGAACGGGCTGAAAAGTTTCGTGACACAACTAGGGCCCAAATGAAAGCTCTGTGCGAAACAAAGAATTTTTTAGCCCGACACTGAAGCAGATATGCATGCATATTGAAACGTACTTTGAAACGTAAAAGAAAAAATTTTGAGGGGGTGTCAGCAAACATGGGTGTATTATTCACAGAATAATAAACCAAAACGCTGCAAATCCCTACACAACGGTTTTTTATAGAACACCCTTCTGTTAAGAGATCACAGCTCCCTGTATAGATAACCCTTCTTATGTAGATCACAGACCCTCCGTAGCGTAGTACCTAATACCTAACCTCGTACTCGTTATTAGGCGCCTACCTAAATCACGTGGTAAATGTTGCTAAAACAATTCCAACAATTAAAAACAGTAGCTAAAATGGCAAAAAGAAAAAAGTAAGTTCTGAAGGGAAATTGTTGATCCGGAGTGAATCCAACAATTCACTCCAGATTGAACCCTACCGGGATTCAAGTCCCGGTAGGGTTTCGATCTCGGGAACTTAGGCGTAAAAATCCGTCACTTAGACCACTGCGCTACAGCGCCCAACTGGCTGAGACCAGTGATGTGCGCTCTCAACTCTGCTTGATGCCTGCATTCACCCTGCTTTTCATGGAAAATTGTACAGCAAATTTTATGGCAACATCGTAGAATGCTCAAAAAAATCGAACTATTTAAAAATTCGAAAAAACCCACATCTTAAAATGTAATTTCCCGAGATAGGGATTATCTGGACATTTCAACCCTCAGAGTTGAATGACAGCAACGCCGAGCTTCGAGGATCAACTAGAACCCAAACGGGACCCATATACCAAATTCTGTTAACTTTGGTTCATGGGAACTAAGGAAAATGCAGCGGGCAGCGGCGGCGGACGGTGTAAGGGCGGAAATATTTTTATTCGATTTTCGTATTCTACATCCCTTAACGCAAAAAAAGACATTGGATGGAAGACGGAGGGGGGGGGGGGGGGAGGGGGGGGGGGGGGTTAAAAAAATTTGGTGGTCGATTCCAATGGTTCATTATTGAAAATAATAAACCAAAATCCGTCATTAGACAAGCATGAACCAACCACATGCCAGCCATCGGCTTGACACAGCTTGCATGCACTAGGATCCGACAGGTGCAAAGACACTACTTCATCAGCACTAAACTTACCTGATTATATCTGTGGGACACTTGAGAACGTTTACATGTAGTAGTTCCTCGAACTACCCTTCGACAGCCTGTTCCCAGAGAAATTCGAATCTCCCGCCAAAGGCAAAAAAAGCAGGGTCACACCCCCGCGGAGCGCTCTGCCATCGCCCGCACCACGGCGCCAGCAACACTGGCGGCGCTCCGATGATTCATCACTTTTCTTTTGGCTGCCTTTTCGACAGTTTGTTCGTGCCGTTTTTCAAAAGTTTTTTGTGATTGTGCACGGAATTTTGGCAAGTAAAACACCTTTCTTCGATTGCTGCGCCAAGGTAGGACTGTTGTTTTCAGTTTCCTTTCTTTTTAACGCACAGGATATTCGTGGAACGTCGTTTTCACGATGTTCGATCCGCGGTCCCCCCGGCGACCTCGTGGTCCCGTCCTCGACGTTCTGGATCCGGTTTACGATGCGCGGAGATCTCGAGGGGATTTCGAGTCCGATGAGGATGAACCTCGATATCTCCGGACGCGATTGGATCGAGAAGTCGACGACTTTTCTACGCGGGGATACCGCTCGCGATCACGTTCCCCCCGGAGACGTGAGGTTACCCTCTTCGAAGGGCCTCGGGGTTCTCGCAGAGATTCCAGGGAGCCTACCCATTTTATGATTTTGGGGGGTGTTCTTTCGGAAACGGTCGTCATGTTCGGAAGGGTCACCCAGATCGCGAATTTGGGGGGCACTTCGCCAGCGATATCGATCGTGAATTGATACGCGGGTCCTCCGATCGTCTTTCCCCGAGGTCTCACCCGGATCGCGAATCTGGGGGGCCTCTCGTCCGTGATGCCGATCGAGAATCGGTACGCGGACTTTCCGGGGACGTTTCGGATCTCGACGACACATGGGGCGACGAAGGGGCCACTATCCCGCCCCCGGTACCCCCGGGGACGGGGGACCCCACTAAGGATGGGACTGGGGCATCCGGTTCATCGGATTTTGCAGGTTTTACCCCTCCTCCTGCAGGAGATTCGGCCCCAGACCCAGGCCCTGACGTCGGATTGGATCCCCAGGTGCTTTTGGCCCTGGGAGATAATCCCGCCATTCCGCCACCCCCGGCTCCGCGAATTCATCCAAGTATCGCGGGTCGTTGGGAACACCATTTGCGAAATGGTGTCCCACTAGAGGTTTTTAATGCCCTCCGGGCTAAATACACGATCCCCGCGAACTTGCCGGCACTTGCGCCGCCCAAGATGAATCCGGAGATAGCGGCGTCAGTGGGGGCGGGCCATAAATCTGTGGATGCGTACTACGTCGGGATTCAGCGACAATGCGCCACAGCCATCTCGGCCCTAGGTATGGGCATCTCTTCGGTGGTGGAGAGAGGGGGTGCTGCTGTCCCCGCGATGGGGGACAGCTATGTCAACATGTGCGATGCGGGACGGGCCATGACGGCCCTGTTCTACGACGTAAATCGCACCAGGCGACGGCTATTGTTGGCGGTGTGCTCCCCGGCCCTCGAAAAAATTTCTAGGGATGTCCCGCCATCAGAGTGGCTTTTTGGGGACAATCTGGGAGCGCGATACAAGGAATTCCTGGGGATGGCCTCCAGTGCTCGGGGCTTAGTGTCCCTCAAAAAACCGCCTCCCGCACCCCCTCGCCCTCAGCAGCCCTCGGGGCCAGTAAGCCTGCAACAACAGGGAAACGACAGAGGCCGAGCTGCTCGTCGGGGTGGGCAGACTCACAGACCGGCCAACAAATCCCGAAGAAACCAGTCCCCCAGGGCACAACGCCGCCCATTCAGAGGGTCGACGGGGCCGCACAGCAGGAGCTGAGCTCGGCGTCCCCACAGGTAATTAACCCCCCCTTAGGGGGTCGATTATTTAATTTTATAGGGAATTGGCGGGCTATCACCGATAATCCCATAATTTTCTCATGGTTGAACGGGGTTGAGAAACCTTTTCACACGATACCGACCCCCAACCCTAGGTTGCGTCCACACTCGTCAGATAAGGCGTTTGTTCAACAATTTTCCATTATTTTAGACAGGATGGTGCGGGGCGGGGTCGTGAAAACATGTACCTCACACCCGAGTCAAGTGGTTTCCCCCTTTTTCTTGGTGGACAAAGCGTCAGGGGGAAAACGATTTATATTAAATTTACAACATTTAAATTTATTTAAACGCCCCCACTTTAAATTGGAGGATCACCGCACCATGCGGGACCTCATTGAGCCTGGGAGCTTTGGGGCGACAATCGATCTCATGGACGCATACTATATGGTGCCAATTGCAGAGCTATCTCGAATTTTTCTCAGATTCTGTTTCCAAGATCAATTGTACGAATTTACATGTTTGCCCATGGGCATGTCGGTTTCGCCGTATGTTTTTCATAAGCACATGCGCCCCATTGTTCAATGTCTTTGCTCACAGGGCATAAAGTGTGTAAACTACTTGGATGATTTTGGTATCGTGGGGTCGTCTCAGATGGAATGTGCAGGGAATATTACCATTTTGTCGGACCTTTTACGACACTTGGGGTTACCATTAATAACGCTAAGAGTAAATTTTCCCCTTCGCAACAGTTCGTGTTCTTGGGGTTTTTGTTTGATACGGCAGACTTGACAATTTCGCTTCCGCAGGAGAAGCGCTTACGGATCAGGGAGTCGTTGTGTAAATTCCATAAACTACAAACCTGCTCAATTCGACATTTAGCGGGTCTGATAGGTACACTAGTGGCCGCGATACCAGCAACCCCCTATGGAAAACTGTACACAATGCATTTGGAAAGGGTCAAGGTTGAGGCCCTAAGGGCAAATAACCAGAATTTTGACGCAAAAATTCAGTTACCATTATCCATACGGTCAGATATTGAGTGGTGGAGTAGCAATATTATGACGTTGTCCAATCGGCTACATAATGACGACTATTCCCTCACAATTTCTACAGATGCGTCATTATCAGGCTGGGGGGCGGCCTCCGGGGAGGCCACAATCAACGGTTGGTGGTCAGTAACTGAAGCGGGGTGGCATATTAACACGTTGGAATTGAGGGCAATTGAATTAGCCTTACAACATTTCGGTGACGTCGAGAGCGACCGCCGTATCCTCATTAGGGCAGATAATACTACGGCCATCAGCTGTATTAATAGGCAGGGGTCTATGTTGTCCCACCGGCTGTTCGAGCTATCTGAACGGATCTGGCGGGGGTGTGAGCAGAGGCGTATTGTCATTTTTGCATCCTACGTCGCCTCCAAGGATAATACAGTGGCCGATGAATGTTCTCGACGTCTCCCTGGGACAACGGAATGGTCATTAGGTGAGGAGGTTTTTCGGGCTATCATAAACTATTTGGGGTGTCCCGACATCGATATATTTGCCTCTGCAGCAAATGCGAAGTGCGACAGGTTTCTTTCCTGGCACCCGGACCCTAGGGCATGGGGGATCGACGCCTTCACCTTTTCTTGGAAGGGGTGGAATTTTTATGCGTTTCCACCGTTTGCGCTGGCCCTCAAAGTGCTGCGCAAAATCATTGCGGAGGAATCAACGGGGATAGTTGTCATACCGGAGTGGCCGGCACTGCCCTGGTACCCCACCTTTTTTGAATTACTGATCTCCGCGCCCCTGTATTTTGGTCCTAACGACCGATTGTTACATTTGCCTTTCAGGGACCAGACCCACCCGCGGGCGGACACGCTACGATTGATAGCAGGGAGGTTGTCCGGCAAGCGTTTGAGAGGCGAGGGATTATCGCCCCGGCGGTGGACACTATGTTAGCCGCGTTATCGCCTGCGACATACGCCCAATACCAAGGATGCTATCGGCGCTGGTGGGAATTTTGTAGTGAGCAAGGGCTGAGTCCCTGGGATCTCAAGCCTACTTTAGTGGTGCACTTCCTTCAGACCATACTTCAGGGCACCTCGGTATCGTATGCTACTTTTAACACATATAGATCGGCCTTGTCCCTTATTGCGGCGGAGCCTTCAGGTTCTGACCCACTTATTTCCCGTTTCTTAAAGGGAGTGTCACATATTCTTCCGCCGGCTGCGCGGTATGACACAACTTGGGACCCACAGGGGGTGTTACGGTGGTTGGAAAGAACCGGTCAGGGTTTTCCTTGGCTGTCCCACAAGCTGGTAACGCTGTTGTTGTTGGCAACAGGACAGAGGCTCCAGACTATTGCGTCGATAAAGTTGTCGGTGGTGCAGATATGCCCAGGTCAGGGGTTGGACATCCGTATCTCTAGCCGGTTGAAAACTTCGGCGCCTTATAAGCCGCAACCATGCCTCACTGTGCCGTTTTTTCCGCAACGGCCACTCCTCTGCGTGGCGTCCCTCATGGCAGAATACCTCCAGGCGTCGGCACCTTTGAGGTCCCCAACCACGGACGCATTATTCATTATCACCAGACACCCATACACGGCGGCGTCCCGCCAAACGATTTCGGGTTGGGTGACGGGGGTGTTGAGGGAAGCGGGGGTTGCAGAGTGTTTCACGCCGCATTCAACAAGACACGCGTCAGTGTCAGCTGCGAACAGAGCGGGCCTCTTTAGATACCATTTTTAAGGCGGCAGGGTGGACGAGGAGCTCGGCGGTGTTCGCTAAGTTTTATAATAGACCCCTAGTGGCCGACGACTCACTCATCTCCCATGTGTTTGGTTCCACACCGGAGTCATAATCTGCTCTACTATCGTTTCAGGTGAGGCGAATTGGACGGAGCGTCACCTCCTCAAAAGGCGGAATATGAACCACACATGGAGACTGCATCCATTCCCCCCTTTTTGGTTTATTTGGTATTGTGGTCGGGCTGACACCCCTTGTTTAATATACAGTTACTTTTTTATATATACAGTCTATATATACAGTTGATATATCCAGATTAGCCGTGGTTTGTGTCCTTTCCTCTCCCTGGAGTAGAGTTTAAGAACACTAGTTGGGTGATATGTGGATTGGGGCCTCCCAGCCCCGACACTGGCAGGGACAAAAAAGGGGGAGGGGGAGACGTTATATCGGGAGAAGACTAACTGAGCCCAGGGAGGGAGCCCAAGGAGGGGTGAGTTTAGGTGCTCCGGGTCTGGACTACACAGGTCTCAGAGACCGTTTTTCGACTTTCAGATTTTAGTCTTCTCTCTGGGCGTTTTTTCCCTAGAGCAACTGCCTAACTTGGTTTGATTCTTTAAACAAACTACATGTAAACGTTCTCAAGTGTCCCACAGATATAATTGATGAATAAACGAACTTGTGAAGTTCATTCCTAATTATATCTAGTGGGACACTTGAGAACGTTTAGGACCCTCCACACCCTGCCCTATTGTCTTGGACATGGCTGGCAGTTGCTGATTTTCGTCTTTCAAAGAGTGATGAATCATCGGAGCGCCGCCAGTGTTGCCGGCGCCGCGGTGCGGGCGATGGCAGAGCGCTCTGCGGGGGTGCGACCCTGCTTTTTTCGCCTTTGGCGGGAGATTCGAATTCTGGATTCGAATTTCTCTGGGAACAGGCTGTCGAAGGGTAGTTCGAGGAACTACTACATGTAAACGTTCTCAAGTGTCCCACTAGATATAATTAGGAATGAACTTCACAAGTTCGTTTATTCATCAATTTTACAGCTCGACAATCGAAAATCTCCGCCCGCCACCCACGCGCAAAACCCTCTACCAACTTTCTTTGGGATGGAATATCGATGGTCGATGTTATCGAAACATCGATGTTCCATGTTTTACCATCGATGCTGAAAGGTCTGGTATTATCGAACATCGATGTTACCATTACTATACCAATGATAAACATCGATATCATCGATGTTAGCTGAATCAATATCGATGTAATTGTGAAATAAAGGAAGTCACGTTTGGAAAGAAACTGGTGGAAGTGGAAGAAGAATACCCAGTACGAGTATTCGAATGCCATCAATTACTGTTCAAGTACCCTATCGACTGGGTCATAATCGAACTTCCCACTCGTATTCCCTGGAACTTCCCACAGGCCTGGGGGGAGCTGAGGGAACGGATGAGGCACGTGATGACATCTTTTACTCCTTGCCGCTAAGTGCGGTGCGCTCGCGTTGCACACTCTGAACCTATCAAATGACTGGACACAAGCAGAGCGGGAAATAAGGTTCAAAATCTCCAGAACACGTCGGACATGCGGTAATTTTCCCTGACTCGCCACTCGATTTCCCTGACCAACATTTTTTTCCCTGACTTCCCTGACTGGTGGCCACCCTGTTGTACTAACCGGATATACCCTGTATAATTACTGTCCCCATATCCGTCTAGTAACCCTCACAGCCTGCTGCCCTTCGGAAGAGACTTAGTACCCTTTTGTGCTTATTGCTCTGTGCTTTTGTACATATTTTATCTTCCTGCAATTTTTACTGATTATTGATTACCGCACTACAGTTATTTTATTATTCTTATTATTGTCTGTTATTATGATTGGTTGATTTTGTTTTGTTGTTGTCTTATTGGTTATTCTTATTGATTGCCCGGTAGTAGTTGTCTGCCTACTATTGATTATGACTTGAATTGTCTCTTTTCACTTCACCTTGATTATGTACAAAATGGACTGAGTCCTACGGTTTTCCCTGGAATATTTCCCTGGTTATATCAGCAATACTGCTGATATTTATCTTTCCCGCTTATTCAGCATCCAAACCCCATAAATACAATCTGCTGGCAGCTCTCGCGCCAGTCTCGCCTTTACCGTCACAGAGAACGTTACCCTGCCCGTTTTCTTACCAATTTATGTGTTTGTTCGTGTTAATAAAGTTCTAGTGGTTTTTTAAAAACTAATTTTTCCAAGCTCCCAACATAACTTATATATATATATATATATATATATATATATATATATATATATATATATATATATATATATATCGTGGAAGTTATTTTTCTGTGACTAGGTAATTCTGATAAAGACTGAGGTGAAGCAATGACCAATCTAGTCGTTTTTTCACCCACAAAAACATTCATCCACAAAAAACGACTAGATTGGTCATTGCTTCACCTCAGTCTTTACATTATATATATCGTTTATATGTGAATATTTTTTTGCAAAAATTTCGATATTGTCAAAAGGGGGGAGGAAAATGTGACTTCCTCCCTGATACCTACTATTGTAACCTCACGGTTACCTTCTCATTGTTGAAGCTCGTTAACGACTTGTGTTACTGCAATAAAAAGTATAAATTCACATGTGCTAATTTTCAATCTGCCTCTAATAATTCATAATAATTATTAGTACCCTGAGATTCACATTAATCTAGGAACCAGCAACTCCTGTGCAGATGAATCCACAAAACACCATATAATTGATGAATAAACGAACTTGTGAAGTTCATTCCTAATTATATCTAGTGGGACACTTGAGAACGTTTACATGTAGTAGTTCCTCGAACTACCCTTCGACAGCCTGTTCTTAGAGAAATTCGAATTCAGAATTCGAATCTCCCGCCAAAGGCGAAAAAAGCAGGGTTGCACCTTCGCGGAGCGCTCTGCCATCGACCGCACCGCGGCGCCGGCAACACTGGTGACGCTCCGCTGATTCATCACTCTTTGAAAGACGAAAATCAGCAACTGCCAGCCATGTCCAAGACAATAGGGCAGGGTGTGGAGGGTCCTAAACGTTCTCAAGTGTCCCACTAGATATAATTAGGAATGAACTTCACAAGTTCGTTTATTCATCAATTATATCTGTGGGACACTTGAGAACGTTTACATGTAGTTTGTTTAAAGAATCAAACCAAGCTAGGCAGTTGCTCTAGGGAAAAAAACACACAGAGAGAAGACTAAAATCTGAGAGTCGAAAAACGGTTTCTGAGACCTGTGTAGTCCAGCCCCGGTGCACCTAAATTCACCCCTCCTTGGGCTCCCTCCCTGGGTTCAGTTAGTCTTCTCCCGATATAACGTCTCCCCCTCCCCCTTTTTTGTCCCTGCCAGTGTCGGGGCTGGGAGGCCCCAATCCACATATCACCCAAGTAGTGTTCTTTAACTCTACTCCAGGGAGAGGAAAGGACACAAACCACGGCTAATCTGGATATATCAATTGTATATATAAACTGTATATATAAACAAATAAACGTAACTGTATACAAGTATAAACAAGGGGTGTCAGCCTGACCACCATACAAAATAAATCAAAGACCCAAAAAAAAACAAAAGGGGGGAACAGATGCAGTCTCCATGTGTGGTTCACACCCCACCTCTTGAGGAGGTGGCGCTCCGTCCATTCCGCCTCATCTGAAAAGATAGGAGAACAGCTTATGACTCTGGTGTGGAAACAAACACATGGGAGATGAGTGAGTCGTCGGCCACTAGGGGTCTATTATAAAACTTGGCGAACACCGCCGAGTTCCTCGTCCACCCTGCCGCCTTAAAAATGGTATCTAGGGAGGCTCCCGCTCTGTTCGCGGCCGACACTGACGCGTGTCTTGTCGAATGCGGCGTGAAAAAATCAGCAACCCCCGCTTCCCTCAACACCCCCGTCACCCAACCCGAAATCGTTTGGCGGGACGCCGCCGTGTATGGGAGTCTGGTGATAACAAATAATGCGTCGGTGGTTGGGGACCTCAAAGGTGCCGACGCCTGGAGGTATTCTGCCATGAGGGACGCCACGCAGAGGAGTGGCCGTTGCGGAAAAAACGGCACAGTGAGGCATGGTAGCGGCTTATAAGGCGCTGAAGTTTTCAACCGGCTAGAGATATGGATGTCCAACCCCTGACCTGGACGTATCTGCACCTCCGATAACTTTATTGATGCAATAGTCTGGAGCCTCTGTCCTGTTGCCAACAACAACAGGGTTACTAACTTGTGGGACAGCCAAGGAAACCCCTGACCGGTTCTTTCCAACCACAGTAACACCCCCTGTGGGTCCCAAGTTGTGTCATACCGCGCCGCCGGTGGACGAATATGTGACACTCCCTTCAAGAAACGGGAAATAAGGGGGTCAGAACCCAAAGGCTCCGCCGCAATAAGGGACAAGGCCGATCTGTAAGTATTAAAGGTAGCATACGATACCGAGGTGCCCTGAAGTATGGTCTGAAGGAAGTGTACCACTAAAGTAGGCTTGGGATCCCAGGGACTCAGCCCTTGCTTCCTACAAAATTCCCACCAGCGCCGAAAGCATCCTTGGTATTGGGCATATGTCGCCGGCGATAACGCGGCTAACATAGTGTCCACTGCCGGGGCGATAATCCCTCGCCTCTCGAACGCTTGCCGGACAACCTCCCTGCTATCAATCGTAGCGTGTCCGCCCGCGGGTGGGTCTGGTCCCTGAAAGGCAAGTGTAACAATCGATCGTTAGGACCAAAATATAAGGGCGCGGAGATCAGTAATTCAAAAAAGGTGGGGTACCAGGGCTGTGCCGGCCACTCCGGTACGACAACTATCCCCGTTGATTCCTCCGCAATGATTTTGCGCAGCACTTTGAGGACCAGCGCAAACGGCGGAAACGCATAAAAATTCCACCCCTTCCAAGAAAAGGTGAAGGCGTCGATCCCCCATGCCCTAGGGTCCGGGTGCCAGGAAAGAAACCTGTCGCACTTCGCATTTGCTGCAGAGGCAAATATATCGATGTCGGGACACCCCAAATCGTTTATGATAGACCGAAAAACCTCCTCACCTAATGACCATTCTGTTGTCCCAGGGAGACGTCGAGAACATTCATCGGCTACTGTATTATCCTTGGAGGCGACGTAGGATGCAAAAATGACAATACGCCTCTGCTCACACCACCGCCAGATCCGTTCAGATAGCTCAAACAGGCGGTGGGACAACATAGACCCCTGCCTATTAATACAGCTGATGGCCGTAGTATTATCTGCCCTAATGAGGATACGGCGGTCGCTCTCGACGTCACCGAAATGTTGTAAGGCTAATTCGATTGCCCTCAATTCCAACGCGTTAATATGCCACCCCGCTTCAGTTACTGACCACCAACCGTTGATTGTGGCCTCCCCGGAGGCCGCCCCCCAGCCTGATAATGACGCATCTGTAGAAATTGTGAGGGAATAGTCGTCATTATGTAGCCGATTAGACAACGTCATAATATTGCTACTCCACCACTCAATATCTGACCGTATGGATAATGGTAACTGAATTTTTGCGTCAAAATTCTGGTTATTTGCCCTCAGGGCCTCAACCTTAACCCTTTCCAAATGCATTGTGTACAGTTTTCCATAGGGGGTTGCTGGTATCGCGGCCACTAGTGTACCTATCAGACCCGCTAAATGTCGAATTGAGCAGGTTTGTAGTTTATGGAATTTACACGACTCCCTGATCCGTAAGCGCTTTTCCTGCGGAAGAGAAATTGTCAAGTCTGCCGTATCAAACAAAAAACCCAAGAACACGAACTGTTGCGAAGGGGAAAATTTACTCTTAGCGTCATTAATGATAAACCCCAAATTTCGTAAAAGGTCCGACAAAATGGTAATATTCCTTGCACATTCCATCTGAGACGACCCCA
The DNA here is from genome assembly GCA_954871275.1 of Leptopterna dolabrata. Lineage (NCBI taxonomy): Eukaryota > Metazoa > Arthropoda > Insecta > Hemiptera > Miridae > Leptopterna > Leptopterna dolabrata. The sequence goes on from OX940974.1 coordinate 99,897,031, forward strand.
CGATACCAAAATCATCCAAGTAGTTTACACACTTTATGCCCTGTGAGCGAAGACATTGAACAATGGGGCGCATGAGCTTATGAAAAACATACGGCGAAACCGACATGCCCATGGGCAAACACGTAAATTCGTACAATTGATCTTGGAAACAGAATCTGAGAAAAATTCGAGATTGCTCTGCAATTGGCACCATATAGTATGCGTCCATGAGATCGATTGTCGCCCCAAAGCTCCCAGGTTCAATGAGGTCCCGCATGGTGCGGTGATCCTCCAATTTAAAGTGGGGGGCGTCTATAAATAAATTTAAATGTCGTAAATTTAATATAAATCGTTTTCCCCCCGACGCTTTGTCCACCAAGAAAAAGGGGGAAACCACTTGACCCGGGTGTGAGGTACATGTTTTCACGACCCCGCCCCGCACCATCTTGTCAAAAATAATGGAAAATTGTTGAACAAACGCCTTATCTGACGAGTGTGGACGCAACCTAGGGTCGGGGGTCGGTATCGTGTGAAAAGGTATCTCAACCCCGTTCAACCATGAGAAAATTATGGGATTATCGGTGGTAGCCCGCCAATTCTCTATAAAATTAAATAATCGACCCCCTAAGGGGGGGGTTAATTACCTGTGGGGGCGCCGAGCTCAGCTCCTGCTGTGCGGCCCCGTCGACCCTCTGAATGGGCGGCGTTGTGCCCTGGAGGACTGGTTCCCTCGGGATTTGTTGGCCGGTCTGTGAGACTGCCCACCCCGACGAGCAGCTCGGCCCCTCTCGTTTCCCTGTTGCAGGCTTACTGGCCCCGAGGGCTGCTGAGGGCGAGGGGGTGCGGGAGGCGGTTTTTTGAGGGACACTAAACCCCGAGCACTGGAGGCCATCCCCAGAAATTCCTTGTAACGTGCTCCCAGATTGTCCCCAAAAAGCCACTCTGATGGCGGGACATCCCTAGAAATTTTTTCGAGGGCCGGGGAGCACACCGCCAACAATAGCCGTCGCCTGGTGCGATTTACATCGTAGAACAGGGCCGTCATGGCCCGTCCCGCATCACACATGTTGACATAGCTGTCCCCCATCACGGGGACAGCAGCACCCCCTCTCTCCACCACCGAAGAGAGGCCCATACCTAGGGCCGAGATGGCTGTGGCGCATTGTCGTTGAATCCCGACGTAGTACGCGTCCACAGATTTATGGCCCGCCCCCACTGACGCCGCTATCTCCGGATTCATCTTGGGCGGCGCAAGCGCCGGCAAGTTCGCGGGGATCGTGTATTTAGCCCGAAGGGCATTAAAAACCTCTAGTGGGACACCATTTCGCAAATGGTGTTCCCAACGACCCGCGATACTCGGATGAATTCGCGGAGCCGGGGGTGGCGGAATGGCGGGATTATCTCCCAGGGCCAAAAGCACCTGGGGATCTAATCCGGCGTCAGGGCCTGGGTCTGAGGCCGAATCCCCTGCAGGAGGAGGGGTGAAACCTGCAAAATCCGATGAACCGGATGCCCCAGTCCCATCCTTAGTGGGGTCCCCCGTCCCCGGGGGTACCGGGGGCGGGATAGTGGCCCCTTCGTCGCCCCATGTGTCGTCGAGATCCGAGACGTCCCCGGAAAGTCCGCGTGCCGATTCTCGATCGGCATCACGGACGAGAGGCCCCCCAGATTCGCGATCCGGGTGAGACCTCGGGGAAAAACGATCGGAGGACCCGCGTATCAATTCACGATCGATATCGCGGGCGAACTGCCCCCCAAATTCGCGATCTGGGTGAGCCTTCCGCACATGACGACCGTTTCCGACTGAACACCCCCCAAAATCATAAAATGGGTAGGCTCCTCGGGAATCTCTGCGAGAACATCGAGTCCCTTCGAAGAGGGTAACCTCACGTCTCCGGGGCGAACGTGATCGCGAGCGGTATCCCCGCGTAGAAAAGTCGTCGACTTCCCGATCCAATCGCGTCCGGAGATATCGAGGTTCATCCTCATCGGACTCGAAATCCCCTCGAGATCTCCGCACATCATAAATCGGATCCAAAACGTCGAGAACGGGACCACGAGGTCGCCGGGGGGACCGCGGAGTGAACATCGTGAAAACGACGTTCCAAGAATATCCTGAACGTTAAAAAGAAAGGAAACTGAAAAACAACAGTCCTACCTTGACGTAGCGATCGAAGAAAAGGGGGTTTTACTTAGAAAATTCGTGCACAATCACAAAAAACTCACAAAAAATGTCACGAACGAACTGTCGAAAAGGCAGCCAAAAGAAAAGTGATGAATCAGCGGAGCGTCACCAGTGTTGCCGGCGCCGCGGTGCGGTCGATGGCAGAGCGCTCCGCGAAGGTGCAACCCTGCTTTTTTCGCCTTTGCCGGGAGATTCGAATTCTGAATTCGAATTTCTCTAAGAACAGGCTGTCGAAGGGTAGTTCGAGGAACTACTACATGTAAACGTTCTCAAGTGTCCCACAGATATAATGCCTTGTCAGCATTATTGGAAAAATAAATTATTTTGACTATAATTTGGTTCAAAATAATCGCTAAACACCGATTTATTGTGGTGTGAAGGCATTTAAATGAAATTTCAATGAAAAACTGGAGAGAAATTAGGATGAGGTAAATGGGAAAAACTAGGAAGCGCTCTGGCGAAAAATTTGTTTTCACGATAACGTTCTACATTGCCACAGCATAATTTTTCTTTGATAATTCGCTAAACCGCACAAGGTTCGCATTTGAAGTTTGAGTTAGGAAAGAGAAATGTATTACCACAGCTGAACTATTTGTAGTGGTCCATGTAATATGAAATTAAATGCTACCTACTTCCAATGACAGGTATAAATATTTTTCCTTTCATTTCTTTTTTTTTTGCATGGAGCATGTCTTACTGCATCAAATAGCTGTTAGAAAACGTCAATGTTTCTGCAGGTTCCATGTAAAATTTTTCTTACAATAATCTGGTTGTTCGCTGCTGAAAAGGTTTGAATTAACGTTTATGGGAAAACTGGAAATCAATCTGCAGCCACATGAGGTTCTTTGACAATGTAAATCATGATTCTGGAGAAATGTAGAAACGCACTAAATCACTCGCGAAATCATGGAAACCCATTGCAAAGGAAAATGGAGTTATTGAAAGGTTCCACTAATACACAAAAAAATACACTGGTATACCAGTTTTTGTGACCACTGTCAGTAACAAACAATAACTGAAGGCACTTGGAGAGAGGTGACCTTATATATAGTCCCAAAAGTGAAAGTGGTCGAGTAGGATTAGTCCTGAAGACGAAAGGAGAAGGGAACAAAGTGAAGGGGGTCGATTCTGATTGGTCCTGGAAGTGAATGCCAAAAAGTGACAGGATGGTATGGCGGAAGGGGGGGGGGGGGAGAGATGAGTAGAGGAACCAAAAATGTTATAGAAATGAAAGCAATAATGAAGAAAAACTTAACATCATTCAAAGATTTACCCAATCTATCATTCTTAATAATTTCGAATTTTTCAAGCAAATCCAACATGCTCCCTTTCTATTCGGGCAAAAATGAAGCTCAACAAACTGTCCATATGTAAGATCAAAACTGAAGCTATGATTGGATCCATTCAAGTGACGTGCAAAGGTCGAATCACCCTTATCAGTGAAATCTTTTTCATATTCCTTTATCGTTTCTCTAAACTTCCTACCAGTTTGACCACAATAGTTAAGTCCACAAGAACAACACTTTAATTTATACAAACCACTCATAGCTTGAATTAATTTTATATTTATTTATTCATTTATCTTTTATACATATATTTTTCGTTTATGTATATATAAAAACACCACTGTTATCTTGAACATTAATTTTATCCTTATTTACTTATTATCTATGTATCTTCATATTTACTTATCTAGTTATCTATTTTATCTTTATTTATTTAATCACTATTTATTTATTTACTTTTATTTATTCATTTATCTTTGTTTTTATTTTATTTTATTCAAGTGACGTGCAACTATGAATCCCTGAAATCTTTTAGCGAATTTTCAAAGAAAATGAAGCTATTGCAATGGCTTCGAAATTTAAATAATATAAATTTTTGGAAATTTTCTTCATAGAAATCCGTTTCAGACCATTCTAAAACGATTCCTGAAATTTAACACTTTTTTATATGTATATATATATATATTTATTTATATATGTGTCACTCCAGACGATAACTCTCGATAGAATTGAGATAAACAGCTCAAATTTGCACAAAAAATCTATCTTGGCAATCGAAAGGCTAAGTTCGAAGATGGGCGAAATTGGCCTACTCTAAGGAGGGTTTTGGCGCATTTAAAGTGCGCAAAAATTACCCAAAAATCCCCAAACTGTTATTTTCCAACAAGTGACCCCTCATTTTAAAGGTTTTTGCACGCTGAACACGATGGTGGAATCGGATTTTAGATATCTTGATCCGTTCTCAAATTAGAGCATTTAAAGTGCGCAAAAATTACCTAAAAATCCCCAAAATGTTATTTTCTAACAAGTGACCCCTCATTTTAAAGGTTTTTGCACGCTGAACACGATGGTGGAATCGGATTTTAGATATCTTGATCCGTTCTCAAATTAGAGCATTTAAAGTGCGCAAAAATTACACAAAAATCCCCAAAATGTTATTTTCCAACAAGTGACCCCTCATTTTAAAGGTTTTTGCACGCTGAACACGATGGTGGAATCGGATTTTAGATATCTTGATCCGTTCTCAAATTAGAGCATTTAAAGTGCGCAAAAATTACCCAAAAATCCCCAAAATGTTATTTTCTAACAAGTGACCCCTCATTTTAAAGGTTTTTGCACGCTGAACACGATAGTGAAATCGGATTTTAGATATCTAAATCCGTTCTTAAATTAGAGCATTTAAAGTGCGCAAAAATTACCCAAAACTAGGATAATCTTTAAACTCTTACCCCCACCCCCTTAGAGTGGTCAGATTGAAAAATGTGAGAAGTATTAATTGAAGACGAGAGTTCGAAGCAAAAAAGGGGGAGGCAAACGATTAGTACAACTCCTTGAATTTACCCACAGCGATCAAATAAATAAGCACTTAGTACAATTACGTAATAAACAAACGGTAGAATCAGGATGGACAAAACGTACAAATTAAAATAAATACGAAGAGAATATACATAGAAAACCAAATTTTAGACCGAAGTTTTCCTTTATTCAAAACCATAGCCATTAATTCGAATATTTCTTTGAAAATTCGCTCATTAAGTCATGCTGCATGACTGATTTTTTTCATGTTCCTTTATCCTTTCTCTAAACTTCCTACCAGTTTGACCACAATAGTTAAGTCCACAACAAAACTTTAATTTATATAACACACCACTCTTATCTTAAAGATTAATTTCATCTTTAACTGAACTCAATGAAGAAGTTATTAGAAGTTAGAGAAGTTATTAACATTTTACCAATTTTGTGTCCGAAATTGTTCCATAATATGGTATAATGATCCAGATTTTCTCAGTCTTAGCTTCCCTAACTAGGTTTGAAACTCCTTCCCTACTCTTCTTCCTAACAGCCCTATTCCATATCGTATCAATGAGAATCATTACTCGCCACTATACTTTTCTTTAGCTACATTCTATTCACTCATCGGCACAGATAAAGCTCTGTTAATCATACTATGGAAAGCAGCATGCTGGTGGACTATTGGATGATTTGAAGTACTATGAATGGTAATACCGGTATAAGTATCTTTCTTAAATATGGAAAAACTCATGTTTTCCGTTATTCAACGAAATGGAAAGATCAAGAAAATTTAGGTGATTACATCCGAATCTAAGGTGAAGTTAATGAATGGATCTAAATTTTTGTATAATATGAACCCAGTTGTCTTTCAGTCCCTTTCGAAAGAATGATATCTCCTACTAACTACAGCAATAAAGGAGACTATTTGATTTACATTTTCGGAAAATTTGTTCTTCAAGAAAATCCACATGAATATCTGCAAGCAATGGAGATAATGGAGATCCCATTGCAACCCCTAGTTGAGTATAGTACGTGACGGCATGGCTGTTCTCGAGTCTTTTTTCCTTCTGGTGGAGATGGGGTCGTTTGGTGGAAGCCTAATCGATATCCCTTCTTAACCGGTGATAATCTCACTGGTCTAGGAGGGGGACTCTCGAGGGCCCACCGTCACTCTCCTCACTCTGTTACAAGTATTTCCCATAGAACAAGAAACTAACTACCTTTCAATAACTCCGTTTTTCTTTGAACTGTAGGAACTTACTAAGGCTGTGGTTGCCAACTGCATGGGCCAAAAAATCCAACAATTATTATGGGTTATTCCAGAAATATTCACACCATCGTCCATTTTATGGCTCTAATATTGGTTCTCTAGCAACGTGAATCTACAGGTCAGTCAACTTTAGCTTGACGTAAGGGAGGGATAAACATTCAACATTTACAAGTGCATTTGAAACACGGAAACTGAAGAGTCAGAAGTTTGAAGTGATAAAATGATTATTTTTCTATTTTTTCCATTATCAGGAAGGAAACGGCGTTACAAGCCAAAATAGGTCGCCATTTTTCTTACCTGAACCTTAAAAACAGTATTTTTGCCCTCAAAGGGACAGAAAAGAGCGTGAGAATTTTTAAACAAAAACTGATGAGGGGGAGCAACCCACCCTTGTCAACTAGATATAAAATAACCCAGAAAGGATTAGTAACAGTTTACTGGAAAAGGCTATAAGATCTTGACACCACAATAAATCCAACTTCCCAAGATCTTTATCACCCATGTACTGGCATAATCATTATAATTTATTTATTTTATTTTATTTTTGTAGAGGGCACCATACACATTTTAATAACATTCCATCAAACCAAATTGGTATAACACGAAAGGAGAATGAAGGAACACTAATAGAACTTTTATATTTACAGTAGAAACTCACATACCCATCACCCATAGGACTGGTTGACAAAGTGGGAAAAGCTCTGTACAAATAAATGGCGGATAATCTGAGAAAAAAAGCATGTATCAAGAAAATGATATGCGTGCATGATTTCATTTAAAAAAGTCAGTAATGCCGTGGGGGGAGGGTCAATTACTTCTTACCCTAGCTGCAGTTGACGCATTCCTCCACTTATTAATTCCTAATCCACAGCATATCCAGTGGTGTTATTGTGGGGGCTGTTCAATGTATTTTATTTGAAAAGGAGACAAGAACTGGTTATCCGAAGGTCGGATATGTGAGAGTCTACTGTAGTTTAATCTAACCAAGACTTGTCTGATTTCCTGCTTTCATTCTGATGAAGATGGAGGAAAATTCAGCAAAAATCAAACACGATTTACTGACCTGGATGAATTGAGATGAGCTGCAATTCAAGCACTTTAGAAATTCTCTGAACAGGCCCATACTCCAATTTGCATTAAGATTCAAATTCACTAACTTATTTTTACATGAAGAGCATAATATAATGCAAATACTCACACTTCCTTTAAAATCGTATTTGGCTATAACCTTCTCTATTTTTCTGGGTGCTGGACGAATCAAAGGCGTAGTATCTAAGTAATGAAGTTTATAAAATGCCAATAAAGTGGGTATGTCATTGAACATCTGATCTCCAATGCGGTACTTGATCTGGTCATTTTGTTGAATTTTATTGATGATGTAGTGGCTCACTTTACTATCTTCCCTGAAAGATTACACACATTCTAATTATGAGAATATTTGAATATGCAAAGATGACCATGATAATCTCACATTAAATAACACGTTGTAAAAATATTCTGGTTTCAAGGCTTGATTTCTATACAAAAGGAAGCTCCTGAAGAACAGCCTGCAAGGTCCATTATTAGGGAAAATTAGGGTTGTAGCCAGTCCCATGAATGTAATCAAAATTTTTTGAGCCATTTTGAAGGAAAGTCGAAACATTAGCTAAAAACTTAGTTTCTGCTTTTCTCGCCCAATCAAAAGGGTAATAGTAAGTATTGCCATTACCCCCAATAACATTTTCTGGAACTCACCCAGTTTATGGGTGTTAGCCTAATCTGGTACCACTTTCCCTGAAATAAACCCGAGAGAATTACGGTCTTGTTCCTTGTGCAACTTGGAGAAGCAAAAAAAACGAGGCGCATTCCACTGGTGGTTGTCGTGTGCTGAAGGAGTGGTTGGCGTCCCAAAATACTGAGGCTCGATTTCCCATCACCAAAGGAAGCTCATGTAGAAACATGAATATTGTTGATTGATGCCATATTACAGGGGACGCCCACTGGACAGCCCATAGTAGATTCAGACTAGTTTCCCCAATCAGCTTTCATAACTAGATTGAAACCTAGTAAACCTTACCGAGTACAACCGGGCCCACTGAAATCTTACGAAAGTTGCAGCCTCATTACTGCGAACTAGGATTAACCCCACCCACTCTCTTCTCACTGAAAAGCAATAACTCATGAGAAACAAACGCATTCTATGATTTAAAAAAAAACCAAAGAAGAATTACATTTGTAAATTCGACCATCCTCCAGATTTCAGGTCACTAAAACCTTTTTCTTTTTTTTGGTGTGGATAGTTATGCACATGGCAAGGATTTCAAGTCTGCACATGTGCAACATGAATGACTGCTAGATTTTGATGAACCTGAAATGGAACCATCAAGGTCTGGCTTCCAAATACCCCCTACAATTTCAGCTCACTATGACAGTAATAGCTGGATAAATAACCATTCATGGATGCATAGCTGCTTTTGGAAATGGTGAAGATGAATTGAGCGGAAGGATAAATCTGTGAGAATTGCTGAAGGACTTGAAATGTGAATTCAAATGGAGGATGGGCCATGTCGATATTCATCAAGGGGTCACATGCCGGGTATGATGTTGAACTGAGACCAACATGGAGGGAAGCACTCGAAGGCGCCTGAGAAATCGATAGCAGTGGCTCTGCAGGGATGTAATATTCTCCTCAGTTATGGTGAAGACAGATATCCTAGGGGATGGGAAATTTTAAACAAAATTCTGGAGAACTAGGAGATTTCTCCAGGTTGAGGGTTGGTCGTTGGGTTAACAACCCAACATTATAAAAAAAAACAACCTAACTGTTTCGAGAAACTATAAAGAAAAATCTGGGTAATCGACATGGAGGGGAACGGAAGAAGAAAACTGGACTACGGAAGTGACTTTCCTTTCTATCCTTAAGCTGGCCATGGACGAGCGCTCCAATCCAATCGCTCCACACCAAATGGAAGGCGAAGTGATGGGAATTTTAACACGCCATAAATCCATAGCGCCACTCCATCGCCCCAACTCACCATGTGCCTTGAAAAATGGAATGGTGGAGTGATGGAATGACTCGCTTGTGTGTGTGGAATCCGTCTTCGAATCTGAACCAGTACATTCTCAATCATTCTCGGGATCACCAGGCTCAAACAATTCCCAAACATGATACCATCAGGGCCTAACATCAAAATCGTGTTCATTTTACATAAAAATGTTGGTGGTTTCTGGTCAAGAATTTGTTGTTGAAGTGATTGAGGCGTATAAAGAGTTTTCATGTTTGTGGGAGTCTGGTGACTCCTCTTATCAACAAAAATAAAAGAAACAAGGCACTCAACAAACTTTTGGAGTTGTTCAAGAGATAACTCTATAACATTAACGAGTGAAAAAATATTTCTCTTGTGCAACCACTTTCACCTAGTGCTTCTTTGGTTTCTTACTTTTTACTTTAAAACATACAGCCATTGAAGGAAGAAGAGTCTCTTTGTTCATGATTCTTTAGTGAGACAGAGTATAGGTAACCCTGTGACCCCCTGAAAATATTGGTTGTTCCATTTTTGTGAGGTTAGAAAGGAAATTTTGATGCATGGCAGCTGCCCATTGTTTCGCTATCCAGTCAAAGATAACACATGTACCTACTGATGACAACATTTTAAAAATCACCTGAGATAGTTAACAAAACTACTATATGATACAGCCCACCATCGTATCACGAGAATATGGTAAGGAAAGTTGTGTGATGCTTTGCACCTGATGTGTTACTTGGAAAATCTACTTAACTACGAAATACCTCAAGTGCTTTCTTCTATAATTAGGAAAAATTTACATACCTTACACATAAAACATAGTCACCATGGATAGATATGCTATCACGAACCAAGAATACACCACCTTCTTTTTCCTCCATGAGCAAGTCAGTAGCATCCTGACGGGACATCTGCCCAAAATACCAACTGGAAAAAACAGTACATTCATATTAAGATAAAACTATACAATAATATTAAAAAGGAATATCCAAATAAATAGACAGGTTACCACTGAGCCCAGGTGAGCTCTTTGGTGCCCTGACTCTGCCAGGTAATCACTGCCCTCTCGGCTGTAGGGTCAGCCCTATATAAGATTTTAGTCAACGACGCTCTGTCACCAGTTCTCCAACCGGTGCGGGATGCAGTACGGGCTCTTAAGCCCTTCAGTATGACATTATTAGGAACGAGACACTATCTGATTTACGATGTCCTTGATAGCTCCATACTGAAGGCATCTGCAAAGGTGCCGGCGACCTGCTGGCTTTTTGGTGACAACCTTCGAAGCAGGGTCAAGGAGGTCCAGGGTCTGAATTCAGTATCAAAAGGTTTCCTTCCCCCTCAATGTAAGTAGAGACCTCTGCCATCCCAACCAGTTCAATCTCAATAGGCCACATCTTCAACCACTGCTACCTCTGAGGCTTTGAACTCCTCATGGCCGGGCCCCAGCAAACGTGGTGGGGGGGGAGGGGGATCAGTTGGCCAGACCTAAGCAGCAGAGGAAACAACAGCAGCAACAGTGTTACCAGAAGGTCAGAAAAGTCGGTGCTCACGTTTCCCCAATTGAAGGTGAGTTTTACTCCTCAAGTGCATGGGACCTCTGCTCTTTGATTACTGGACCAAAAATGCTGATAATCTGTTACTCTTACAGTGGGTTAAGGATATTCCATTCCCTTTCGTTCTACCACTTTCCCTGCCTTCCCAAATTACTACAGCCAGAAAGACCCATCATAGAGGAAGCTAAAGTAAACCAGCGAGGTCTGGAGCAATTGAATCCTGTTCTCCAATGGCAGACCAGTTCACATCTCCTACTTCTTGGTGGATAAACCAAATGGTGGAAAACGCCTTATTCTCACCCTGAAAAAGCTGAACAGGTTCGCTGATGCTCCTGCTTTCAGGGTGGAGGATCACTGGCACTGTACACCAATTGATTTCGAAAGGAGCCTAGGGTAGAGTGGCAGACATTGCAGACGCATACTAAGGGGTAGCCAGAAGATCAAAAATATCTACAATTCTCCCTAAATGGAAATCTCTGGTAGTTTTGCTGTTTACAGTTTGGCTTATCCTCGGCCCCTTATTCTTTCATTAAGTTGATGAAACCTAGTCTGGTATATATGTGCTAAAGACTCATCGAATGTGTCAACTACTTGGACTATTTCCTAATCCTATCAGAGCTCATGTGCTATCAATGTGCTCAGCTCCTCGTAGATCTGAACACCCTGGGTTTTAAGGGTTAACACTGCAAAAAGCATGCTCCCTCTGGCCCAAGTGTTTATATTCCCAGGGTTTGAATTCAATCCCATCAACCTCTCAATTTCCTTACCTCTTGACAAAAAGTTAGAAAAAAGCTTCGGTTGATTATTTCCTCAACCTGCACAATTATTAGAGAACTTGCAGTTAAATGTCTCCTAGTATCTGTCTGCCCAGCCACCCCTTATGGATGGATAAATGTTAGAAATTTGGAGAGAGCAAATGCGGGAGCTCTTCTCCAAAACAGAGAAAACTATGAGTCTACAATTTATATTCCTGATTTTTATAATCCCAGACTTGGATTGGTGGGCAAATAATTTATTTTCGTTATCTGACACCTTACATCGAGACCAATTTTCTTTGCTGTTCGACGCCAACAGCTCATACACAGGCTGGGAGGCAGCCTCAGGCGATAGTGAAGTTATTGTGTGTGGCTGGTGGAGCACAGAGGAACGCGGTAAACACGTGTTAGAACTCAAGGCGATTCTTTTGGTTCTGCAATACTTTGCAAGAACATCAGTAATTCAAATATTTTGGTATGCTCCAACAACAAAACAGTGATTGCTTGTGTCAACAGACACAGTTCAATCACAAGATTTCCTAAAGGAATCATGCCAACTCCGTTTTCTGACAATTACAGGGCCTTAAGGAGATATCCACTGGATTCAGAGTGGTCTTTAGAGTGATTTTAACACAATTACCCAATGTTTGGGAGTTCCAGATATTGACCTATTTGCCTCATCAGCTTCGGCAAAATGCCGCTTTCATTTCTTGGGTCCCTGAGCCCCAGGCTATGACAGTCGACGCCTTTTCCACCTCTTGGTCTAACCTAAACTTCTACGCCTTTCCCCTGTTCTCTCTCCCAAGCTCTATCTGCGAATCCACCATAAAGCAATACTCAGTGAGTTACAAACGCTGGGAGGGACCTTTTGCCAAGAAAGGCTACTAAATATGTGGAACCCAACCCTTCGACCCTCGATCTTAGGTGGTTCTTTTACAGCATATCCTGGGACTCCTCCAGTGTAACATACAATTCTATTAATTCAGCTAGGGCTGCTCTCTCTCTCTGACTGTCCACTCACAGATAGGCCAAGATCCTCTTGCAACAAGATTCGTGAAGGGAGTGGCACGACAACATCCTCCAGCATGGCGTTATAATGTGCTTTTGTCTTTCTTAGACAGAGAAATCACTACCTTAATTGAACTCTCTAAAAAATTGGTGAAACATTTTTTTTACTGGCCATGGGTCATCGCCTCCAAACTATTCACCTTATGAGACTTGGAAAATATCTTTCCCTGACAAATCAGGGGTCATGATCATGATAACTGATCCAGTTAATGTTCAGGTCCTAACAGAAAACAACCTCTAATCAATATACCATTTTTGCAGGAAAAACCGAAGCTATGTTGTGACAGTGGCAGTTCTTGAGTCGTTTGTTGTTACGGTGAAGAGGGGGTCGTTTTGGCAGACGCTGAATCGATATCCCTTCTTAACTGGTGATAACCTCACTAGTCTAGCAGGGGGACCCTCGAGGGTCCACCATCACTCTCCTCACACTCTGTCACATGGTAGCAGAGCGTGGTTTGGTAGTATACGCTGAGCAATTCACCTTACTCCATCCACTTTTTGTGGGCTTACCAGAAGGATAAGCCCGAAGGTTTCCAAAAGTATTCCTTCATAAAACATCCTGTCCCTTTTATAATGCATACATTGACCCCCTCCCCACCATTCCCCCTTTAGAGCTCAGTATAATTAAAACATATTGAGCTCAACTGATGGCGATTAATGCCGTGTCTCAATTTACAAGTCCCAATAGCTGTTCTATCCTAATGGTGGAGGTTGATTACCAAGAGGTTGCCCAGATGAGCACAACTCACTGGACAACAACCTCTGACAACATTTTTTTCTCCGCCAATACTTGTATGTGGGAGCTTGGCACTCAACCAGTAAATTATCGAGGTAGTACCGTTACGATAGAGGTTAGCCACCTTGAAGTTATTCAGATGTCCTTTCCTGAACCCGAACATCATACTACTTTTCAACCCCTCTCCCTCTCATACTTCTTTCTGCTACCCAGAAGTATGTCATGTGGGGAAAAGTGTGACAGTAGCAGTTCTCGAGTCGTTTGTTGTTCTGGTGCAGATGGGGTTGTTTTGGCTGAAGCCTAATCGATATCCCTTCTCGAATGGTGATAATCTCACTCGTCTAGGAGAGGACTCTCGAGGGTCCAGCGTCACTATCCTCACACTCTGTTACAATGTTCAGAGAACAACTTGAAAGTACTTCTTTTTAACCTCGCCCTTCAGACCATAAGATGAGGAGTTTATGTTCATCATAAATTGGCCTCCTTACAATCGAGCTACTAACTCCACTCTCAATCGTTGGGTCCTCTGAACTCTGACAGATGCAAGTCAAGTCTCACTCCACTTGCCATGCTGTCACTTCTGTAGCCAACAGGCGAGGGATTCCTATTGACATAATATGCCAGTCTGCAGGTTGGACTTTACACATTTTTACAATAAACCTATCCAAGAAGAGAACTCCCTTCTTCAAGTGTTCCGTTGAGTGTTGAAAAACTGTCACTGGAATTTTGTATTTGTCACACATTTCTTGTTCAATATATACTTACTAAGATATGGTGCGCATCTTATTCACACTCTTTCCAAGCTATTCAATTTGGGTACCTATGGACATCATATGAAACCATAATGGGGGTCTAGTTTTTTCCTAGTACCTAACCCTAATCTGGTATGGGGGTTGAAGAGGGTGGACAAGTTTTTTGCTTCATCGCTCGCACTATAATACTCGAGAATTAGTTTTTCCTCCCTCCCGGTAGCTCAGGCTACTCTTTTCAAGCTAATTTGTGATTATAACAGCTGGTTGCATAGTTGTTTAAGTAAACGAACTTCAAGAATTATAATTATGTAACCTAAGCACTCTAGTATAAACCATCCCACCCGGTGGAACCGTTCCCTGTACAAAATCTTCCTATGATTTCCTTTTCATGTTGGATTTTGTAGGATAACCTGCCTCGCTAGAACCTCAAGGTGGGCTGGCGACGGAAGGCATTGGAGCAAGACTCCTTCTTTTTTCCACCTTGTATCCTAACTCCAAAGACTCGCTTTGGCGAGTCTGTCAGCTTAGTCATAATGCTATTTTGGTGCAGTGCCTGCATTACTATTTTGTGTTTATACTAGAGAGCTTAGGTTACATAATTACAATTGAAGTTTGTTTAATTATACAATTATTGTATACAATATTATAAAAACTTCTGCCAAGTTGTGGCACACAGCTTCGTTGCACAAAAAACATGATGGTGGTGTACCCATTTGGGTGGTGCATACAAGTTATGTTATGAGTTCACTAAAAAGGCTTTTTAAAAAGTAACTTTAATTGATTCACAAGACTTGATACGAAATCGGTGTACAAACGGGTAGAGTAACGTTCCACGAGAGGTTAGACGACGAGACTGCCTGCTGAGAGCTTGGGCGCTCGTATTTATAGCCTTGGGATGCTGAGGCAGCAAAAAGGTGGAAGTGCGGGGGTAACACCTCCCATCCTCAAGAGAAAAATTTCCGACTGAAGGGAGAAAGTTTCCCAGTGAAGTGAATCGAAAATCGAGGAACGCCACTTTGAACTAAGTGATTACAATGAGTACAATGAATACAATGAGTACAAATTGAATACAATGCAGCCACAAAGTGAATACAAGGTGAATAGAAAGTGGACACGATTCACAAAGTGAATACAAAGTGAATACAGTAAAGTACTAAGCGAATACAATGAGTACAATGACAATGAATGACAATACCATGCGGTACAACTAGTAAGACATAAACAAAGGAGTACAAAGCAGGAATACAAAATGAAATACAATGAGTACAAAGTATACAAATTAGTAACACAACTAAATGAAACACAAGGCAATGAATGAAATCTATATACAATTTTTTTTTTGAAACAATCATTTATCATATATCATTTATCATTTATTTTGTGAAACAATCATCTATGTGAAACAATCATTGTTGTTTGTCCGGGAACGAAAGAAAAACTCGAACGCAGGAATTTCTTGTGGTCAAAATATAATTTCGAACGTATGAACGATTAGTGCGAATACAATTTATAACACAGCGAACTTTTTCTTACACTTTCTCTTTCTATCTGAAAAAGGGTCGCGGCCATCTTGACTCCCCGGTCGGCGCTCAGGTTTGCAAAACCAAAGAACTACATTTGAACATACATTATTTTCATCTCTGGCCCGTCGGACCAAAATCGCACCAACTACGGCCGACGTGATATTTGATGCAATTTATTAACATAATCATAATTACATTCGTTCGTTCTAAGATCTAAAAAACCTCATGATCTGATCGACCCCGCTAACCGCAGCTAGCGCTCGAGCGGACACTGGCCGCACTACTTCGGGCGTTTAAGTACCTACGTCCGAACATCCTCCCCCCCCCCCCAATGACGGCCGTCATTCGGACTGCTCCTTGGGCAAGGGACAAAGCTTGACCAATGGACGTGTCAGCTCTCCATTGGTGGACCTAACTTTGGCTACCCGAACAATACCATCAGACCCAGCATGAAGATCGGTAATCACGCCCATGGGCCAAGAGAGCGGTGGACGATTGTCGTCCATGATCAACACTACATCTCCTAAAACAGGGGGTCGGTCAGGAGTATTCCATTTGGCCCGTGCCTGCAGATCAAGCAGGTACTCCTTACTCCACTTCTTCCAAAAACCCTGTACGGTCTGGTTCACAAACCTCCATTTGGGAATGAGACGTGAGCTCGAGTCCAGACAGCCTTCAGATTCCGGGAGAGCAGTAAGTGGTCTTTGGATCAAGAAGTGACCTGGCGTAAGAACGAAAATATCATCCGGCGAGGCAGATTGGAACACAAGAGGCCGACTGTTAAGGATGGCCTCGATCTTAGCCACTATGGTGCTGAACGTTTGGAAATTGACCGTATGATCGCGCAAATTTACCCTAATAAGTCGCTTTGCTGACTTGACCGCAGCTTCCCATAGCCCCCCAAAATGAGGAGCCCTTGGTGGTATGAATTTCCAGCTCACCCCCCTAGCAGCCAAACGTTCGGCAAGCGTGATCGATACACCTGTCTCCAGCGCAATCCTAATGTTCCTAAGGAGGTTGGCTGCCCCCAAAAAATTGCAACCGTTATCCGACCAAATGACGGAGGGCACCCCTCTTCGAGCGATAAACCTTTCCAGACACTGCAGAAAACTGTCGGTGCTCAGATCCATAACCACTTCTAAGTGCACCGCCTTGGTGGCAAAACAAACAAACACGGCCAAGTACATTTCTATTTTTCGTGCCCCACGGAGACCACTTACGGAGACCGAAAATGGACCGGCGTAATCAATGCCGACCTGATCGAACGTGAATGTTCCCTGAACCCGCCCTGATGGGAGCTGACCCATTTCTGGTTGAAAGGATATGGGCTTGATCGAAAAGCAGCGGCTGCACTTTGCAAGAGTTCTAGCGACCGCATTCCGACCATCTATAATCCAGAACTTCGTACGCAGGTGAGCTAGGGTCGCCCTCGGGCCGACATGCAAACAGCTCTCATGAGCCTGACGAATGAGAAGTTGGGTGAGTGGGTCCTTGGCGGGTAAAAGTGCAGGATGCCTAGTCTCGAATGCACTAGTGCTATGCTACAAACGGCCCCCCACTCTAATGATGCCCTCTCGTGATCGAAATATAGCGAGTTGTCTCATGAGCTTGGTACGGGGAGTGGAACGGTCTAAGGCGGAATAAATGTCCTGAAAGTGTCGACTTTGTGCGCGTCGTACTAAAACTAGATCAGCTGCCCGCAGCTCTTCAGTTGCCAATGGTTCGATCGGCGTTCTCTGAACTGTTGCACACCTAACTCTTCGAACGCGGGAGTTTCGTCCGAAACGTAAGATCCAGGCAACCACTCTTCTAAGCCGACCGAATGAGCTGAATTTTTTCTCCAACTCGTCAGTTGTCTCCAGAGCGGTGGGATGCGACCTCACCGTCCTGATCTCCTCAGCCACACTCGTTTGACTGAGGTTGGGCCTAATTCTGCAAATAGGCCACAAGGACCGGTCTGAGCGCAACCAATGAGGACCATTCCACCAAAGCTCATTCTTGATCAGTTTGTTGGGCAGGGCTCCCCTAGATGCTATATCAGCGGGGTTGTCCTGCGTCTGAACGTGGAACCAAAGCTCCTGGGGCAAACAAGAGAGAGTTTTGGCTACACACAAATACTTCCCCACAAATACTTTCCATAACGGCGCTGGGTCGGCTGTGAGCCAGGACAGAACGATTGTGCTATCAGAGCACGCAACCAATTGAGCATGAGCGAATTGTGGCCGAATCTTGTTCATGGTCTTTCCGAGCAATTCGGCAGCGAGCAGTTCTAGCCTAGGTATTGAAACCTGCTTTATGGGGGCAATTCGAGCTCTAGCGGTGACTAGCCGGGTCACAAATGAACCTCCTTGTGCGCAAACATGATAAACCACAGCTGCATATGCCTTTTCAGAGGCGTCCGCAAATCCTACTAGCCACTGAATGGGACTAGAAACCTGAACGTGACGGGGAATCTTCAGCTCTGAGAGCGTATCGATGGATCTAGCAATGTTCGACCAATCAGTAACCAAGGAGAGGGGAAGTGGATCGTCCCAGTCAAAACGTGCATGGCACACCTCACGCTGGATCATTCGAGCGAAGACCGAAACCGGCATGACCCAGCCCGCGGGGTCATAAATTCTACCGACCTCACTAGCCAGCTCCCTCTTGGTTCGAACTACAGGTGTGGTTGGTACCTTGAAGAAGAACGTATCAGTACGGGGGTCCCAGGCCACTCCTAGCATTCTAAGGGGCGTGCCTTCTGTGGGATCCAAGTCCACTGTTTCGCCCGATATCAGGCAATGATCTTGGGGAATACCCTGAAGCAGATCGGGGTGATTAGCGGCCCACTTTCGCATCTCAAAACCTGCAGAGCCTACCAGAGCAATAAGTTCGTCCCTAACCTCACGTGCTTCTTTGATCGAGGCACCTCCTCCATGAACATCATCCACATAGGTTTGCTCGAGTAGAACTATAGAGGCCCTGGGGTAGTCTTTGGCCTGAGTCTCTGCCAAATGTTTCAAGGTCCGGTTCGCCAGGAACGGAGCCGGAGCTGTACCATAAGTGACTGTACAGAGCGCAAAATCCTGAACCGGGTCATCCGGGGAATCTCTCCAGACAATACGGAGAAGATCTTGATCCTCTCTCGGGTGTAAAATTTGGCGGAACATTTGTTTAAGATCGCCAATGAACACATAGGGGAACGAGCGGAATCGGAGGAGAATATCACAAATGTCCGGTTGTAACTTCGGACCCACATGTAAAATTTCGTTCAGTGATCGACCATTTGCTGTCCGCTGGGACACATTAAAAACGACACGGATCTTATCTGCTGGGTCCCCCAGGCGACGAACTGCATGATGAGGCATATAATAATGAGCTAGACCCGGCACCGGGGGATCGACAGGTCTCATGTGACCCTGAGCGGCATACTCATTCATGAACCTTTTATACGGTGGAACGAGATCAGGATTTCGCCTAAATTTGCTTTCCAATCTGTAAAGTTGCCGTAGGGCTATTGATCGAGAATGACCTAGCGAATTCCGATCCTGGGCAAGTAGCAATGGAACGGTGTACCTACCTGAACCGTCCCTGCGCACCTGATCTAAGAAAATGTTCTCAGCCTCCCGCTCGGCAGGTGTCCAAGGCTCCACCTCCTGGACTGACTCGATCTCGAACATTCGCTTAAGAAGTACGTCGGTTTCGTGAACGGAACTCTGAACCTGTATGTGTGCAGAACTCAGGGATCCAAAACTCACCTTATTAGGTACTACCCCCCTTGAAACCAAACTGAACAATGGTGGACTAACTGATGAGAACTCCACAGGGGGCACTACCGAGAATAAATTACGTACCGGATCTAACAGAGCACCCTTGGAATGAAAAAGTGGCACTCCTGAACGAGGAGGAGGGGAGCGACGTTCCTTAGGTGGAGCAGGGGCCTCCCTTGAATGTTCTCCCTTTCGTACACTGCCTCCACCCAAGGTTAGTTGAAGTGCTCTAATAATGTCCTGAATGGCCCACTTATGATATTCAGCTGACCGAACGTCCTTCCATGCCGGCTGTGTTGTACTCACTAGAGCGGGATTGGAACGAGCGCTAATTTCGGACTTTAAGGGAAAAACTTGACAAGGGGCTTCGGTAGGAATGAACCACTGAAGGTGATTCTTATCCCCGAACTTCACTATCTGCCCCTTCTGTGATTCGATTCGACCTAGCACTAACCAGCCTACTTCAGAACGTAACAACCATGGTGAGTTACCCACCGGAGGTACGCGTTCCTCTTCTATGAGCTGTATGAATAGATCGGCGCTTAGTAAAAGGTCAACTTCACCCCTAGTATAAAAAGTCGGATCAGCCAATTCAGACCCTAACTCCCAGATATGGGGCCACCGATAGATAGAGAAACTGCTTGACGGGATAGGAGCAGTCACCTCGTCCAAGACGAAAGCGGTGACTGAAATGTGCCTACCTGAACGTGTGAACAGTCCGAATGAAGTAAATCCCGGAACAGCGTGCGAATTTCCCCCTACTCCCACTATGCGTCGTTCTGAGGGGAAAACCTTCAATTTGAGCGCTCGACAAAATTTAGAGGTGATTATATTAACCTCCGACCCAGTGTCCAGGAGCGCGCGCCCCACAAGGCCCCTAGCTTTTTCCCCTTTTGACACGTGCACCAGTGCGGTGGGTATTAAACCTCCTGATCGTGGACGCCTAATACATGATCTAGATAATGAACCTAGCGCAGGAAGAGAACTTCCCGCCACCAGCTGGGCACCTGAACTAACTTGGTCCCGGAAAATAATTTCCCTACTACTGAACGTATGAGACTCCGGAAGGTGTCCCGCTACGTTCGACGGGTGAGGCTCGTCGTGTGCGCCTGACCTAACACCTACTGGGGAAGGCTGCACCAAATAAGAGGGGCTACTATGAACTAACTTAGAACTAACCAGCTGAGTAGTGCAATGGGAAGCTCCACTCCTGCGTATAACACCGCAAGGTTTCAACGGAGTGGGGCCCCCTTCCTCAGTGGTCCTAGGTACGAACATGCGCCTACCTAGAGCGGCAGCCGAGCTACTGCCTGGGAACTTAGGATCGAACATCCTACCTGTGGGACCGGATTGGTTATCAGGGCTGATGCAAAGGGCCTTATAAGAACGAACGAATGTATTTTCATTATTTGAACAAAATTTCGATACAGCATCCACCCCCCTGGAGGGACCAGACCGGTCACACCGGACAGAACGGGTCCGCGGATCGGCCCGATCCCGTCCAGTGGGGCAGCCTCACTCATCATCGGTGACCGACCTAGCCGAACGGGGCGGAGAATCAGCCGCCTCCGAGCCCACAGCCCCCTCCGAGGCCCACCTACGCACTCTGACCTCGGGGAGGGCCGGGGTGCCCATGACCGGCGGCTCCTGTGCCGAGGTAGACGTATTGCGTCCCTGGCACTTTCCCCCCTTCAAACTATCGTGTTGGGGTTTAGGGCCCTGAGCACCCCCCGGGGTTACCTCCCTTTCCGAGCGATGAAGCCAGGCGTGGTGTTTCCGTCCGCAGCCGCACAGTCGTCGGGAAGGGCAGTCCTGAAGGCTTGCGTGACGATGGGAGAAGCAGTTCTCACAGAGCTTGTGAGCGCGAACGAAAGCCCACTTCTCGTCCACAGGAACATTGTAGAACTTTGAGCAGCGGTACAAAAAATGGTGATCCTTACAGAAGTGGCACCTGAGCTGAAGGGTATTCTCCTGAGCGCCCAAAGAACGAGGGGTAGGGGAAGATCGCCGGGCCTGCCCCTGAACCGTATCAACTCGATCGGATGAACTCAGAAGGGTCGAAGGAGTCATCTGCACGATCTTGAGTTCCTTGTCGAGAAAGTCGAGCAATTTGTGATGGGTCGGGACTACATCCTGGCTCTCCATCTCCTCGCGATTGAACTTATCGCCCAACGCTGCGTCAATCCGAGAGAAAAGAGCCTCGAAAAGCAAGAACGACGCGAGACTATCCGTCTCCACCTCCTCCATTGAGCGAATCCAGGCCCTAGCTGTACTCAAGAACGCTTCCAGCTGCTGTGCGTCGACCTTCTTGATCACAGGTATTGATTTTCGGTTCGCAAATGAACGTCGAGCCAGGCGATACCGACCGGAATTACTCGCAATTAAGGCCGTATAGAGCGCCTGATAGTCCGAGCCGTCCGAACGATAGCTAGTGAGAGCCGAGCGAGCTGGACCGCTTAATTTTTCGACGAGCGCCCGATATTTGATCTCGTTCGGCAAGTGCGGTACATGATGAGCCGCCCGATCGTACAGACCGTGAAAGGCGGCGAATTTAGTGATGTCACCATCATAAGAAGGGACAGTAGGCAACATAACGTTCATGTACTTAACTGCCTCGAACGTAGACTTGTTCTGATCGCCGGCACCATCCGATTCGCACTCCGACAGCCGCACGGTCACTGAAGGTAGTCCTATATCCAGGGCCACCTGTAGATCGGCTACTTGGGACAAGAGTGATTCGCTTATGACCCCTTCAAAATCCGCGGATTCAATCCGCGATAACAAGTCGTCGGCGGTTCTCGTCAACTCACTCGCACGTGATCGGGCCTCCTCCGACCACTGAGACACCTTCAGCAGCGAATGTCCTTTAATCGCCCATGAACGGAGCGCTCTGTAAAGCGTCTTTTGCTCGGGCTTGAACTTCTTGAGCTCATCCTCCGAAACTTCAATTCCTCGAGCGAAGCCGAACGCACCGTCACTCATCGTCGAACGAACGTAACCTCGAACGCAGAAAACTGAATACTGGAGTATCTCAGCTATCCCGCACAAATTCCCGGGTTTCGGCACCAAAATTGTTTGTCCGGGAACGCAAGAAAAACTCGAACGCAGGAATTTCTTGTGGTCAAAATATAATTTCGAACGTATGAACGATTAGTGCGAATACAATTTATAACACAGCGAACTTTTTCTTACACTTTTTCTTTCTATCTGAAAAAGGGTCGCGGCCATCTTGACTCCCCGGTCGGCGCTCAGGTTTGCAAAACCAACGAACTACATTTGAACATACATTATTTTCATCTCTGGCCCGTCGGACCAAAATCGCACCAACTACGGCCGACGTGATATTTGATGCAATTTATTAACATAATCATAATTACATTCGTTCGTTCTAAGATCTAAAAAACCTCATGATCTGATCGACCCCGCTAACCGCAGCTAGCGCTCGAGCGGACACTGGCCGCACTACTTCGGGCGTTTAAGTACCTACGTCCGAACAATTGTGTAGGGTTGGGGGTGGCCTGAACTTTCCTGCGGTAATTTAGGAAGGTGTAGAGCATTAGCGTACCCAAAGTCAAATACAGGATGACCGTCCAATAACTAGGAACAATGCTGGTACCAATATTCGGAAGTTCCGGGGACCGACGTAGGGTGGAGGTTGAGTTGGAAGTTGTCTACATTCTTTAAAGTGATGCCGTCAATAGACATGTGCGTATAGTTAAGGCGGGAGGAATTTAGCAGATTTAAGATCAACAGATGCGGTTTACCGATACTAGAGTGGGTACCCCGCATAAGGGTATTATGGTAAAAGACCGAATCTGGACCAGGATCTAGCAGATAGATCCACTGTAAGGTACGAGTTTCTACGCCGTGCGAGCTTTTGATCTCAATCTGATCCTCAGTGGGGAAAACGATCAGTAATTGGTTCGTATCTGGTATGGGTAAGAGACGATTATAAAGCGACCGAATGGTGGTTAGTCGACAGGCATTGATGGATTTGTGAGCAAGGATGTTTTTTCGCAGTCAGCATCATCGCGGGACTGTAAGTTAGTATTACAGTAGTATCTATCATTCCAAATACAGCGATCGGTAAGAGGTACAGTAATTTCGTTATCATTACGCTGTAGCAGGTACTTATGGTTAGGAATAATAGTACTGAAGTTAGTGGTGGTTCGCCAAGGGACTGGGTACAAATAGAACAAATGATATGGGTGATTCTCGTAAACTGGTACTGTTAAGAAGTAGACAATGCGGTTTTCGCGAATAGTACATTTTACACTAATTAATGATTCGTACGAAAAGACGTCTGAAACATTAATAGAGAGCACGAACAGTTCGCCGGCTAGCACCTGGTTATTAATAATACTGTGGTGAAGTACACCAAGTTTACAAAACGTAATAGAAGTTTCTATCTCGGATAACAGGCTGAGGATCAGATGCATGGCAAGGTAGAGATGGTGTAACATGTCCTTGTATATTAGAAATTGGGTGTCCAGTGAATTTAAGGCTGCGTCAATTTGAGCGAATTTATGTTTGATCTGATCACTGTTAAATTGTATCGTTTGTAGCGTACGGTTATAATCAGAAATCAGTTGGTGATCACAGTATAGAGTTGCGACGTGTGAGTGTAGGGTACGGTCCTGATTGTCTAGGTGTTGCAGAATTTTGTCGTACCTTTCCTTGCCATCATTGTCTAGATTGCCCGTAATAGCTTTAATTACTGAACCAAGTCCATTCATGAGTCCGCGCTTTTGACGATTGAGTGCGTGGTGTTGAATGTTAGCCATCTTTGCATGTACCCGAGACCTGACGTGCTTGTAGAATTCTATTTGATCGTCTAGTTTGGCGTAAAGGTCAGTTCCATAGGTTTGCAGAAATATTGCGGTGTAATTAGAGTGGAGTTCTTCTACTTCATCATAAATGGGGGATAATTCATAGTAGTGCATTAGTACGTGTTCCGTATGTTCTAACAAAGCTGGTCCTAAGTCAATTGGTACTATCCCTCCGCTGCGATCGAGTGTTCGGATCTCGGCGCATGAAGCGATAGTGGTCAGTAGGTACCTGTAATGAAATACGATTTGTCGGTTATTTCCTCGGCCAATTCGGGGGCCAAGGGGTGTCAGGGTGGTCGCTGGAATCAGATTCGTCACTTGACGCTGGAATTACCTTTCGGGGTTGTTTTATATTCGGCACATGAATCTTAGGTTTGGTGTTATGGTGCCTGGGGATTATGTCGGCTGTCTTTCTGTCGTGGTCTATTGTTTTAAGCTGTTCCTTATTGTATTTATTTTTCGTCTTACTCATGCACTGTTTATTTTTGACATAGATTGTTTCTGGAATCGTCGGTATATCTTCCCTACCTTCGTTTCGTTTATCAATGATGTTTTTCTTGCGTTCCGCACTGCTTTTGTGGATTTCTGAGAATACTGCCACCATCCTTTCTTTGTGTTTCGCTAAATAGTCATTGACCAATATTTGTTCTACATTGAGTTCTAAAAGTTGTTCCTGACCAACATGACCGTAAACAACCTCAAAAGGCGTAAGGCCTGTCACTGAATGGATAGAGCTATTATAGGCGATGATGGCGTATTTGACCTTGGTGACCATAGAATCACATGAAAATTCTTTCCTGTTTTTCAAAAGTCGAATGTGTTCTATGAGGGTCGAATGGAACCGTTCCAGAACACCGTTGCTATTTGGGTTTTGACTGCTGATAAAATGGGCGTTTATATTTTGTGGAGGGTTAAGAGTTCTTTGATTAGTGAAGAATCGAGTTCTGCTGCGTTGTCCGAAATTATTGTTTTGGGAAGACCATGGTGCCCAAAAAAGGTAAGCAGGTTTTTGATGACGTCTAAGCTATTGTTTGACGTCAGGTAATAAGCTTGAGCATATTTGGTGAATGAGTCAATAATGGTTAGGAACTTGCTGCCTTCTAATGTGAACTTGTCTATGTGTATGATTTCGAATGGTCGCGACGGAGTTGGTGTGAGATTGAATTTTGGTTTGATCGGATTGCGATCACATTTTGTCACTAGGCACGCTTCACATCGGTTAATGAAGTTTTGAACAGACTTTCTTAAATTTGGCCAAAAATATAGTCGTTTGATTTTCTCGTATGTTTCTGACGTTCCCCTATGATTTGTTTTACCAACATGATAATTCGATATGATTTCTGTCTGTTCCTCTTCGTCTTCTATGTCTAGAACAAGTTTGGAGCATCTGGTCATCCGAATGTTTGATTCTCTAAAAGTTGACATCATGGTCGTGGTGAATTTTTGATAAAGTTCTCCGGTATCATCATTTTGAAAATAAACGGAATAACTGACATCAGGTTGTATGTATTCTTTTACAAAACTGACAACGTCCCTTTGAAAGTTTCTTTTCTCAAGTTCTATTGTTATTCTTGTTTTGTTGCCAAAGGGTTTTGAGATTTTTACTGGTTTTGGCATACTGGTTACTTCTTGTATTATGACTTGATGCAGGCCATGGTTAACGGCACTTTCAGAGATGGGTATGGTCAGAATCGTATTACCTTCTGCGTTGGAATGCACAGTGGCGTTTGAGTCGGAATCTGAGTTGAAGTCAGGGTCGCGCAAAGTGGGGTTCGCGATTACTGAATCGTTTCGGGTGTCATCCAGTAGTTCCATTAATTGACGAGTTTCGGGATCATTCAAGTCCGGTAGAGGTTCGTTACCGCTTATGGTCTCCAAAATTTTGTCTATGTCTATGGGGTCAGGTGAATTTGGTAGGTTACTGGTATAAGGGCCACCCCGGCCCTTATACCAGTAACCTACCAAATTCACCTTGAATCATTATTGTTTAACTTTACTTGAATTTACTTGAATCATTATTGTTTAACTCGATGCGAGACAATGCATCGGCGACATGGTTTGAAGAACCGGGTTTATATTTGATTACAAAATTGTAATCACTGAGTTTGAGTTTCCAACGGAATAATTTTGAGGAACAATCTTTGAGGCTAAACAGCCATTGCAATGGTCTGTGGTCTGTATACAGGGTAAATTTTCGGCCAAAAACGTAAGGGCGGAAGTTTTTAAGAGCAAGTAGTATGGCTCCTTGCTCTTCAAAGTATAGCTTCCTTTTCAATGGTGGCTAATTTACGCTCCGAATCGTTCAACGTACGGCTTGCGAAGGCTACTGGTAAGTCCGAACCGTTAGTTAACTGACTCAGAACGGCACCAAGGGCTACATCGCTTGCGTCGCACGTTACAATGAATTCCTTGCTGAAATCCGGGTATTGCAGTATAGGGTCGTTCGTTACCAAATTTTTGCACGTCTCAAAGCATTCTTGGTATTCGGGACTATTGTATCTTATCACTGCGTTCTTTTTCAAACAAGAGGTTAGTGGTTTAGTTAATTTGGCGAAGTTGTTAATGAATTTCCTGTAATAACCTAACAGTCCCAGAAATTGTTTGATCTCTTTACGTGTTTTTGGAATGGGAAATTTGGAGATTGCTCCGATTTTTAGAGGGTTGGGTTTGACACCTTCTGGTGTGACTACGTGGCCTAGAAAGCTGATTTCCTTCCGAAGAAATTCGGTTTTATCTAATTGGATCTTTAAATTTGAGGCCCTAAATCTTCTAAAAATCTGTCGTAGTCTATCGCAATGTTCTTCCAAGCTTACGCTATAGATTAAAACATCGTCCAAGTAGACCAGACATATCTCGTTCTGTAATCCCCTGAGGACACTATTCTCACTGAGGAGACTAATGCTCTGGAATACAGGAGGTGCATTCTTGAGTCCAAACGGTGTGCGCAAAAACTCATAATGACCAGTCTCTGTGGAAAATGCTGTTTTGGGTATTGATGGTTCATCGAGTTCTATCTGATGGAAACCCGAAGCCAAATCTAATGTCGAAAAGTACTGACACCTACCGAGTTTGTCCAGCAAATCAGTGATATTTGGGAGGGGAAATTTGTCATCGATTGTTTTTTCATTCAACTTTCTGTAATCGATCACCAATCGATATTTAGGTTTGCCGGATGCGTCTAATTTTTTGGGGACGACCCACAGGGGTGCGTTATATGGGGAATTTGAGTGTCTGATGATTTTTTGATCGAGCATACTGTTGATTTGATTCTTGACTTCGTCTTTATAGATGCTGGGATATCTGTATGGCTTGACGTAGACAGGGATCTCATCTGAAGTTCAGATGTGATGTTTGACCTGGTTAGTGAAAGTAAGCGGTTTGTTGTTGTTTTGGAAAAGATCGGGAAATTCCTTCACGATTTTTACGATCTCCCGTTTTTCGAGGTCGTTCAAATGGTCAAGTCTAAGTTTTTCCAAATCAACTGTAGCTTTTTCGCGTTTTTGAAAAGAAGGTTGCGTGGGATTTTCGGTAAAGAGACAGTCTAGAACTGGTTCCACAATGATGGGAGAAATAGACGCTGTGATGGGGTATTCTGCCGTGTTCGTGGCGTGAACAAAGGCATACGAATCATGCACGTTGACAATGCAGTGAGGTATCTCTACCCTACCCAGCTTTGTATAAGGAACTATAGCTTCCCCATTTTTGAGGTTATCAATTTTTAATTTAATTTGTTGGACTGACCTAGCATCTATGTGGAATGATTCAGACAGGGAGTTTGATGATTGGGTCCTCGAATTTGTGAATTGTAATTGAAGTGCAACATGTGGAATCTTCAAAATATTTTCATTTAGGTCGACATTGGCTTTTAGATATTGCAAATTGTCGAGGCCTAATAACAGATCGAAATGGTCGTGAAACTTGAATATGCTGAAAGGGAGGTTGAGTCTAGGAAATTTAAACAAATCTCCACATGGTACTAATGTGCGTTTGCTAATTTCTGACATACCATGGGCCGTGTGGATTAAACCTGAGTCTGGTAGGATTTTCATGAGGAAAAAGGTATGAGCTACTTCGGGATTTATGAAGCTGAATTTGTATTCGTTGGCAGGTTCATGAGATCGATGATTTCTGGAGGCTGGTCACCTCTAAAAAATCACTGGGATTTTGGGTTTGGGGGGACGACTCGAGTGATAAATGGTTTCCCTTGTCATTGGTCAGCTGGTCGACTTGATTGTAGTCGTATGTTTGGTCGTAAGCATCTAGGTACTAGTTATAGTCATAGTACTGAGCGTTCATTGGTTCCAGTTGGTAGTCCGTCTGTTTGTTGGTGGTTTCAGTGGAGGTAGTGTCGGGATTATCGGCCGGGGTTATTAAATTGAAATTCCGAGTCGAAATGGACATAGGTTCCTCCTTGAATTGGGATCCGGATGTTTTCGGATTCTGTTGATTCCAAGAGGGTGGTCGCGGATAATTATTGGGGGCGTTCCTTCGGAAATCTGGTGGTCTCGCTAAATTTTACGGATTTTTGGGACCAAAATTATTGTTGGGGACAAAAGGTCTTGGTTGGTATTGAACTGATGGGAAAGGGGGTCGGGGGATAAACTGCTGGTATTGCTGAAATGCAGGTGGTCTCGGATTCGGCGGCCGTATCTGCTGTGGATAGCCGACCGGACGTGGCGTGGGCTGAGGGCCTTGCCTTATCTGTGCAGCCTGCGTTTGTCGGGGTTTTAAATTAAAATCGTTGATTAGCATAGATAATGCATCTCCAAGGTTATTTGGAGCCTTGGTCCGCAACAAGCTCCATAGCGGTTCCGATATTCCGTGTAGGAATACCCGAAGGGCCAAAGTCTGCATGTATTGGATCAAGGTCGGGGCCTTGTCCGCTAAATGTACCTGAATGCACGCAATTTGAGAATTTAATATGTGGCTTACTCTTTCATGGAAGCCGAAACAATCTTCATTATTGGTTTGCCTCATTTTACTGAGCTCCAACGTGAGGGTGTAAGTATCTCTTTAGTCTGAATAAGTTTGTAGGAGTGTCTGACGTAGTTGTGGGTATGTTTCTACAGTGTTTACAAAGATTTTGTTCGCCACTGATGGACCTAATTTCGAAAGGAATACACTATTACCCATGAGAACATCGTTCTGAAAATTATCTAAATTGTTCCTGTCAAAGAATCATACCATACTCCATACTTTGTCACATTGACGAAGATACTTAGCCAGAACTAATGGTTCACCATTAAATTGGGGAATCAAACGCTCATAGTCATGCCTAAATTCTGGAGGCCCCTGTTGCTGAGGATTTTGCTGGTGTTGATGAGCCGAGGGATTTGATCCTGACACACCTTGGGGATCGATTTCTTCTAGGATTGTGTTTAACAGGGGGTTCAAAGCCTGTTGCACCATTTGTGCAGCATTTGGGGGTGGGTTGCCAAGAGGTAGTGGGATAGCTGACGGGTCCATGTTGTCCACATTCCTATGCAGGTGACGAAGGTAATGCCAGTCCCAGAAACTACTTGTATTGGGGTTTTTGCTTCCCTTAGGTTTCGGAATGTTGAATTGAGATGTTGAACTACTTGAAGGCAAACTTGTAGCTGAGGTCAATGAATGACGTCAATATAATTAAATCAACAACTAAATTGAATGTTGAATGTAAATAATTATGTCAAGTAAATTGACGATTACTATAAATTGATGATTAATTGATGATCTTGATGTTGGGTCCAGGGCGGGGACTCCTCTAAGTCTAATGGGGGTCCAGGGCAGGGACTCCTCTAAGTGTAATGCGGGTCCAGGGCAGGGACTCCTCTAAGTCTAATGCGGGTCCAGGGCAGGGACTCCTCTAAATCTAACCGAGACGATGATGGGGCGGTGTATGTAAAATATTCGCTTTCACTTACAATAGTCCGCACAGGGTGACCATCACCGTTTCGGGAGTCTTGTCGAGTGTGGATGATCTTATTCGCAGATGTACGTACTCCTTTCGCGGATGGCACTCGCGAAAATTCCGTAGGAGTTCAGGGTTCGGCATTCCCTTAATCTTTGAGAAGAACATTCACGTTTCCGATATTCACTCCAAAACGCGAGCGGGGAACGTCCTACTGACTGCGCCAGTTATGTTATGAGTTCACTAAAACGGCTTTTTAAAAAGTGACTTTAATTGATTCATAAGACTTGATACGAAATATGTGTACAAACGGGCAGAGTAACGTTCCACGAGAGGTTAGGCGACGAGACTGCCTGCTGAGGGCTTGGGAGCTCGTATTTATAGCCTTGGGATGCTGAGGCAGCAAAAAGGTGGAAGTGCGGGGGTAACATACATCGATTTTACTTTCACCCAGACAGAGAAGCAATTTTGATGAAACTTACATATGAATGGGAAACGGATATGGGCCTTGCCCGCACCTACTCTCCCAGTTCCAGCTCATTAGAACAATTTTTGCTGGTAGTGGTGAGCATGGCAAAGATATTGCATTTGCACTTGTGCAGACTTAAGTTAGGTTCCGAATTAATTAGTGCAGACGTAAGTCCGAATTAGTGGAGACTTCAGTTAGGTCCCAAATTTTTAATGGAACCATCTAAGGCTCAACTTTCAAGTACCCTATAAAAATCATTTCATTATTATTTGTAATTTTTCTAAGTTGAAAACATTATAAAGTCACTAAAACTGCCATGTAGGGTCAAGTTTCTCTCGCATTAATTTTTATTTTGGTCAAATTAAACTTGCTAGATTTGCTTAAAGATCTGTTTATAGAGTGGAATAGGTAATCCAAAATCCGGGACATTATTGTACCAACATATAGGAAAAACCTTACCTGCTTCGGTCATAAGGGTCAAAGAGAGCAGCCATTTTCAAGTGAAGTACAAATACTTAGTTTTGTTGCAACCATGAGGTGATTTCCAAGTTACAGTAGTGGAACACCACCTGAAGAATGAAAACCGAATATTAGTACATGGAAAATTTCAATAAATACTTACTTGATTTCAATAAACTATCGCATGCAATAAAAGTACTATTGCAAGCAGTATGCGGAGGCTGCACAATAGATCCTGCTTTGGCCGATTTTTCACTCTGCTATAGGTATACGACCGACTGTGGTCAAATAACCAAACGAACGCGATAGATGGAGTCTGGTTGGAGTGGCTATACAACGCGTTTGGTCGACATCCACCGACTCCCAACAACAACCAAACCATTTAGTTTTTTCCGGTCGAATCCACAGACTTCTCCATTGCATTTCACACTTCTCACCCCTCATGTTCGGAGCTCTTCTCATTTCTTGCTTGGTTACCTTTCAACAGTGTTTACAAGGGTATTTGGTCGGATGCCATCCAAAACACAGAAAAATGTACCAGGTGTCATCCTAGAATACATACTCTTTAAATTCATTGGGCTGTTCCAAAAGTTTGGGGACAAAGTATAGAACTTCCCCAACACCTCCCATTCAGAAAAAAATCTCACTGAACCACAGTTCACTTCTGTTACCAAATAAGTAACATACCAACATCTCAAAAAATAATTTTCGCTAAACAATTCAACAACGTCAATTTGTTGCATCATGCAATGAGAATAGTTAAAACTGAGAAAAAATCGACTAATGCCTCAATTTAAAAAAATTTAATTTAATTGGCATCAGATAAATCTCACAGCCATTTGATAATAAAATGAATGTTCACATTTTTCTTAAGAAAGCAATAAATTGCCCTGCTGAATAATAATGTGTACAGTTTTCACAAAATCATATGGTCTTTTGAGTTCGGTCAATCCTGACGAAATGATTAATAAGCATGATGATCTTCCGGCAGCATTATGCAATGTTCTGTGCTGACGTTTTCTTCACTGCACTTACTAAAAGAAGGGTCTTCCTTATGGTTCATTTTTATATAAATAATACACCCATGTATTCGCTCAGTAAAAATTTTTTGAGCACCCCCACCCCCACACAATTTTTTTTACGTTTAAAAGTGTGAGTAGATTCCAAAAATGCGATGTCCATCCGCCGTATCATCCATATTAACCTTTATTTTCGGCCTAAAAAATTCTTTCTTTTTCGCATACAGGCTCCATTTGGGCCCTAGTTGTGTCCCGAAACTTTGAGCCCGATCGGAATATACCCAAGGGTGTTATGGGTGAAAAATGGGTGTACAAATAGGATTTTTGGTGTTTTAATAACATGAGCTTGTAAGGTATAGTTTTCCATGTTTTTTTTTTTATGGCGAGGAGACCGACCAACCAGCAAAGAACTGGGGATCTAACAAAGTTTCAGCCTTAAATTTAGGTCTAAAACCGTCGTTCTCCCGCACACAGGCTCCACTTGCATTTGGGCCCTAGTTGTGCTCGGAAGCTCGGCAGCCCGATCGAAATACACCCAGGGGTGTTATGGGTGAAAAATGGGTGTAAAAATAGGGGTTTCGAGTATTTTTCAGGTTTTAGTGAACAAGAGCTTGAGAGGTATCGTTTTCCATGTTTTAAATTGATCTCAACCTTAATGTATACATCTGGCCCAGATATAACTGCTGCGGAACACCTGAATGTAATGACGCAGGCTGTATGAGACATCGAGTTGGTTGTTCCAAGACATTATTTAATTTGATGAATGATGGTTATTTTGGATTCTGTTGATAGGTACCTACTTTATTAATTTGAACAAAAGTTATGCTTCACGAATAAGAACAAATTATTAATGATAGAATTCTTGAATCCATCGCACATTTATGAATTGTGATTGCCCAACTGGCACCAGTACTCGATTTCGGGCTCTCTGGGGGGAAGCACGAAGGTAGGTACTGACCACAGAAAACAGTGATCTACGTAGAAGGGGCATCTATATAGGTAAATAATAAACCGTAGTGTAATAATTTGCAGCGTTTTTCCGATGAAGTTCATAAGCTGTGTGTCCTGAGAGGATGTGACATATGGTTGTTGTGGTGGCTAGGTTGAGAGGCGAGGTGAGGTGAGGTGAGTGAGTATGATGAAGGAGAAGGTTGCTGGATCTAGCGCCTAAAAGGTTAACACCTATAACCGACGTCAAGGAGGTTACCACCACTAAAGACGCTACAGGGAATATGCCCAGTGGTTACCACTCAAGGGTGGTTATCACCAATGCCGGTTCCACCAATCTGCGATCTTTTGCTAGAGGTTAGGAGGCATGAGAGGAGAGAGATAATTCATAGACTTAAGGAGAGTGTAGAATGAGTTGACAGGCGCAGCCGGCGAGTTTTCATACTCAGCTGTCCACTCTCCCCCAGTCCAGGAGGACTGGTGGGGAGCTTTCGGGTCTCTGCGCCTGTGGTCACGTACGCCACCTCACTCGTTATGTTTATTACTTGAACAACCTTAATATACAAGAGTTGATGTTCTGGGAGGATCACGACAGTTGTACTGAGTTATTTCTGCACATTATTGTTCCTGGACATGGCCTCAAGTTGACGTAGGAATGAAATAGCTTATAAGACCTTCCTGTAATTGACTCGTCGTATTTCATTTACCATTTCGAAATCAAGTTGGTCTGTATTAATCTACCATATTCTTGCCTTGTTACTTGGCAGTTCCATACTGTGCCTTCAGAAATTGCTCTTTTTGCTAGAAGATCAACTTTCTCATTCCAGTAGAGCCCCTTATGTGCTTTCACTCAGACAAAATGAATTCTATTTCAGTTATCAAGCTGCTCACTGAGAATTTTTAAAAACTCGGTGATCAAGTGATACTTGATTCAGCAGGGTTTAGGGGACGCTAGCATTTGCAGTGAGTTCATAGAGTCGGTACAAATAACCAGAGTCTGAGGTTAATCTGAAACGTTCCATTTAATTGCTTCAATAATGCCTGCTATTTCAGCTGAAAAGCTGCTACACTCATTTGGAAGCAGGAACATTCCTGATTCCTTTATTTATGTTACGTTCAGGAATGCACACCCCACGCTTCATGCTTATCCTTGGAACCGTCAGTGAATACATACATACATACACACAAATACAATTGTTGAATTTGACCACCTACTGCGCGTGTATTCCCAAAATTACCCGTTTATGTTATCTTCATATCTTTTCGTGTACGTTACACTGACCTGAATCGATGGAATCCACCTTAATCAGTGGAATGTTCTACTGTTCATCGGCAGAGTAAAAAATCAGATCTAGTGTAACCGCAGCCTGAAAAATTAATCCAGTCATTCATTGATTAAATGTTGTAATTTACCTGATAACTCAACAGAACCTTCAAGTAGCATTGGGAAGATTCCACAATTCTTCAAATCTCCTCATTGACAGGCGATGGAAAGGCATGTCTGAAACCAAGGTCAACGTCACTCATGTCATGTTGTCATTTTTACATAACATCTTTATTACATGTAATGTAAATTTGCAATTTTGTTAGAAATAATATTTTTGACTAAATAGTAATGAAACAGTTTTTTCCATTTCAAGTCAACATTCCACCAAAACCAACACCATGGTGGTATTCTGCAAATTTTATCGATTTCAGCTATTGTGAACCACAAAAAAATTAGTACAATTTTGAAGCAATTAATATTTAGGCAACATTTTGTTTTGGATACTGGAATAGTCGCTCTGTCTCAAATCACCATTCTATGCCACATTAATTTGGGATCAAAATTTAAGGCCCACCGAAATATCTTCCCTTCGAATGGAAGATATTTCCCATCTTCCCTCTTCATTCATTTCATTTGGTCTTCATGGTCTTTGGTCTTTCATTTGGTCTCTGGTCTTTCATTTCATTCTTTTTTGGTCTTAAATTTTTTCACAAAACTTCAAGTAGAAGCCAAATTTGCAACAACATGTGGATTTCTATGTGAAAACAAAGCCAGTGTGTGTACTGTGCACATACTGTGCATGCGCACGCGCAAAACAATGTTATATTCTGTCGAGATATCCTCCCAGAACATCACTCTGTTATCTCATATTAAGATTGTACAAATAAACCAGATGAATGAAGAGGCGTACGTTACCAACTGCAGGCGAACCCTACCCCTTCCTACCATCCCTCAATGATCGGCAACGAACGCCAAGGGACTGGGGGAGGGTGGAAAGGGTCCTATAAAAATCCCCCATTCTCACCCGTTTCTTCATTCTACGCTCAAACCTAAAGTCGAAGAATTCGAATTCTCTCTCTCTCTCTCTCTCTCTCTCTCTCTCTCTCTCTCTCCTCACTCCTCCTTAACTATAACCAAAAACATCCCAGAATGGTGGAACCGGTCCGATGATAACCGAACACGAGTGGCAACCACTGGGCAAAACCCTCTAGCGTTTTTAGTGGTGGTAACCTCTGGCAGCTCGAATTTATAGCGCAATTTACCACTGACATCAGCTATACACCGGGGGCAGACAATTGTGTCGCGGACACCCTCTCACGACCCTCTCCCGTGCCGGTGGAAGAGTTGCTACCGTTCCCCTCAGCCCAACACATCGGAGCGAGTCAGCTACTCGACTCCGACCCACCCTCGCCCATCTCATCGCCGCTGATACACTCCAACAGCTGCAGCCGTCACAGCCGACTCTCCCCGCCCATACGTCACACCCAACCTCCGGCAGCAGCTGCTCGACCACTATCACCCCCTCCATCACCACGGCATCCGGGCCAGCTGAGACCTCATCAAAATGCGGTACTTCTGGCCCCACATGAACTGGGTGCTCAGGTGCCAGAAGTGCCAGCGCTATAAGGTCTCGGTGCACCCCAACATACCCCCTCAACACATCGATGACGCCCTACCCTTCGAACACCTTCACCTAGACATCATTGGCCCGCTTCCCCCCCTCCGAAGGGAAGCGCTACTGCCTGACCATGATCGACCATGCGATCAACTGGGTGGAATGTATTCCACTTGCCCACATATCCGTGGACACCGTTGCCTCAACCTTCCATACCAATTGGATCGCTAGGTATGGTTGCCCGGGGATCCTCACGGTCGATCAGGGCAGGCAGTTCGAATCCGCCCACTTCACTTCTCTCCTCCACTCCCTCGGCATCGAAAAATGCCGCAGGACTGCATATCACCCCCAATGCAACGGGAAAGTAGAGCGGTGAAAACAGGCCATTTCAACTTCTTCCAATTCCGAATCTTGGAGTTGGGGCTCCCCTACATTCTCCTTAGCCTTCGCATATCTGCCAGACGGGATTAGCCCGGCCAAGCGGACCTTCTCTTCCCCTTTTAGGTTACCCACCGACATCTTTCTCCCCGACCTGTCAATCAACAGGGCTCCCCTTCACCAACAAACTCCCGTTACCGACACCGCTTACCCCAAACGCTTTTATAGCGCAACCCATATGTACCTGAAGGAGCCCGGCCTTCATAAAACTCTCCGACCCCTTTCAAGTCATCCGAACTTCCCAAACGACCACCAACCTGTTGATTGACGGGAAGCCCTTCACTGCTCCGCTCGCCCACTGCAAGCCCTCCAACGTTCTGGCCGACCCTCCCCAACCCGTCACACCAGCTTCGATCAACACTCTCTCCTTGACTCGCCACCATGCAACATCCCACGATGTCTCTCTCGCCATGCCCGTACCCTCCGGACCCCGACGTCGCCGCAATCCTTCGCAAAGTCTGGGTCCCAGCACCCCTCTTGCCACTCACCCGGGCCGCCATCACCGCCTCCATGGCAGCCCCTCCGCGGATTACCGGACCACCTCCCCGGCCCCGGCAGTGGAACGTATCCCGGTGGGCCATAATCTGCGACTAGGATGCCTCCCCCCCCCCCCCCCCAAACCACGCCTCCACCTGCCACGACTGCACCTCTGCTGCATCACAGTGGGGCCTTGAGATTCTCCTACTTCCGTTCTGTAGGACACATCTCATGGCCCTGCCGCGACATCCACGCCCGACGCCGCCTCACCTTCCTTATTACCTCGTCAATACGCTTTTAGATATAAGTTCCTCATACTATTGTTATAGTTTGTTAACTATTTCTAAGTCCGCCGCCTTCAGCACTGTAACCCTGCGCCCTCAGCTACCCTCTGTTTTTCCGTTCTCCTCAGCACCCTTGTCACTCTGCGCCCCTCAGCACTCACCACTTCGTTTTTACTTTGTACAATCTGGGGGGGACCTCTGTCGTGATATGCTCCCAGAACATCATTCTGTTATCTCGTATTAAGACTGTACAAATAAACCAGACGAATGAAGAGGTGTACGTGACCAACTGCAGGCGAACCCATACTCCTTCCTACCATCCCTCAACGGTCGGCAACGACCGTCAAGGGACTGGGGGAGGGTGGAAAGGGTCCTATAAAAACCTGCCATTCTCACCCGTTTCTTCATTCTACGCTCAAACCTAAAGTCGATGATTTCTCTCTCTCTCCCCTCACTCCTCCTAACCTATAACCAAAAACATCCCAGAATGGTGGAACCGGTCCGGTGATAACTGAACACGAGTGGCAACCACTGGGCAAAACCCTCTAGCGTTTTTAGTGGTGGTAACCTCCTGGCTTCGCCATAGGTGTTAACCTTTTAGACGCTAGATCCAGCACCTTCTCATCCATCACTCTCATTCTCTCATCCAAAACTCGCCATTACCTCATTCTATTTAAACCACCACAGATTCGAATTCTACTAAAAAAAGTTAAGGGCCATTAAGGGACCATTTGAAAGTTTTGTTTAAAATGGCTTATACAAAACTAGGGGGGGCAGGAGAAGGGGAAGGGATCACTAGTCTATACACCCATATTGCCCAAATCGAAAAATGAACATCACCATGTCATTCCACGTGAAAACACTTCAAAATCATTTATCTCACTTGGTAGATTACTGCACCCACGGAACGCGATTTTTGCATTTAGCCAACATTTTGAGGGTACGTGCGCAAAATTCATGAAATATGGTATACGGGTCCCTTTGGGCTCTAGATGGTCCTCGTAGCTCGGTGTTACTGTCACTAAAAATAGGGGTTGAAATGACCAGAGTATCCCTATCTCGGCAAACTGCATTTTGAGGTGTGGGTTTTCTCGCATTTTTAAATGGTTTGATTTTGTCCTGAAATTTTGACCATCCGGAGCATTCTACGATGTTGCCATAAAATTTGGTGTAAAGAGCAGGGTGTATGCAGGCATCAACCTGTGTTGAGAGCGCACATTACTGGTCTCCTCGTAGCTGGACGGTATGGCTCAGTGGTTTAACTGACGAACTGATACGTTGAAGTTCCCGAGAGGCAAAACCCTACCAGGACAGAAACTTTTTTCACGTCACATCAACAACCTTCAGAACTTCATTATTTGTGCTTTTAGCCATTTTAGCAACAGTTTGCCATCGACAGAATTATTTTACCAACATTTAACTCGTGATTTAGGTAGGTACCTAGTAACGATTACGGGGTTAGGTGCTAAGCTACGGAGGGTCTGCGATCTTCATAATATGCTAGAACAGCACATGTAGAAGGATTATCTATACAGATGTGACCTGCAACGGAAGGGTATTCTGTGCAAAATAATAAATCGCTGTGTAGGGATTCGCAGCGTTTTTACAACCATTTTGGTTAATTATTCTGTAATGATGATGAAACATTTATGTCTTCGTTCAGCAAAAAATGTTTATAATACCCACTCAAAATTTTTTATTTTACGTTTCAAGGTGCGTAGATTCAAAAAACGCTGCAAAGTCCATGTCACATGGGTTTATTATACTATTGGACATAGGACAGAAATGCTGGGAATATACATTTATCGTTTCTTTCATGTGCAACTGTTGAAATAGTTATTGCTGATGGTTTCCACCAATTTCGGCCCACAATAACAGGAAATAAGCTCCTATTTTTGACAAATTATCTTTGATGATTGATAGTGCCATTTAATTGTCTTGATTCACCTACTGGTACTACTTCTAGTGTTATTATAAAAATTTATGGTGATTTCAGACAATTTCCCAGGTTTTTGACTCATAAAAATAGAATTTTGGGAGCTGGACCTTCGTTACAACCACTATTCTTCACTCTTTGGTCAAAATCGACTTCATATTCGGTCTTCTCGCCCTAAAAAAAATGGAAAACGATAACTCACAAGCTCATGTTCAAAAAAACCTAAAAAAACCTCGAAAAACCTACTTTTCATCCGGAACACCCCTCGATGTATTTTGATCAGGGTGCCGGGCTTCGGAGCACAACTAGGAGCGCCACATGATCACAAATGGGGAACCAAACTGAGTGCGGAAGAACGACGGTTTTAACCTAAATTTCAACGCAAATGTAAGGCTGACGCTGCGTTAGAACCTCAGCTTTCCACTCTTTGGTCAAAATCGACTTCATATTCGGTCTCCTTGTCCTAAAAAGCATGGAAAACGATACTTCACGAGCTCATGTTACTAGAACCTCAAAAAACCCCATTTTTACCACCTGTTTTCAACCATAACACCCTTGGGTATATTCCGATCGGGCTGCAAAGTTTCGGGACACAACTGGGGCCCAAATGGAGCCTGTGTGCGAAAGAACGAATTGTTTAGACCGAAAATCAAGCTTGCATGCATGATACGGCGGACGGACATTGCATTTTCTGAAACTAGGCACCTTGAAACGTGAAATAAAAAAAATTGAGGGGTGTTGTGAAAACTTTTTGCTGACAGGTGTATTATTCACAGAATAATAAACTAAAACCAATATGCAGTGCGTAGATTCCAAAAACGCTTCAAAGTCCTTGTCACATGGGTTTATTATTCTATTGAACATACCTACAGAAATGCTGGCTGTTTATTTATTGTTTCTTTCATGTAAAATAATTGAAATAGGTATTTCTGGTGGTTTCCACCAATTCTGGCCCCCAAAACTTGAATTAGGTACGCTCCTTTTTTTTTTTTCTTCAAATTATCTTTGATCATTGGCAGTACCATTTAATCGTCTTGATCCACGTGTTGACACCTTGGTAGTTTTCGGTTATACCCCCCCCCCCCCCCCCCCCAGTCAATTGCGTCTTCAACACGCCCGCCCGAAGTGTTTAGGTTGGATGCAAAGGTCAGGAGATGAGGATCGGGAATAATGTCTTCTCGATGGATTGGTTGGTTTACTAATCTTCTTCACAAAGACCAGGAGATAAGGATCAGGAATAATAATATTGCAAAGACAGGCCGTTCGGTTTTTCGTTCAGTCATAATAACTTTTGAAAATACGGTAATTTTTTTCTTCCTATTTTTGAAATAATTTAATTTACACTTCGGGCGAACGTGTTGAAGACGCAATCCTACCTAGACACTTCGGGCGGGCGTGTTGAAGACGCAATTGACGGGGGGGGGGGGGGGGGGGTATAACCGAAAAGTACCGACACTTTTTCTAGTGTTATTATACAAATTGATGGTGATTTCAGACGATTTCGCAGGTTTTTGACTCATAAAAAATCAATTTTGGGAGCTGAACATCTGGTACAACCTCAATTTTCCACTCCTTGGTCAAAATCGACTTCATATTCGGTCTTATCGTCCCCAAAAACATGGAAAACGATACCTCAAAAGCTCATTTTACTAGCATGTTACTAAAACACAAAAAGTACCTATTTTTATACACATTTTCACTCATAAGTGGGGTCGTCCACTGGCAGCGTACTCGAGCGGCGCGGCGCTTTGCGCTACACAAGCCGCAACGAGCGACACGCGCTACAGATCCAACTACATTGAGTTATATGTGGTATCGTCCACTGGAAGCGTGTTCGAGCGGGCGGCTACGGGCGTATGTACACGAGCGGCAACGAGCTACAAGCGGCCGATCCAAAAAAAGTTGGATCTGCCGCTCGTAGCAGCTCGTTCAATTCTATTGCTTTGGTGGAATTACGAGTTTTGGCACGAATTCCACGTAAAGAAACATAGCAAACGGACGGTTCATCGGAACACCTACCCACCTGAATGAATGAATGAAAGAGGTTTTATTCCGAAAAAAACATACAGCAAAGCACTTCAGT
This sequence comes from Leptopterna dolabrata, assembly GCA_954871275.1. NCBI lineage: Eukaryota > Metazoa > Arthropoda > Insecta > Hemiptera > Miridae > Leptopterna > Leptopterna dolabrata. The sequence continues at coordinate 99,938,118 of OX940974.1, forward strand.
ACCTATGTTATTAAAATATGGAATATACCCTTAACCATAGGGCAAGCCCTGTGCGGATAAGGGGAGATGACTGAGCTAAATATATCTAATAATTAGGCATCTTAGCACATCGAGTGGTTAAAGAAGTTTTCGGTAAATACAAAAAACACATTTAGAAACAATAGTTACATACATTTACAAAACACTATTGTTTAAAAAATAAAAAAATAAAATTTCATTTCATTTCAGACCACATATATATGCTTGTAAGTAGAGCTCGGCAGTTTTCCATCCCATTTGAGATTAGCCATGAGAAAATTTTCTTTTTATAATCAGATCGAGTAAAATTTGAGGGTGATCTTAATTTGTCTGGCAAGGAGCGAATCAAGAATGGCATGCTATAGTAAATGTGTTTAGAAGTACCTACTCCATAGTCGTGTTTTTGGTGCAGGTACCACAGCTTGTGAAGTGAGTCGGAAGGCGTATGGAGTGATTTTAGAAAAGTTAAAAAAATGCGGATGTTTGTGAAAAAAGGCTAGTGACGACTTGATGTACAACTGATCAACTGAGAATACACGAACATAGTTATACAAATCGACTGACGGAAATTTTCGTGGTTTCTTTGATACTACCTTGAGAATGGATTTCTGCATGATATTCAGTGGATTCAGAACCGTTGAGGTAGCTCCTCCCCACGCAATAATACCAAAACCAATGATGCTCTGAACAAGTGCTTTGTATACAATAATCAAGCTTTCCTTCCCAAGGCATCCTCGGAGGTTATAAAATAAATGCGTAAATTTCCGAAGTTTATGAATCAGCGCAGAAACATGGCATTCCCATCTTAGATCCTCGTCAATTATTACCTTTGTACCATATCCCTGCTCATTTCGAGTCAGTTCACGCGAAAGCCCCGTTCTGAGTAGGTGAAAATTCCCCTCTACGCAGAAAATGGACCATAACACCGACAAATTAATTAGTGCCATTCATTCTCATACGCCTCTCTGGGATGTGAGAGACAAGAGGTACCATTCAAGCCAACCAACTTTTCAAACTCAACTTTTCAACTTCAATTTCAACCAACATGTTCTTTGATTTAACATTCGTTTTCGCAAATGGTTGCTACTTTCAAGGAAATAAAATTCCTCTGGGTCCATACGAATAAAAAGGAACAGTCCCCAGTTTCCTTGAATACACTTGAAAACAAGCTGAAGCCCGACGCGCGAAGGCGCTTGCAGTGGACGACCCCTGTCGCTCTTAGCCGCTTGTTAGGTTGCCGCTTGTGTCGCGTGTAGCGCCGCGCCGCGTGAATATGCTTCCAGTGGACGACCACCCTAACACCCCTGGGTATATTCCGATCGGGCTGAAAAGTTTCGGGGCACAACTAGGTCTCAAATGGAGCATGTGTGCGAAAGAATGAATTTTTTAGACCGAGAATGGAGCCAGTACACGTGATACGGCGGACGAAAATTTTCTGAATCTACGAAGGAGTACTATATAATCAATATAATAATAATAATAATAAAACGGCTTTATTTGTGTTGGAGGCCACGAGGGCCCCATTTTACACAGCAAATGACATAAACGAAAAGTTACACAATAATGCAAAACGAAGAGAAGTTGGAATCTACGCACCTTGAAACGGAAAAGAAAAAATTTTGAGGGGGTGTTATAAAATTTTTTTGCTGAGCGAATACATAGGTGTATTATTCACAGAATAATAAACCAAAATGCAATGTCCGTCCGCCTATCACGTGTACCTACTGGCTCCATTCTCGGTCTAAAAAATTCGTTCTTTCGCACATAGGCTCCATTTGGTCCCTCGTTGTGTCCCGAAACTGCAGCCCGATCGGAATATACCCAGGGGTGTTATGAGTGAAAAATGGGTATAAAAGTACCTAGGTATTTTTCGTGTTTCAGTAACATGAGCTTTTGAGGTATCATTTTCTATGTTTTTTAGGACGAGAAGACCGAATATGAAGTTGATTTTGATCAAAGAGTGGAAAATCGTAAGTTCTAACGAAATTTCAGCCTCAAATTTACGTTAAATTTTGGTCTAAAATCGTCATTTTTGCTCCTAATTGCCGTTGTGGCACACAGCTGTGCACCCGATTTTGCAAAACATTTGGGTCCTAGTTGTGCTCCGAAGCTCGGCACCCCGATCGGAAATCCCCAAGGGTGTTATGGGAGAAAAATGAGTGTAAAAATAGGGGTTTTCGTGAAGAGCTCGTGAGGTATCGTTTTCCATGTTTTCTTTTCGGGCGAGACGACCGAATATGAAGTTGATTTTGAACAAAGAGTGAAGAATTGAGGTTGTAACGAAGGTTAATTTTTTTATTTGAGTCAAAAACTTGGGAAATGGTCTGAAATCACCAGAATTTGTATACTAATCCTGGATGTAGTATCAACAGGTGAATCAAGACAATTATATGCCACTATCAATGATCAGAGGAAATTTGTAAAAAAAAAAAAAAGCTGCTAAGTCCTTGTCACATGGGTTTATTGTTCTATTGGACATACCTACAGAAATGTTGCTGTTCATTTATTGTTTCTTTCGTGCGCGGTAATTGAAATAGATATACTTTATGGTTTCCACCAATTTTGTCCAAACGAAGACAAGACCTTGGCTCCGTTTTATTTTATTTTACAGATTATCTTCGAACATTGATAGTGCCATTTAGTTGTCTTGATTCACACATTGATATTACTTCTAGTGTTATTATACAAATTTATGGTAATTTCAGACAATTATCTAGGTTTTTGACTCATAAAAAATGAATTTCGGGAGCTTAACCTTTGTTACTACAACCTCAATTCTTCACTCTGGTCAAAATCGACTTCATATTCGGTCTTCTCGCCCTAAAAAACGTGGAAAACGATACATCACAAGCTCGTGTTCACTAAAACCTAAAAAAAAATCTCTAAACCCCTTTTTTTAAACAAATTTTTCGCCCATAACGCCCCCGGGTGTATTCCGATCGGGCTGCCGAGCTTTGGAGCACAACTTGGACCCAAATGGGGATCCAAACTGTGTGCTTAAGAACGACGATTTTAAACCAAAATTTAACGTAAATTTAAGGCTGAAACTCCGTTAGAACCTCAATTTTCCACTCATAGGTCAAAATCGACTTCATATTCGGTCTTCTCGTCCTAAAAAACATAGAAAACGATACCTCAAAAGCTCATGTTACTGAAACACAAAAAATACCTACTTTTATACCCATTTTTCACTCATAACACCCCTGGGTATATTCCGATCGGGCTGCAAAGTTTCGGGACACAACTAGGGTCAAAATGGAGCATGTGTGCGAAAGAACGAATTTTTTAGACCGAAAATGAAGCCGCTATGCGTGATACAGCGGACGAAAATTTTCTGAATCTACGAAGGAGTACTATATAATCAATATAATAATAATAATAATAAAACGGCTTTATTTGTGTTGGAGGCCACGAGGGCCCCATTTTACACAGCAAATGACATAAACGAAAAGTTACACAATAATGCAAAACGAAGAGAAGTTAAAATACTGGAAATTATAGTTATATTACAGGTAGGATAAAAGAAATGAAGGGGGAAAAAAGAAGAATAGGTAAGAGGAAGGAGAAAAAAAAAGAGAAGAAGAAGGAAGCGCTACTCTGTTGATTTGTACAAGATAGATGAAAGGGATTTGAACCATCCAAGGGTGGGGACCGACCGAATGCGGAGACCGGAGAGGGAGGGAATTCCACAGCCGTGCACCTGCAATTTGGAAGGATTTACCAAAAAGTGAGGAGTGATGTCTCATGATCATGATGGCCCGGGAACGGTTGGAGAAGGGGAGATGAATTAATGACAAAAGATAAGGGGGTGCCAGGCCATAGACGATTTTAAATATTTGGATAAGGATGCGCAAATTAAAGTAATTTTGAAGATTAATGCCAAATAAATTGAAATTACCGACGGGATGGCGCGTCTAATATAAATACATCTTACACAGGAATTATGTGCTACCACCAACTTTTTCAAATTACTGGCTTTAAGTGAGGAGGAAAAAATTGTGGAACAGTAAAGGAAGTGTGGGGAAACAAGGGAGTTTACCAATTTCCATTTCAAAGAGGGTGGAGTGAAATTCGATAGTCGTCTGGGTAAAGACTACCATAAACGCGACGACATATTATTTTGTCCAACATGCTCATCCCAAGTTAAAGTTTTATTTATAAAGAGACCCAGATTGCGGACAACAGGGGAGTAGGGGATAACTATACCATCAACAAGAATAGGGGGAATAGGGTCAGTGGGCAAATCTTCGTTGTGGATCAGGATTGCTTGGGATTTCTCGGGATTGATACTAACACCATTTTTGGCAGCCCACTTGCAAACCGAAGATAAATCAGTATTTATTTGACTGATGGAATTGATGATTTCGTCTTTTTCTTATATGTATATTTGGAAATCATCAGCAAACAAGTGGTGTTGGCTAAAACGAAGAACTGTTGGCAGATCGTTTATAAAGCAGGAAAAAAGGACGGGTCCCACGACGGAACCCCCGCAGAAACTGTCAAGGACTCGGAAATCTGACTACCACTGACTACTTTTTGATTTCCAGAGGAGGGATATGAAGAAATGATGAGACATATTTTATCTCGGTTCCAAGACCTGAAAGCTCTATAGTCTTGTAAATAAAACGTGTATATGAATTGATTAGCCAGGCTAAGGTAATTAATGCACGAATGAATGATTGAGGGGGGGGGGATAAGAAGACCAAAACATGAAACATTATCGTGGTCGTGCTGTATTAACCCAGACAGGAGACATAAGTATTCCTCCTATGGATAAGAAACAGGCGTTAGAGTTCTTCTTTATAGAGTCGGAACAACGGAACAAAAAGCATCATAACACTATAGTTACAATGCTAACTTGTACCTACCAACTTGGTCAAAACCTGTTTGTTTTGCGGTTTCATTTAGCCAAATCCTTTCACGGCACATTCATGCCGATATTCTCCATGATTAGTGATTCACCGAAATGTTTGTGTCCACGCGAAAACTAGAGTTTTCAATAACGCAACTTTCTATGTCAACTTGACTAATGTATGACAGAAACGCGAGGAAGAGCAAGTGAAATTGAAGCCACAGCACAATCGAACGCTACAAGAAACATAGAAAACATAGACTAACCTGATCTGGAGGTAACACGCATTCGGTGGCTACAAGCAACATGGATTCAACACGACTGCAGTATCCAGATATGGATGCCATCATTCGTCGATCCTAATCATGGTAGAATAATAATATACTACTAGATTGCGAAGGTGGAGGAAGCAGTATGGTTGGCAAAATAACCGTTGGCTGCGCTGCAACCGCGGGCAAGGTTGCTGATGGCGGCAAGGCGACAGGCCTTATCTTTGTACTTACATGGCTACTTTCAACGTGCCTACAATTGTTTGCATGTGGAATTTTATTACTTTATTTACCCTGAGCTAAAGAAAGTAATCGCGCCTATATAGTTGAGATTAGATCTAGGGACGCTCCCGCCGAGAAAACCGAAACCTCTATACCTACCTACAGGACCAGGAACACCATTTACTGGACAACACGCGTTTTTCACCCCCTACCACCCTGATCATTTATTGTTAGGTAGTGCTACACCAACTAACCTACTCAAGAAAATTGAAAGCAATAGTCAAATTATGAAGGTAAATATTTATAATAAACACCCACCTTGTCTGGCACGTTCTTTGGGGGTGCCGTATAAGTTTTAAGGGTACCTGTCATGGATTTTAGAAAAAAATTATTTTCAATAGATGGCTTTTCAATCTTTAAAACCGATTTTCAATCCATAATCCTTATAAGCAACCTCAAGTGGCGACTACTCTTTGGTCAAAATCACCTTCATATACAGTCTTCTCATCCTAAAAAACGATGCCTCACAAGCTCATGTTACTAAAACATCAAAAAACCCTATTTCTTCACCCATTTTTCACCCATTACACCCTTGAGTACATCCCGATCGAGCTGCAAAGTTTGGGACACAACTAGGGCCCAAATGGAGCCTGTGTGCGAAAGAACGAATTTTTTAAAACGAAAAATGAAGCCGGTATGCGTGATACGGCGTATGGCAGATGGACATTGCATTTTTGGAACCTATGCACCTTGAAAAATTTTGAGGAGGCGTTATAAAAATGTTTTGCTGACCGAATACATAGGTGTATTATTCTCAGAATAATAAACCAGAAGGTGCGCTTGCCCATCAAATCTGATTAGATTAGCCAAGTGGGAGGGCAAGTAGCAACCGTGCGAGTGAGTGAGTGGTGGGGGGTCCCTACTCGGCCGAGAACATGGTTCTATTCACTGACTTGCCCAAAATCACTCGCGCGTTACTAGGCCGCTAGTACTGTCTGGGCCGATTACACTGCGATTTACTCGGCCTACAGCCCCAACTACACCAACCGAGTGCTGGGCCGAGAGAGTGCATTCGGCCGAGTAAAGCGCAATGTAATTGGCCCAGACAGTACTCGGCCTAGTAACGGGCGGGTCAGTGAATAGAACAATGTTCTATCTTCTCAGGCGAATAGGTACCACCCACTAGTCATCCACTCACTCAGTTGCTACTCGCCCTCCTACTCGGCTAATGTAATCAGGTTTGGCGGGCGAGCGCGCCTTTTGGTATATTATTCCGTGAATAATGCATCTATGTATTGGCTCAGCAAAAATGTTTTATAATACCCCCTCAAAATTTTTTCTTTTACGTTTAGATGCGCAGATTCCAAAAATGCAATGTCCGTCCGCCGTATCACCCATACATCTACTACTTCATTTTCAGTCGAAACAATTCGTTCTTTCGCACACAGGCTCCATTTGGGCCCTAGTTGTATCCCAAAACTTTGCAGCCCGATCGGAATATACCCAAGGCTATTATGGGTGAAAAATATGGTTTTTTGGGGTTTTAGTAACATGAGGTTGTGAGGTATCGTTTTCCATGTTTTTTAGTACGAGGAGACCAAATATGAAGGCGATTTTGACCAAAGAGTGGAAAATTGAGGTTCTAACGAAGTTTCAACCTTAAATTTACGTTAAATTTTTTTTCTAAAATCGTCGTTTTTCCAAACACCGTTTGGGTCCAAATTTTGGAACACATTCCAAATGCTCCAGATGCTTCTGCCCAGCTGAAATATAATCACCAACTCGCCCCAACTTAGTAGCTCGGCCGAGTACTCCACCGACTACTCGGTCGAGCTACTCGGTAGGTGTAATTAGGCCTTAATGCACTGTCTTCGCCCTGCACTCGGTAGGTGTAATTGGGGCTTTAAACGCCTACATTCAATCACCTTCTCAAGCAAGTACCATTAGCGAATTTTCGGAAAAAATTAAGCTATAGCGCTGGACCAAAAATGTTAAGAGCACGAATTTGTTAATTTTTTTTTAAAAATGGGTAACCCCGTTTCAGACCATCCTGAATTCATACCCAAACGATATAAAAACTATATAAGAGTATGTATAGGTATATATACAGGGTGTAACAGGAAGAAATGTCAATACCAGTAGCTCAGCCCCACCAACCGCCTACATACCTACATTCGTTGTAATGAATAGAAAGCTCCCAAGAGTAGTGGTCATCCCAAGTAGGTAGGTAGGTACTTTGAAAATGCAAGTAAAATTATGTATGGATAAGAAACAGTAAGAATAAATCAACTTATTTATATGTTATATAGCTATCTCGAAATGAAAGGTCCAAGTATAATATTTGCTTTACATGGAGCCAAACTCAAGAAAAAGCGACAGGAGCTTTGTCCAATTGAAGTTCGACTGCACTTACGCAAAAGGTGTTCAGAGAGGAAACAGAACAACGAAATGTAGAATTATAAATTGTTTTTATTAACTCAAATGTATTTTTCCTATTTTTCAGGCCGATCCTCCCGAGTAAAATGTACTGTGCAGATTTTAGCGAATTAAACTATTATTCAGGTTGGTATTATTAGACTAATAGGATCTTAATCGTTCATCCCACAGGAATCTACCCTTTTGCTATGGAAAGGTTAGGCAGCCGGAAATTTAGAAAACGATACCCCTTTCGACGGTGAAAACTTGGCATTTTTCTTGATGTAGTTAGAGCACCCAAAAACTGCGCAAAACGGCATTTTTTATTCTCCAACACAACACTACACTTGAAAAAAAAAACTGTTCAAAAACTTGAAACGAAAATTAAAAAAACAGAAAAGAGTAAAACAATGAGGTTTGGAAAAAGAAAAACTATAAAAATAATCGGAAATAGAGAGTAAGTTGGTAGGCTGAAGGCAGTATGTGGGGTATGAAGGGTATTCAGCATAGAGGCTGACGTCACCCCACTCCCACCTGCGCAGACGGCTCTTGTTGTCCTCAACCCCCCCCCCCCCCTCAAAACCATGATGTACAAGTTTACCCGCCAAAAATAGTAAGCAGGTACTAAGGAGGACTAAAAGTAGGTAGTACTGAATAGGTACTAAGTAGGTAGTACTGAGTAGGTACTAAGTAGGTAGCACTGAGTAGGTACTAAGTAGGTAGCACTGAGTAGGTACTAAGTAGGTAGTACTGAGTAGGTACTAAGTAGGTAGTAGGTACTGAGTAGGTTCTATGTCAGTAGTAGGAAGTAAGTAGATATCTAATGACAAAATTTGTAGGCACTACCTACTGGGATGTTAACTTCATCAATGCAAAAAGATGTGATATCCCCCCCACCAAACAACCCTGTTGTAAATATTTACCATCAACAAAAGAAAAAAAAACCCTCAGCCACAAAATGGATTTATTTTGCCCACCGAAGAAGCATGCTCGGTGATTCGTACCTAGCTCTTGGATGAGCATATAGAAACCTGTGCCTTCCCCCTCCGTTGGATCCTCCTTCCCCCTAAACCTTGAAATTTCTTTCAACGTGGTTTGGTGGGCAGCTTTTTGCCCACAAAGCGAAAAGCCCCCGCCAATCAGCATTGAAAGAAATGTAGTGGTTCCAGGAGAGAGGGGGGGGGGGGGGGAGGAGGAGCAGGTTTATATACTCATATCCAACAGAGGGGGAACCGGTTTCTATATGCATCGATCATGTTACTTCGGCGGGAAAAATGGATATCGATCCTTTTTCGGCTGAGGTTTTTTTTTTGCAGGTTAATTTTTACAACAGGGTTGAGGGCGGGGGGGGGGGGTGGGGGTCAACAATTTTCGAGTGTGCCAAGTGTTCAAAAAAATCGCGTAATTTTTGTGAAGGGGGAGGGGTGATAAATGCAGGAAAGGTAGGTAAATAATCTTATGTGGCTTGCTAGAAGAGAAGGTGAAGATGACCCAGCAGTTTCTGGTTTTTATTTTCAATAATGAACCTTTGGAATGGACCATGCAATTTTTTTACCCCCCCCCCCCCCCCCCCCGCACACCCGTAAAATTTCATGGTTTACGTTTCAAGGGAAGTAGAATGCGAATATCGAATATTTCCGTCCGTCCGCCATTTTTTCCTTAGTTCCAAAAAACAGGAAATTCACGAAATTTGGTATATTGGTCTAGGCTCTAGTTGGTTCTCAAAGCTCGGCGTTACTGTCACTCAACTCTAAGGGGTGAAAAATAGCCGTTGAAGTATCCAGAGTATCCCAATCTCGGAAAATTTTATTTTGATGTGTGGGTTTTTTCGCATTTTTAAATAGTTCGATTTTTTCTGAATTTTGGAGACCATCCGGAGCAACTTGTATGCTGAAACTTATATCTAAAATTTCGTTCAGAAATTGACTTGTGAGGTTGATGGCTGGAAGTGGCCTGAATATCAATTAGGAATAACCCTAGAAGTAGTATCAACAAGTGAATCAAAACAATTGAATGGCACTATCAATGGCCAAATATAATTGGTAAAAAAATAGGAGCCTAATTCGTGTTTTTGGGGGCCAAATTGGTGGAAACCATCAAAAATAGCTATTTCAATTATTGCACATGAAAAAAACAATAAATGAACAGCCCAGATTTCTGTAGACGGTATGTCCACTAGAATAATAAACCCATGTGACAAGGACTTTGCATCTTTTTTGGAGTCTACGCACCTTGAAACGTAAAAGAAAAAATCTTGAGCGGCTGTTATAAAACATTTATGCTCAGCGAATACATAGGTGTACCATTCACAGAATAATAAACCAATAGGTGTTTTAATTACTGCACATGTAAGAAAGAATAAATGAACAGCCAACATTTATGTATAGGTATTTCCAGCAGAATAATAAGCCCATGTGACAAGGACCTTGCGCCGTTTTTTTTCGTTTTTTTCTTCATGGTAACCAATCGAACATCATCTAAGTGATGTCGATGGGTTTTGGTTTATGTCCTTACACTAAGTCGTAGGTACCTAACTCACCAATATCATAATGGTTCTACGCTCTGTGATCGCACCTACCTCACCAATGTCAAACTGGATACTTGTCAAAATACCATTTAGTACACTATTCACGTTCACTTTTCCATGATCCACTCTAATCGATTTCCAAAAGTATATTGACGCATGCTTCTTGACAGGGGCGTTGCGTCCATAAGGCCACTTGGGCCACTGCCCCGGCACCCAAAAACACTGTATAGGTATAGATAAGTTAAAAAAACTCCATTGTTCAGTTGGCATTTGAATTTCCCTCCCTACACAGTACCTAGAATTTTTCACAAAGTTCAACAGCGACTTGCCAGATTTCTCTGGCTATGGAATGGAAATTCTATGGATATTCAATAGTATAGTAGAGCGTCCATGGTGTGCTCCATATACCAAGCATGCTATCGGAATAAAGCGACAGTAATCGATGTCCTGCAATCGAAGTCGAAACCTAGGCTCTTGAAACTGGCAGGTCCTGGGACCTGGTGTCGCCATGGCAACTGAGAAAAGTGGCCCATCCGCGCATGTTCAGTAGAGTAAAAACGCTGCAAAGTCCTTGTCACATGGGTGTATTATTCTATTGGACATATCTACAGAGATGTTGGCTGTTTATTTATTGTTTCTTTCATATAAAATATTTGAAATAAGTAGCTATCTCTGGTGGTTTCCACCAATTTTGGCCCCCCAAAACACGAATAAGGTACGCTCCTTTTTTTTTTTTTTTTAATTATCTCTGATCATTGATAGTACCATTTAATCGTCTTGATCCACCTGCTGACACTTTTTCCAGTGTTATTCTACAAATTGATGGTGGTTTCAGACGATTTTCCAGGTTTTTGACTCATAAAAAATCAATATCGGGAGCTGAACATCTGGTAGAACCTCAATTTTCTATTCTTTGGTCAAAATCGACTTCATAATCGGTCTTCTCGTCCCCAAAAACATGAAAAACGATACCTTAAAAGCTCATGTTACCAACATGAGTTACCTCATGTTACCAACACAAAAAGTACCTATTTTAACACACATTTTCACTCATAACATCCCTGGGTATATTCCGATCGGGCTGAAAAGTTTCGGGACACAACTAGGGCCCAAATGGAGCATGTGTGCGAAAGAACGACTTTTTTAGACCGAAAATGAAGCCTGTACACGTGATAGGGCGGACAGCGGACAGCGGATGGACATTGCATTTTTGGAATCTACGCACCTTGAAACGGAAAAGAAAAAATTTTGAGGGGGTGTTATAAAAATTTTTTGCTGAGCGAATACATAGGTGTATTATTCACAGAATAATAAACCAAAAGTTGTTTGCCATGCTCACATTGGGCCCAGTCTCCAAAATCTGATTTCTACTCCAAAATCGTTTGTTTTCACAATCGATTCGGTCCCTTCGATTCAATTTGTTGTTGTTGTTTTTCTTGAGGGTGCTGTGAAGAAACACTCTTCATGCTGACAGTGGTGGTTAGAGGTTGCGTTTTTTCTTCTTATGCATTCGATTCGTCATCTCCTTATGAGATGCTTCTTCGTCTTCTGATTTGTTTTTGTTGTGAATTATATTCGGTTTCTCTGTTGTCAGTTGTCAGTTTTTAATTTTTTGCGTCAAATTGAGCGCGTGTTACGTTCGGTCCGGTTCTGATGACAGATTTGTATTCGTGTTACATACGTGCATTTTGTCCTGTTTGCTGTTTGTGGTCTTGTTGAATGATCGGCGTCCTAGCACACTGATAACTACCTACCTAGCTTCAAGTCAATAGCTTCTCCATTCAAGTAGGTACTGGCAGACGGGTCATTGTTTTGTTATATTTTAGTTTACTATATTTTTATAACACATGAATTCGGTGGCTAATTTGCAGTAGAAATTGTGGACGTTTTCGTACAACGATAGATTGTTGATTGAAAGGGAATTTGCTGAATGTCAATCAGTAAATAAGGGAAGGGTGTTTATTGTTGCCCCGAGGTATTTTGTAGACAAATCTCTTGGTTTTGTGTTATGGTTTGGTGCCCCACCGTTTTCAGAGCCCGCGCACCGCTACGGCTTCTCGATATCGCCTATACAGGGTGACCAAAATTCAAGGCCCACCGAAATATCACCCTTAAGAAGAAGGGATATTCGTCCATTGGTAGCCGAGGCTGAATAAAACACTTTCGTCAGGAATCATTGTTACACCCGAAATCTTGAATCACACCATTAATGAGGTCGCCACGGCAGTGGTGCACATTGTCGATTCTGTTGTCACTAAAGTCTTGCCCACAACTCAAACTGAGATGTCTGAGTTAACCAGGCAACTCGGGTCCATTGACCAGGCTAGCTGGAAAAATAACCATATTGTGGTGGTTTGAAGAGAGAGAGGTAGTGGTGAGGTTTGGATATGAGAGTCAGTGAGATGGATGAGAAGATGATGGAGCTAGCGTTTCAAAGGTTAACACCTATGGCGAAGCCAGGGAGGTTACCACCACTAGAAACACTAGAGGGTTTTGCCCAGTGGTTGCCAGCTTGGTCGGTTATCACCGGACCAGTTCCACCATTCTGAGATCTTTTTGGTTGTAAAGGTAAGGTTGCGTGAGGAAAGAGAGAGAGAAGTCATCGACTTGAGGTTTGAGCGTAGAATGAAGAAACGGGTGAGAACAGTGGGTTTTTATAAGACCCTTTCCACCCTCCCCCAGTCCCTTGATGGTCGTTGCCGACCGTTGAGGGATGTTAGGAAGGAGAAGGGTTTGCCTGCAGTTGGTCATGTACGCCTCTTCATTAATTCAATTTATTTGTGCATTATTAATATGAGGTAAGAAAGTGATGTTCTGGGAGGATATCACGACAGAGGTCCCTCCAGATTATACAAAGGGATGAACAAGTGGTAAGTGCTGAGGGCGCAGAGTGACAAGAGTGCTGAAGGCAAATGGGCAAACAGAGGAGAGCTGAGGGGGCAGAGTTAAAACGCTGAAGGCGGCTGACTTAGAACTAATTAACAAATATTAACAAGTTGTGTAAATAACAAGTTAACAGATATCGTGAAGAGTTACAGATGAACTGATGATGAGATGAAATAAAGGAGGTACAGATGAAATGTATAAGTGTGGCGATGGATGCGGAGAACGATGAGGTGAGGCGGCGTCGTGTGCGTATGTTGCAGCAGGGCCGTGAGATGTGTCCTACAGAACGGGAACGGAACACGATCTGTAGGAGTCAGTCTCAAGGCCCCGCTGTGATGCAGCGGTGCGAGGCAATAAGCTGGGGCCGCCTGGAACGTCGCATTGTTTCACCGCTCATGTTGTCCGGGCCAGTGGTGTTTCCTGGCGGCAGTAACAGGGGATATCCCCAGCAGTGGTGCAGTCGTGCGGGTGGAGGCGGGGTTTGCAGAGGGGGAGGCATCCCTGGGCCTTGGGGGATGTAGGGGTCGTGTATCCCGGTGGCCTTTGCGATGTAATAATCGCGGATTATGGCCCACTGGGATACGTTCCACTGACGAGGCCGGGGAGGTAGTCCGGTGATCCTCGGATGGGGCTGCCATGGCGGCGGTGATGGCGGCCCGGGCGAGCGGTGGAGGGGTTTGAGGGGGGGAGGGACCCAGACGTTGCGGAGAACCGCGGAGACGTCGGGGTCCGGCGAGTACGGTTGTTGAGACATGGGAAGTATGGGCGCTGAGAGATGTGGAGTGGTCGAGAGTCAGGGAAATAGTGTGGACTGGTGCTGGTGTGACGGATTGGGGGGGTCTGGGAGGATATCACGACACGTATATTCCATGGTATTCAAGAAAATAAAGATGAAAATGCCACCGATGTGATTCGTTCGTTCAAGGGGACAAACTCGACATCGAACTAGACACCCGCGAATCTCCCATGCAAGGCGGATCGGCATCTCACGTCCGCCGGCACTAACGCCGTGCTGTCCCGTTTTATCCTAACTGATAACATTCATTCTAGCTCCCTGAATAAACTCTCTCGACTCAGACTATACTCGCCAGCGCCCCATAATCGTGAAACCCACTCGTTATGACACCAGATTTGATATTTGACATTTTCTCAAACAGAAAGACGATGCATGGCTCCAATGTCCTAATCACCGAAGGTCTCCGTCTCGTCGAGCGCTTTACTACTACTAAAGCAGAACGTGGGATTATGAATGTATGGATATCCAGCGGCTTCATCAAGGGTAAAATTGTTGAGAAGGTGTCAGTATCAAATCAATGTCAGCAGTATTACGAAAAATTTTAGTTGTACTGATACTCTCCTTGCATTTTCGTTTCTTTGGGTTTCAATGTGTTCTCTGGGGCTGGGTTGTCCGAGCGGGCTAGAGCTTCCGATCTTTACATTCCCGTTTGGGATTATAGTTCGCGAAGTCTCTGGTTCTCGTCTTGGGAGGGCACCGATACAGGCTTTGAAAAGCTTGCACATGCTTACCCGACCAGCGATTAGATCTTCACCATTGACAATAATCATGTGAAGCCAACATGGACCAAAGACAGAAATAACGAGTAGTGCCATATCGTTCAAGTAAAAAGTCTCGGCTTCTGAAAAAGTTGGTTCTAAAAAAGGCCCGGCGTTTACCCAAGAAAAACCCTGCGAAGTCCTTGTCAAATGGATTTATTATTCTATTGGACGTAGCTACAGAAATGCTGGAAATACATTTTTTATTGTTTCTTTCATGTGGATTAATTGAAATAGCTATTTTTTCCACCGTTGGTGTTTCCACCCTCAAAACACGAATTAGGTTCCTAATTTTGACGAATTATCTTTGATCAATTCTAGTGTTATTATACATGGTTATGATGATTTCAGACAATTTCCCAGGTTTTTGACCCATGAAAAGTGAATATTGGGAGTCAACCTTCCTTACAAACTCTTTGTTCTTTGGTGAAAATCAACTTCATATTCGGTCTTCTCGCCCTAAAAACCATGGAAAACGATACTTCACAAGCTAGTATTCACTAAAACCTCGAAAATCCCTATTTTTACACCCACCTTTCTCCCATAACACCGCTGGGTGTATTCCGATCGAGCGGCGGAGCTTTGGAGCACAAATAGGACACAAATGTGTTCCCAAATTCGGACCAAACTGTCTGAGGAATATAGACCAAAATTTAACGTACATTTAAGAATGAAACTTAGAACCTCAATTTTCCACTCTTTGGTCAAAATCGACTTCATATTCCGTCTCCTCGTCCTGAAAAACCTGGAAAACGATGCCTAAGAAGCTCATGTTACTAAAACACACACAAAAAAAATTTTTACACCCATTTTGGTTTATTATTCTGTGAATAATACACCTATGTATTCGCCCAGCAAAACATTTTTATAACACCCCCTCAAAATTTTTTCTTTTCCGTTTCAAGGTGCGTAGATTCCAAAAACGCTGCAAAGTCCTTGTCACATGGCTTTATTATTCTACTGGACATACCTACAGAAATGTTGGCTGTTCATTTATCGTTTCTTTCACGTGAAATAATTTGAATAGCTAGGTATTTTTCTAATGGTTTCAACCAATTTTGGCCCCCAAAACACGAATTAGGTACGATTTTTTCTTTTTTTTCAAATGATCTTTGATCATTGGTGGTGCCATTTAATCGTCTTGATCCACGCGTTGACACTTTTGGTTTATTATTCTGTGAATAATACACCTATGTATTCGCTCAGCAAAAAATTTTTATAACACCCCCTAAACTTTTTTCTTTTTCGTTTCAAGGAGCGTAGATTCCAAAAATGCAATGTCCGTCCGCCGTCCGCCGTATCACGTCTACAGGCTTCATTTTCGGTATAAAAAATTCGTTGTTTCGCACACAGGCTCCATTTGGGCCCTAGTTGTGTCCCGAAACATTGCAGCCCGATCGTAACTCAGGGGTTTATGGGTGAAAAATGGGTGTAAAAATAGGATTTTTTGGTGTTTAAGTAAAATGAGCTTTTGAGGTACCTTTTTCCATGTTTTTAGGGCAAGTAAGAAGTCGATTTTGACCAAAGAGTGAAGAATTGAGGTTGTAACGATGCTTGAGCTCCCAAAATTCATCGCTAATAAGTCAAAAACCTGGGAAATGGTCTGAAATTACCATCAATTTGTATAATAACAGTAGAAAAAGTGTCAACAGTTAAATCAAGACAGGATAATTTGGTAAAAAAACCACTGCAAAGTCCTTTCACATGGGTTTATTACTCTACTGGACGTACCTACAGAAATGTTGGCTGTTTATTTATTGTTTCTTTCATGTAAAATAATTGAAATAGCAATTTCTGGTGGTTTCCACCAATTTTGGCCCCAAAAAACACGAATTAGACTCGGTCTTTTTTGTACAGATTATCTTAGAACATTGATTGTGCCATTTAATTGTCTTGATTCACCTGCTAATACTACTTCTAGTGTTATTATACTACTTTATGGCGATTTCAGACAATTTCCCAGGTTTTCGACTAATAAAAAATGAAGTTTAACTTTCGTTACAACCTCAATTCTTCACTCCTCGGTCAAAATCAACTTAATGTTCGGTTTTCTCGCCCTAAAA
This sequence comes from Leptopterna dolabrata, assembly GCA_954871275.1. Taxonomy (NCBI): domain Eukaryota; kingdom Metazoa; phylum Arthropoda; class Insecta; order Hemiptera; family Miridae; genus Leptopterna; species Leptopterna dolabrata. The sequence continues at coordinate 99,954,924 of OX940974.1, forward strand.
ACATGGAAAACGATTCCTCACAACCTCATGTTCACTGAAACCTCAAAATAAACCTCGAAAACCCCTATTTTTAGGGGTTAGTCTTATCGCTGCCCGTCTCTTCACAAACAGCCGCCTCCAAATCGGTAAGTAGATATTGGATTGTTTACTAACGCGCTTTTTATCGAGGTCGATTCCGAAGATAACGGAACGCAAACGGCCCCATTCTCTTGGGAGAATGGGGACCGGGAACGGTGTTTCACCGCGAAACAACAACGATAACAAGGAACAACAATTAGCCCTTGATCCTGACGGAAACGACGGGAACTATTCAACTGAACAGCAAAATGCCAATGTGATTGATGTCGAAATGAATGATAATAACAAATCCCAAAACAGTGACGATATCATTACAGACGAAGAAAAGAATGGCCCAAAGAAGGACCGTAACAGAAAAGATTCTAGCGAATTGGTTCCGAACGGTAGACCAGATGAAAAGTTTACAAACAATGACACTGGTCCATACCAGATTATTTTAGAAGGCGAACAAAAGGAAGGAGGAATATCGAACCTACACCCAATGGCCATAGGCAAACTGCTACACTCTTTATCACCGATTATATCAAGCAACATTCGAGGCATTGATAAAATAGGCAGAAATAGAATCAGAGTCGAACTAGCAACCGCCACTAGCGCAAACCACCTAATGAGTCATACAGCTTTAAAAGATAAGAAAATCAGAGCTTATATACAAACACACCTTCTGATGCGCAAAGGGGTTGTCAGAGGAGTCGATACCTTTCTATCAGAGGAAGAAATTAAGAACAATATAAAGGGTCCAAACGGCGAAAAACTTGTTATTACTGACGTCAAACGCTTCAACAGGCGAGTCTCAGATCAGCAATCGAACTCTCTAAAACTTGTCCGTACAGGTACGATTTCCTTCACGATCCGAGGCCAAGTATTGCCACCAAGGATAACAATATTCCACGTATCGTGCGAGGTTCAACATTTCACGCAGAGGGTCGTGCAGTGCACTAAATGCTTTCATTATGGTCATTTTCAAGATCAATGTAAATCGCAAGCTCGTTGTGCAAGATGTGGAGGAAACCACGCTGGTAATACACTGTTCTGGTAATCATGCAGCAAATAATATCTCCGTTTGCCCCGCATTTTCGAAAGAAAAATCAATAAAGAAAGTCATGGCAGAAAATAATCTGGCTTATTGGGACGCCAAGCGATTTCTCAATGGGAAATCATTTAGGAATGTAGCTGCACCATCCATCCAGGATTTGAAGGAGTTCCCTCCTATTCCTGATACGTCTTACCTTAGAAACCGTGATTTCGCACAACCGCGAACCCCATCGGACCACTCTGTGGGTAAAAGGAAACATGAAACCGAGAAGCCACATTTCGTTATTCCAAAAGAAATAATGTATGACATTCCAACCAAGAAAAACCTTTCAGGAGGATGGTTGACAAAAATATCAGATCATCATTCTCCTCCCGGTGGAAATACGAGAGAGCCAAGTTTGAAACTGAGCGACGTTTTAGAGATTACGTTAGCCGTAATAAATATTATCAAGACGAATAAAGAATGTGATATCGAAGAAACAAAACTTAGAGAGTTGCTACTTGACAGATTCAGTCAAAGAGCTACAGCCAGCAATAATGAAACCGATTAGAATTTTACAATGGAACTGCGAATCAGCAGTTTCCAAGAAACCTATTATCGAATCTCTGCTCAAACAATATGACATTGACGTAGCTTTACTCTCAGAGACATGGTTTACACCAGGCATTTACTACCACTTCAGAGGATACAACACAATACGTAGAGACCGTGACGACGGTTATGAAGGAATTGCAATACTTTTGAAAAACAAAATTCCATATGAAGAAGTACTAATCAATGGAACGTTTCAGTTTAGCCATATTACGGTTCGTATAAATAAAAACACCCCATTCCCGTTGACATTTACCTCGGTATACAATCATTCGAACAATAACGTCACAAAAAATGAATGGATACAATATCTGAGGAAACTTGAAAAGCCTTTCGTTTGTGGAGGAGACTTTAATATACACCACCAGACCTTTGGCAGCTCGTTCACTACCCCGAAAGGTTGTGAACTTGTAGAGGCACTTGATGATTTACAAATCATATATCTAAACGACGGTAAACCGACTACTACGGGCAGGTTAAATCACAATAATAGAACAGCAATCGACTTAACACTAATCTCCTCAGACATAGCTCACGAATTCGAATGGCAGGTCTTAGACGATGATCCAAGAGGTTCATATCACTATCCAATAGTAGTACAGAATTACCAGCACTCTACACAACAAACACAGAACACTCGAGGACCCCGTATCAAAAAACGCTGCAAATCCCTGCACAACGGTTTATTATTTTGTATAGAATACCCTCCTGTTACAGATCACAGCTCTATGTATAGATAACCCTTCTATATAATATGATATGTACTATTCTATTATATACATATTAGGTAATATGTAGATCGCAGACCCTCCGTAGGTTAGTACCTAACCCCGTACTCGTTACTAGGTACCTACCTAAATCACGAGTTAAATGTTGCTAAAATAATTCTGCCGATGACAAACAGTACCTAACAAAAAGAAAAACACATAATGAAGTTCTGAAAAGAAATTGTTGATGAGGAGTGAAAAAACGCTGCAAATCCCTGCACAACGGTTTATTATTTTGTATAGAATACCCTTCCGTTACAGATCACAGCTCTATGTATAGATAATCCGTCTATATAATTTATGATATGTACTACTCTATACATATAATGTAGATCGCAGACCCTCCGTAGGTTAGTACCTAACCCCGTACACGTTACTAGGTACCTACCTAAATCACGAGTTAAATGTTGCTAAAATAATTCTGCCGATGACAAACAGTACCTAACAATAAGAAACACACACAATGAAGTTCTGAAAAGAAATTGTTGATGAGGAGTGAAAAAAGTTGCAAAAGTACCTACCAACAAACTCCAGCCCCTTCTACGTAGATGGTATAATGAACCGTTGTGTAATAATTTACCGTTGAGTAATGATTTACCGTAGTAATAATTTACCCATCAATAATACTTCAACGTTTGTTCAAGTTTCACTACCTACCAACAAACTCCAACAGAGCCATCATTTTTCAAATGAAATAATATCACAGAACAACCAACTCGACTTCATACTCCGCCAATATAATCAGGTGATCCCTACCAATGATTGGCCGTATTCACAAATTCCTATTGTGGGCGCGTCTCTGGTTACGAGATTTGGTTTGAATTGTATACAATTTCATTCACACTGGAGTCGAAAATGCCTGTCGGTGCAAACTTCGGGGCCTTACTGTGAACGAACGGCTGGACGTACGACGCTCCGGATGGTCTTAAAAAACTCGCAAGTTCAAGAACTATTTAAAACCGTAAAAATATTCACGTAAAAAAATGGTATAGGCGTTTTGAAAATTTCAACCCCTATTTTGAACCCCTTAGAGATGACTCACAGTAACGTCGAGCTTCGAGGACCAACTAGACAGCGAACGGAACCTATAACCCGAATTTCATCAATTTTCTTTCATGGTAACTAAGAAAAGTGGCCCGTACGGCGTACGGCGTACGGCGGACAGACAGAAATATTTTTATTGCAGTTTTGGATTCTACATACCTTGAAACGTAAACCATCAAATTTTGAGGGGGGGTAAGCATTTTTTTTTTCATGCTCGATTCCAATGGTTCATTATTGAAAATAATAAACCAAAATGGTTAATTAATACGGCAGATTGGGATAAATTTCAACAGGCCCTTCAATTAAAACACGCCCTGCACGAAGCAGCTAACGACCACATTAGCTACCAGGTATTTATCGACGACGTCCTTCAGGCGTGTGACGAGGCGATCTCATCCACGTCCGCAACCAAAACGAAAAAGCGAGAGCCCCTTTGGTGGAACGACATATGTACGCAAGTCACGGTAGCTAGGCGTGAGGCTTATCGAGCTTTTAAAAACCACCCTAATCTAACAAACTTCATCAATTATCAAAAAGCCTGTGCTTTAGCAAAAAAAGAATATAAAACCCAAAAACGGAAGTGCTGGCGAGATTTTTGCAATTCGCTATCAAAATCAACCCCGATTACTGAGATATGGAAAAAATACAAACAAATTAAAAACCGGAAGATATGTAATATCCAGCCAATGGTAGCGGGTGAGTGGACTGAAATTTTCATGGATAAAATCGCGCCTCCGCGGCCGCAAGAAAGAGATGTTTGTAGTCTCTTCATACGATTATGAAAATCACTTTCTCTTGAGAGAATTTTCTCCGCGTGAACTGCAGTGCGCTCTTAAGTCATCGAAAAATACATCACCGGGATATGACACAATTCACTATGCAATGCTTAGCAATCTACCAGCAGTGTACAAAACTGAGCTTCTGAAAATACTGAATAGGATTTGGACATCAGGAGAACCGCCAGAAGAATGGAGGAACTTTATCATAGTCCCGATTCCAAAAGCAGGAAGAAACTCTTCGGACGAAAACTCTCGCAGACCAGTGTCACTGGCTTCTTGTGTTCTCAAAACGTTTGAAAGACTAATAAAACTAAGGCTGGAATGGTGGACAGAAAACAATGACAAACTGCCGGACTGTCAGTTTGGTTTCCGCAGGAATGTATCAATCTCGGAGGCACATGCGACTCTATTATCAGACATCTATCAGGCACTAGAAAAAGATCAGTCAACACTCGTTGCCTACCTCGATCTCGAGGGTGCATATGAAAATGTCAATTTGAATGTCCTTGCCAGGAAAATGGTTCAGTTAGAATTACCTAGAGGATTCGTATCCCGCATTGTGAACCTCTATAGAAACCGAACAATGTACCTTAAGATCAATGGTTTGATAGTAGAGCAACGCGTTACTTCGGATGGATTACCGCAAGGATGCATTCTCAGCCCCCTGCTATTCTTGCTGTACGTAGCAGACCTTAAAGACTCCTTGCCGAATTCGACATCATTAATCCAATTTGCTGATGATAAGTGCATCTACGTACATGGACAAACAATACAAGAATGTAGAGATAAGATGACCAGGGCTATGCAGTATTTCCATACTTGGTGTGTAGGCAATGGATTCAAACTATGTGAAGAAAAGTCAGCATTGACGATATTCACCCGACGTAGAAGAATAGATCTACCCGAACGTGTTGAGTTGGGAAACTACTTCATAAAACGGTCAGTGGCAGTTAAATTCCTGGGGCTGTGGATAGACAGAAAACTACATTGGCAAACTCATGTTGATTACTTGGTAGCGAAATCTGAGAAATACCTGAACATCCTTAGGGCTGTTTGCTGTAAAGGGTGGGGAGCTGACCCACTAATCGCCCTAACCCTTTTCAAAACCACCATCAGAGCAATCCTGGATTTCGGTGGAATCTTCTACGGAGCAGCATGTAGTACCCTACTGAAACGTTTGAATGTAGTACAATCGAAATCTCTGAGGTTATGCCTGGGTAGCTTACAGTCAACACCAGTCCACGTCTTACTTGCCGAGTCATGCGAACTGCCTTTATATCATAGGCGGCAAGAACTATCTGACCGATTTCTTCTCAAAATATTCTCCACGAGGACAAAGCTATACAACTCATGGTTCAATACCAACGTTAGTGACTTGAGCAGTCGATACTGGCAACATAGGAACTCACCGCTACTATGTCAAAGCCTCATGCGAGTAATGCCCATACTGCCGTTGACGGAATTACATGTCAAACCACCAAACTTCCAGCTGCTATACGAGGCTCTACACCCGAAGTTGACAACCACCAAAGTCTTCATGAAGAAAACGGTTCCCACAAGCCCGGTCAACGCTATATTCGGAGAGGAAGTGGGGAGACGGTGGCCTATGTCACGTATCATATTTACTGACGGATCGAGAAGGGACGGCAAAACAGGTTTCGCTTGCTATGATTCGTCTAATGGACAACAAAGATCGATCCGGGCTCCTGACCAAATGTCAGTATATACTGCCGAAATGATGGCAATTCGAGAAGCTATCAAATGGGGGGAGGAAAACGCTAGTGAAGATTTAGTGATTTTCACAGACAATCTCAGCTCAGTAACCAAACTGAAAGGTATCACACCGTATAGCAGACTCTCCTCGACCGAACGCGAGGTGTTACAGATGGTCCAAAACAGATTTGAAGGGAACCGGAAAACTACACTTGCATGGGTAAAAGCCCACGTTGGCGTGATCGGCAATGAAACAGTAGATCGATACGCCAAAATGGCTTTGAACAGCGAAATAGTCACCGAAATGAAAATTCCCCGAACTGACGTTAACCCATGGATACGCGAACAGCAACAAGCCCAGTGGCAGGAGGAGTACCGTCAAGATCCAAGAGGAGCCTTTTACAAGACTGGATTCCCATCCGTCAAACAACGACCATGGTTTCACTGTGGAGGGATCTACCCTCGAAACATGACAGTTACAGTGACTCGCCTTCGAAGCGGCCATGGGCTGTGTAAGAAGTACCTAAGTGAAAAGGGAATGAGCCAGGACTCTTCCCTATGCAACACCTGCTACTCGGATGAAGACCTGGAGCACTTAGTGATGTTGTGCGTTAAGTTTGTAACTCAAAGGGACTGTATGCTCAAGGAATTGAGCAAAGTTATACAAATGCCAGTGAACTTCACCAGTATTGTACACTCCAATAACGCTGCAGTATATGAAATATTGTATAAATTTGTAAGAGAATGTGACATAAATATCTGATAGTATATAAAAATAAATAAATGGCTATGGCGAAAGCTAATGCCAAATTAAAAAAAAAAAAAAAATCCCTATTTTTACACCCATTTTTCTCCCATAACACCCCTGGGTGTATACCGATCGGGCTGCCGAGCTTCGGAGTACAACTCGGACCCAGACTGTGTGCGGAAGAACGACAATTTTATACCAAAATTTAACGTAAGTTTATGGCTGAAACTTCGAACCTCAATTTTCCACCCTTAGGTCAACATCGACTTCATATTCGGTCTCCTCGTCCTAAAAAACATGAAACGGCTCCTCACAAGCACAAGCTCATGTTACTAAAACGCATAAAATACCCATTTTTATACCCATTTTGGTTTATTATTCTGTGAATAATACACATCTATTCCACCAGCAAAGAATTTTTATAATACCCCCTCAAAATTTTTTCTTTTCCGTTTCAAGGTGCGTAGATTCCAAAAACACTGCAAAGTCCTTGTCACATGGGTTTATTATTCTACTGGACATACCTACAGAAATGTTGGATGTTTCTTTCATGTGAAATAATTGAAATACCTATTTCTGATGTTTTCCAACAATTTTGGCCCCTAAAACACGAATTAGGTACGCTCCTTTTTTTTTCTTCAAAGTGTTCTTTGATCATTGATAGTGCCAATAAATTCATCGTCTTGATCCAGGTGTTAACACTTTTTCTAGTATCATTATTAAAATTGATGGTGATTTCAGACGATTTCCCAGGTTTTTTCGACTTTAAAAAAAAAATCGATTTTGAGAGCTGAACATTTGGTAGAACCTCAATTTGCCACTCTTTGGTCAAAATCGACTTCATATTCTGTCTTCTCGTCCCCCAAAACACGGAAAACGATACCTCAAAAGCTCATGTTACTAACTTGTTACTAAAGCACAAAAACTACCTATTTTTATACACGTTTTCACTCATAACACCCCTGGGTATATTCCGATCGGGCTGCAAAGTTTCGGGACACAACTAGGGCCCAAATGGAGCATGTGTGCGAAAAAACGACTTTTTTAGACCTAAAATGAAGCCGGTACACGTGATACGGCGGACGGCAGACGGCGGACGGATATTGCATTTTTGGAATCTACGCACCTTGAAACGGAAAAGAAAAAACGCTGCAAATCCCTGCACAACGGTTTATTATTTTGTACAGAATACCTCCTGTTACAGATCACAGCTCTGTATAGATAACCCTCCAATATAACATATGTACACCCTCCGTAGGTTAGTACCTAACCCCGTACTCGTTACTAGGTACCTACCTAAACCGTTAAGTAATAATTTACCTGTATAGATTCCCCTTCTACGGAGATAGAATAATGAACCGTTGTGTAATAATTTGCCCATCAATAATACTTCAACGGTTGTTCAAGTTGCAAAAGTAGGTACCTATCAACAAAATCCAGCCCCTTCCTGGTAGATGAGCCGTTATGTAATAATTTACCGTGGTGTAATAATTTACCGTTATGTAAATTTACCGTTGTGTAATAATTCACCGTTGTGTAATAATTTGCCATTGTTTAATAATTACCCATCAATAATACTTCAACGTTTGTTCAAGTTTCAGAAGTACCTATCAACAAAATCCAGTAGTCCATCACTTGTCAAATGAAATAATATCGCAGAACAACCAACTCGACTTCATACAGCCATCCTTGATTATAATCAGATGCTCCGTAGTTATGATATCCGGGCCGGAGTTATACCGTTTGATTCCCGATCGTGTTGACGAAGCTTTTTGGTGCACACGAACGGCTGGACGTACAATGCTCCGGGTGGCCTCAAAAAATTGTTTAGCTCAAGACAAATTTAATAACGCAAAAAAAACAATACCCTTCAATCGAAAGTTTTCGAGATACGGCGTTCTGAAAATGTCAACCCCTATTTTGAACCCCTTAGAGATGACTGACAGTAACGTCGTGCTTCGAGGACCAACTAGACCCCGAACGGAACCTATAACCCGAATTTCATCAAGTTTCTTTCATGGTAACTAAGAAAAGTGGCCCTTACGGCGTACGGCGTATGGCGGACAGACAGAAATATTTGTATTGCAGTTTTGGATTCTACATACCTTGAAACGTAAACCATCAAATTTTGAGGGGGGGTAAGAATTTTTTTTTTCTTGCTCGATTCCAATGGTTCATGATTGAAAATAATAAACCAAAATTTTGAGGGGGTGTTATAAAATTGTTTTGCTGAGCAAATACATAGGTGTATTATTCACAGAATAATAAACCAAAATGCAATCTCCGTCCACCGTCCGCCGTATCATGCATACCGGCTTCATTCTCGGTCTAAAAAATTCCTTCTTTCGCACACAGGCTCCATTTTGGCCCTAGTTGTGTCCCGAAACTTTGCAGCTCGATCGGAACATACCCAGGGGTGTTATGAGTGAAAATGGGTATACAAATAAGAAGGTACTTTTTGTGTTTTAGTATTATGTTAGTAACATGAGCTTTAGAGGTATCGTTTTCCGTATTTTTTGGGACGAGAAGACCGAATATGAAGTCTATCTTGACCAAAGAGTGGAAAATTGAGATTCTAACGAAGTTTCAACCTTAAATTTATGTTAAATTTTGGTCTAAAGTCGTCGATCATCCGCACACGGTTTGGATCCCCTTTTGGGAAAACATTTGGGTCCTTGTTGTGGTCCGAAACACGGCAGCCCGATCGGTATACACCCAGGTGTGTTATGGGAGAAAAATGAGTGTACAAATAGGAGTTTTTTGGGGATTTTTGAGGTTTTAGTGAACATGAGCTTGTGAGGTATCGTTTTCCATGTTTTTCAGGGCGATAAGACCGAATATTAGGTTGATTTTGACCGAAGAGTGAAGAATTGAGCTTGCATCGAAGGTTAAGCTCCCGAAAATAATTTTTTATTAGTCAAAAACATAAGAATCTGTCTGAAACTACCATACATTTGTCTAATAACACTGGATGTAGTATCAACACGTGAATCATGACAATTAAATGTTACTATCAATGATCAAAAATGCTCTGTTAAATAAAAAGCCGAGCCTAATTTGTGTTTTGGGGGGCCAAAATTAGAGGAAACCATCAAAAATAGCCATTTCAATAATTGCACATGAATGAAACAATATATGAACAGCCACAATTTCTGTACGCATGTCCACTAGAATAATAAACCCAGGTGACAAGGACTTTGCAGGGTTTTTTTCTTTTTGTTCTTTTTATTTTTTTACAGATTATCTTTGATCATTGATAGTGCCATTTAATTGGCTTGATTCACATGGTGATACCACTACTTCTAGTGTTATTATACAGTGATTTCAGACAAATTCCCAGATTTTTGACTCATAAAAAATGACTTTCGGGAGCTTAATGTTCGTTACAATTTCAATTCTTCACTCTTTGGTCTAAATCAACTTCATATTCGGTATTCTTGCCCTAAAAAAAAAACATGGAAAATGATACCTCACAAGCTCATGTTCACTAAAACCTGGGGAAAAAAAACCAGGAAAAACCCTATTTTTACACCATGTTTCCCCCCATCACACCCCGGGTGTATCCCGATCGGGCTGCCGAACTCTGGATCACAACTAGGGCCCAAATGTGTTCCCAAATGGGGACCCAAACTGTGTGCGGAAGAGCGACAGTTTTATACCAAAATCTAACTAACGTGAATTTAATGCTGAAACTTCTATAGAACCTCAGTTTTCCATTCATTGGTCAAAATCGACTTCATATTCTAAAAACATGAAAAACGATACCTCACAAGCTCGTGTTCACTAACCCCCCCCAAATTCGAAAACCCCAATTTTACAACCATTTTTCTCCCATAACACGCCTGGATGTATTCCGATCGGGCTGCCGAGCTTTTGAGCACATCTAGGACCCAAATTTTTTCCCAAATGGGGACCCAAACAGTGTGCGGAAGAACGACTATTTTAGACCCACATTTAATGTAAATTTACGGCTGCAACTTCGAACCTCAATTTCCCACTCATTGGTCAATCTCAACTTCATATTTGGTATTCTCGTCCTAAAAAACATGGAAAACGATACCTCAACAGCTCATGTTGCTCAAAAACACACAAAAAATACCCATTTTTATACCCATTTTTCACCCATAACACCCCTGCGTATATTCCGATCGGGCTGCAAGGTTTCGGGACACAACTAGGGCCCAATCGGAGCATGTGTGCGAAAGAACGAATTTTTTAGACCGAAAATGAAGTAGTTATGCGTGATACGGTGGACGGCGGACGGACATAGCATTTTTGGAACCTACGCACCTTGAAACGTAAAAGATAAAATGTAGACGGGGTTATAAAAATTTTTTGCTGAGCGAATACATAGGTGTATTATTCACAGAATAATAAACCGAAATGCGATGTCCGTCCGCCGTACGTCGTATCATCTATATCCACTTTATTTTCGGTCTAAAAAATTAATTCTTTCACAGAATGGGCTCCGTTTGGACCGTAGTTGTGTCCCGAAACTTTTCAGTCCGATCGGAATATACACAAGGGTGTTATGGGTGAACAATTGGGAGTAAAACTATGGTTTTTTGGTATTTAGTAACATGAGCTTGTGAGACATCGTTTTCCATGTGAAGTCGATTTTGATCAAAGATTTGAAAATAGAGGTCTTATAAAGTTTCAGCCCAAAATTTACGTTAAACCTCTTACGTTAAATGCCTGCAAACAGTTTGGGTCCCCATTCGGGAAGACATTTGGGCCCTAGTTGTGCTCCAAAGTTCGGCAGCCGGATCGGAGTACACCCAGGGGTGTTATGGGGGAAAACATGGGTGTAACAATAGTGGTTTTCGAGGTTTTAGTGAACGTGAGCTTGTGAGGTATTATTTTCCATGTTTTTAGGTCGAGAAGACCGAGCATGAAGTTGATATTGACCAAAGTATGAAGAATTGAGGTTTAACGAAGGTTAGCTCCAAAAATTCATTTTTTATGAGTCTAAAACCTAGGGAATTGTCTGAAATCATTATAAATTTCAGTTACAACACTGGAAGTTGTATCGACAGGTGAATCAAGACAATTACATGGCACTATCAATGATCAAAGATAAATTGTGAAAACGCTGCAAATCCCTGCACAACGGTTTATTATTTTGTAAGAATACCCTTCTGTTACAGATCACAGCTCTCCGTATAGATAACCCTTTATAATAACTACTACTACACTACTACTATGCGCTAGACTATTTATCCACTATTACTACTATTCTACTACTGTACTACTGCACTACTGTACTATTCTATACATGTTATGTAGATCGCAGACCCTCCGTAGGTAAGTACCCAACCCCGTACTCGTTACTAGGTACCTACCTAAATCAGAGTTGAATGTTGCTAAAATAATTCTGTCGATGACAAACAGTACCTAAAATGGCAAAAAGAAACGCAAATATTGAAGTTCTGAAGGGAAATTGTTGATGTGGAGTGAAAAAACGCTGCAGAGTCCTTGTCACATGGGTTTATTATTCTATTGGACATACCTACAAAAAAACTGGCTATTTATTTATTGTTTCTTTCATGCGTAATAATCGAAATAGCTATTTCTGATGGTTTTCATTAATTTTGGCCCCTAAAACACAAATTAGGTAGGTACGCTCCTTTTTTTTTTTTTTTTTTTTAATAACTAACTTTGATCATTTGTAGTGCCATTTAATCGTCTTGACCACGGGTTGACACTTTTCCCAGTGTTATTATACTAACTGATGGTGATTTCAGACGATTTCCCAGGTTTTTCACTCATAAAAAATCAATTCTAGGAGTTGAACATTTGGTAGAACTCAATTTTCCACTCTTTGGTCAAAATCGACTTCATATACGTTCTTCTCGTCCCCAAAAACATGGAAAACGATATCTCAGAAGCTCATGTTACTAAAATGTTGCTAAAACGCAAAAAGTACCTATTTTTACACACATTTTCACTCATATAACACCCCTGGGTATATTCCGATCGGGCTGAAAAGTTTCGGGACACAACTAGGGCCCAAATGGAGCCTGTGTGCGAAAGAACGACTTTTTTAGACCGAAAATGAAGCCGGTACACGTGATACGGCGTGTTATAAAAATTTTTTGCTGAGCGAATACATAGGTGTATTATTCACAGAATAATAAACCAAAAGTTGCAAACGTACCTACCACCAAACACCAGCCCCTTCTACGTAGATGATATAATGAACCGTTGTGTAATAATTTACCGTTGTGTAATAATTTACCAATATGTAATAATTTAAACATCAATAATAATTCAACGTTTGATCAAGTTTCACTGCCTATCAACAAACTCCAAAAGAGCCATCAGTTTTCAAATGATATAATATCACGGAACAACCAACTCGACTTCATACCCCGTGAATATAATCAGGTGATCCCTAACAATGATGATCTTGGGCTAATTACCGATGGTTATCGCGTCCCTAGTGATGATATGTGGGCTGAATGTATACAATGTCATTCACCCTGCTGTTGAAAAAGCCTGTCGGTGCAAACTTCTGGGCCTTACTGTGAACGAACGGCTGGACGTACAATGCTCCGGGTGGTCTTAAAAAAACTCCCAAGTTCGAGAACTATTTAAAACCGTAAAAAAAATTCAAGATAACGGAGATTTGAACCCTATTTTTCACCCCTTAGGGATGACTGACATTAACGCCGAGCTTCGAGGACCAACTAGAGCCCAAATGGGACCTATAAAACGAATTTCGTCAATTTTGGCTCATGGTAACTAAGAAAATTGCGAAGCACGGCGTACGGCGGACGGACAGAAATTTTTTTATTGCATTTTCGGATTCTACATACCTTGAAATGGAAACCATCAAATTTTGAGGGGGGAGTTGAACAATTTTTTTTCATGCTCGATTCCAGAGGTTCATTATTGAAAATAATAAACAAAAACAAAAAAATAGGAGCCCAGTTCGTGTTTATGGGGGGCCAGAATTGGTGGAGACCATCAAAAATAGCTATTGAAATTATTGCACATGAATGAAACAATAAATGAACCGCCCACATTTGTGAAGGTATGTCCACTAGAATAATAAACCCATGCGACAAGAACTTTGCATAGTTTTTGGAATCTAAGCACCGTGAAATATAAAAGAAAAAATTTGAGGGGGTATTCTAAAGAAAATTTCTGAACCGAATACATAGGTGTACTATTCAGAGAATAATTAACCATAATTGGAATTCTAGCGCCTTCACATAGTTGACTCTATGTAAATGTGTCCTCAAACCCCATATTTACCACAACCCTCATTACGGACTTACCACCTAAATTTCAAAATTTAGACTAGTAAAGTGGCACAGGCAGCGTGCTAGTGGGGACATTGTCAGGCTGTGTTCACCCTCAAAATTTTTCGTACTATCACCGAAATAGCGGACAAACCTTACGCACGGCGTGCGAATATGCGAAATGTCGAGTGATGGATAACTTTGCCTCTGGGTTTTGCATAAAACCCGATTCTGCTAACGAAAGATAAAGGTTCTCATTCGGAAAAAAACAAAGTTCGCATATTTTGCTCACGAACTCAAAAATGTCGTTTGATCCGAATTTTATACAACTAAAATTAAGTCGGATTACATTTTCTAATCTTTTTTTAAACCACTTACTTAGGAAATTCTGGGTGGGGGTTGGGGAGGTCATTCCGTGTACCACCCTGTGTTCCTTGGGTCCTAAGTGATGGGATGGGCCCCCACCCACGCGCCCGCCGGCCGGCTCCCGATTCTCCCACTAGAATTTGACAAAGGCTCCTTTTACCTTCAGCCGATAAACGCTTTGAGATAGTCAACAGTTCGCTAGCCTGGGGGGCGTCGTTGACAACGTTCGCGATTCATCTTCATCAAAATAATCGACTTTCCTCGTACACGTCGTCGACCTGTAGACAAATGTTACGAAACTTTTTCAACAGTGGGTGCGTCCATCTCTCACTGTGGGCGGTCGTGAGTTGCGTTGCAATTCAGGGAAACCTTCTCAACGACGTGCTTGATGACGGGCTCAGCGACGTAGAGACGTCGGCGACTGTAAAGCATGTCACTTCTCTACATGACAACCCCCCATCAACGACAGAGGTAAACACCAAGTATTTTGTTCTCAGTGGGGTAAGGGACCCAGTAGTTGGGGTTTCTTCCTCAAATTACCTTTTGAAAAAAAATTAGACTTTACCCTCATACTACCCCCCCCCCCCCCCAACAACGGCAAAATAATCATGAAAGAACTTCCTTACTGATTGAAAACAGGATTTTCAATTGATTTTGTTTATTATTCTCTGGGTCTTATTATTCACCTATGTATTCGGTTCGGAAAATTTTTTTGGAACACCTCAAAATTTTTTCTTTTACGTTTCAAGGTTGCAGACTCCAAAAATGCAATATCCGTCCTCCGTCCGCCGTATTATCGATATCTACCTTAATTTTCGGTCTTTCGCACAAGAGCTCCATTTGGGCCCCATTTCTGTCCCCTGTCTCGGCAGCCCGCACCGAATACACCCAGGGATGTTAGGTAAAATGGGTGTAAAAATAGGGGGTTTCAAGGGGTTTTTTGAGAGGTTTTAGTGACCACGAGCTTGTGAGGTTTTGTTTTCCATGTTTTTCAGGGCTAGAAGACCGAATATGAAGTTGATTTTGGCCAAAGAGTGAAGAACTGAGGTTGTAACGAAGGTTCAGCTCCCAAAATTAATTTTTATGAGTCAAAAACCTGGAAAATTGTTGGAAATCACCATAAATTCGTATAATAACACTAGAAGTAGTAACAACAGGTGAGTCAAGACGATTAAATGGCACTACCAATGATCAGAGATAATTTGTCAAAAATAGGAGCCTAATTCGAGTTTTTGGGGGCCAAAATTGGTGGAAACCATCAAAAATAGCTATTTCAATTATTGCACATGAAAGAAAGAATAAATGAACAGCCAACATATATATGTAGGTATGTCCAGTAAAATAATAAACCCATGTGACAAGGACTTTGCAGCGATTTTGGTTTATTATTCTGCGAATAATACACCTATGTATTCGCTCAGCAAAAAATTTTTATAACACCCCCTCAAAATTTTTTCTTTTCCGTTTCAAGGTGCGTAGATTCCAAAAATGTAATGTCCGTCCGCCGTCCGCCGTACGCCGTATCACGTGTTCAGGCTTCATTTTCGGTCTAAAACGTCGTTCTTTCGCACACATGCTCCATTTGGGCCCTAGTTGTGTCCCGAAACTTTTCAGCCCGATCGGAATATACCCAGGGGTGTTATGAGTGAAAATGTGTATAAAAAAGGTACTTTTTGCGTTTTAACAACATGTTAGTAACATGAGCTTTTGAGGTATCTTTTTCCATGTTTTTGAGGACGAGAAGACCGAATATGAAGTCGATTTTGACCAAAGACGCGGAAATTGAGGTTTTACCAAAGGTTCAGCTCCCAAAATTGGTTTTTTATGTGTCGAAAACCTGGAAAACTGTCTGAAATCACCATCAATGTGTACAATAACATTGGAAAAAGTGTAAACAGGTGAATCAAGACCATTAAATGCCACTACCAATGATCAAAGATGATCTTAAAAAAAAAAAAAGCGTACCTATTTCATGTTTTGGGGGCCAAAATTGGTGGAAATCATCAGAAATAGCTATTTCAATCATTCCACATGAAAGAAACAATATATTTAACAGCCAACAAAAATCTCTAGAACTCCAATAGAATAATAAACCCATGTGACAAGGACTTTGCAGCGTTTGTGTTTTAGTAACATAGTAGTAAAATGAGCTTTTGAGGTATCGTTTTCCATGTTTTTGGGGACGAGAAGACCGAATATGAAGTCGATTTTGACCAAGGAGTGGAAAATTGAGGTTGTAACAGATGTTCAGCTCCCAAAATTGATTTTTTATTAGTCAAAAACCTGCGAAATCGTCTGAAATCACCATCAATTTGTATAATAACACTAGAAAAAGTGTCAACACGTGGATCAAGACGATTAAATGGTACTATCAATGATCAAAGGTAATTTGAAAAAAAAAGGAGCGTAGTACCTAATTCAAATTTTGGGGGCCAAAATTTGTGGAAACCACCAGAAATAGCTATTTCAATTAGTTTACATGAAAGAAACAATAAATAAACCGCCAGCATTTCTGCAGACCAATAAAATAATAGAATAATAAACCCATGTGACAAGGACTTTGCAGCGTTTTTGGTTTTGGCCCTGTAGTTGGACAGTTACACAGTTAGTAGGACACTCCTGTTAACTACTGGAACATATATCTAGGATTTTTTACATATTGCTCACACCAACTGATATTACAAAGTTCAAGGGGTTTCATGATTTGAATTCAATTTATCGATCAGTTTTACGTGCGAAGAAGAAGAAGAAGAAGAAAAAAGCTTACTATCTAGCTACTGGGACAAGAAAATGGCTATGGATCGGTAGTTCCTTTTTTTTGGATTATATACGAGCAGATGCCAAATTTACAAGAAAATATATGAAACAACTTCGGGTAACTATATTAGAAAATAATAGTGAGTAAATTAATTTAAATGCCGAGAAAGTAGCGCTCATGAATTTAAAGATGTCGAATTGGTAGTCAGTCGAATGCTGATTGTCATAGGGGGTTCAGTGCTGCCATTACCTTGCGACGGAAAGGAAGAAGGTCCGAACCAAACAGGTCCACATCCAATGCGCTGAAATTACTCTTTTTCGGACAATTGGCCCTACCACTGGGCAGCTGTGGCTCAGCAGTTGGACACTCTTTTTATGCATTCGAGCATTATTAAATATAACTTCATATTATGCACATTAAAAAACCCTTCCAAGTATGCCGGGTTTCATAATATCAGATCCAATATACATACTGATATGAGATCACATGTAGAAAACGAGCATCAAGAAAACGGCTTTGATCCAGTGGTTGGAGAGAAGTTGTCCAATTAAATGGGCCACGGCAACTTCACCGGCCCAATAAATGGACACCGTTATTAACAACTACTCATATATTTGAGCGAAGTAACCAAAAATGCAAGCATGTAACAAGTTTGGGAAGCTAAATTACCAATGTGACCATGTTTCATTAACGAAACTGTCTCATGTACCAACTCAACACTTCATTCAAATGCTTACTGAAAGGATTTTTATCGTGTAATTTTTAGGCTCGGCTCCTCAGAAGTGACCGAGACCTTATGACTTGGTTTTTAAAATTTTTAGATCATTTTCACTATTTTGAGGGAAAAGCAGATTTTCTCCATTTCGACCACGCTGAACACGAATCCATCGAGAAAAGAAGGAAACTGCAGCTCCTTCAGGTAGTCGAGTGTGTGTTTTGTATGTGTGTGCGTGCGTGCGTGTGTTTACAAATTTCTGCAAACCGCCATAACTCACGACCCAATAGTCCAAATTTTGATGGTAGGTCGGGCCCATATGAATTTTGACGCATTCGGATCAGTAGTAGAAACTGCGCATGCGCAAACGTGAAAAAAGTCGAACCCACATAACTCACAGCTCAATGGTTCAAACTGGCTCAGTTTGAAAGAGCTAAAAATCAAGTTTCCCTAATCTAACGTGATAAAATTAGGAAACAGTCGAAAACTGAAGAAAACTACTACACCATCTTATGCACTGGTTAAGTAGGCGCACTTGGTGTAAGACAGTGAACCAAAATCAACACAGTTACCTGCCCTGTTTAATGGGTGTTTATTACAAGATAAGTAACATGTATATTCCCCCTATCTCATCAGGAGGGTTTGGATGGTACCAATATAACCCATCTTGAATACGATAATGGAATGATACAGCTGGTAATGAAATAACTAGGTAGTTAGGTAGGTACCTAAATCTTCTCTTCTATCCTCTAATCGACGGTTTCACTGATCCAGCTACGGTTTTCGTCGTTTAGTTTGGTGGAAGCAAGACAACTTCATTTTCGATCCGTTTCGAAATAGTGAGTTTCCTACTACGGCGAGTTACCACGACAAACGTTTTTCTACCCTGTGGCGTAAGTGACTTGTCTTTCAAAACATAACTGATCTCTCTCTGAGCCGGTGCCTACATATCAAGCGATGCGGTTGGCCCCTGTGAAGTGTCGACGTCAATGTGAAAGAGTGCAGATAATGTCAGCTGAGTTAAACTAATAATCTTATTGACCAAACGACTGGACGACTGGATTGGAATGTAAGGATTTTTGGAGACTTTCAGCAGTTTTTGGTTTATTATTTTCAATAATGAACCATTGGAATCGAGCATGAAAAAAAAAATTCTTACCCCCCCTCAAAATTTGATGGTTTACGTTTCAAGGTAGGTATGTAGAATCCAAAACTGCAATAAAAATATTTCTGTCTGTCCGCCGTACGCCGTACGGGCCACTTTTCTTAGTTACCATGAAAAAAATTGATGAAATTCGGGTTATAGGTTCCGTTCGGCGTCTAGTTGGTCCTCGAAGCTCGACGTTACTGTGAGTCATCTCTAAGGGGTTCAAAATAGGGGTTGAAATTTTCAAAATGCCTATACCATTTTTTTACGTGAATATTTTTACGGTTTTAAATAGTTCTTGAACTTGCGAGTTTTTTAAGACCATCCGGAGCATCGTACGTCCAGCCGTTCGTTCACAGTAAGGCCCCAAAGTTTGCACCGACAGGCATTTTCGACTCTAGTGTGAATGAAATTGTATACAATTCAAACCAAATCTCGTAACCAGAGACGCGCCCACAATAGGAATTTGTGAATACGGCCAATCATTGGTAGGGATCACCTGATTATATTGGCGGAGTATGAAGTCGAGTTGGTTGTTCTGTGATATTATTTCGCTTGAAAAATGATGGCTCTTTTGGAGTTTGTTGGTAGGTAGTGAAACTTGAACAAACGTTGAAGTATTATTGATGGGTAAATTATTACTACGGTAAATCATTACTCAACGGTAAATTATTACACAACGGTTCATTATACCATCTACGTAGAAGGGGCTGGAGTTTGTTG
The DNA here is from genome assembly GCA_954871275.1 of Leptopterna dolabrata. Taxonomy (NCBI): domain Eukaryota; kingdom Metazoa; phylum Arthropoda; class Insecta; order Hemiptera; family Miridae; genus Leptopterna; species Leptopterna dolabrata. The sequence continues at coordinate 99,974,636 of OX940974.1, forward strand.
GTAGGTACTTTTGCAACTTTTTTCACTCCTCATCAACAATTTCTTTTCAGAACTTCATTATGTGTGTTTCTTTTTGTTAGGTACTGTTTGTCATCGGCAGAATTATTTTAGCAACATTTAACTCGTGATTTAGGTAGGTACCTAGTAACGAGTACGGGGTTAGGTACTAACCTACGGAGGGTCTGCGATCTACATAATATGTATATAATAGAATAGTACATATCATATTATATAGAAGGGTTATCTATACATAGAGCTGTGATCTGTAACAGGAGGGTATTCTATACAAAATAATAAACCGTTGTGCTGGGATTTGCAGCGTTTTAAAATCAGTTTTCAGCAAATGTTTACCCATGAACATCAAACGTGATCCACTTTTTCTTTTTGATAAAATATCTACTAGTCAAGGTCCTATTTACAAGATAGGTATACAAAACCTATGAATTTCCTTAGCCGACTCCACATCATTGGTGTTCCTCGAGGTCGAATGACTCACGAAACGTTTCTTATAGCGAATTGTAGCAAATAATAAGCTACGGCAGTGGGTTTGAAGGCGAAGGTTGACCTTCAACAATCTATTGCACATAGATGTAAGCATTGTAGAAGCAGTAGAAGCATCGTATTCGCCAGTACCAGTTGATGCGTCATTGATGGAATTCCGTGATCCCGCAAGATCACCAGATTTTGTATAGAGGCTTCAGGGGGGCTCTGTAAATTCTCTCAAGCATGGACGCTACTTTGCTGACTGTATTGCGACATACACCCTGGGCTCCAAATGGGACCCCCAGATATGTCCATCGAAAATTATGTGGAGAGGCTTCTAAGTATTCACCATCAACGTCAATGGCTAAACCTTCCATTGGCACCACTAGTCGGCCACCTCTTAGCACCAGGGGAAGGTACAGCGATTTTCTGAGATTGAAGTTTAGTCCCACCTACCTGTTCCAAGGCACCATTGAGTGCTGTTACCTGGGCCTGTATTCCTGCCCTCGATGTAGCAATCAATACAACATCATCAGCAAAGGCAAGCGAGGACCAACGCCGACCTGCGTGGAAGTATCCCACTCTGGAGGATAGGGCTAATAGGACATGATCCATGACCACATTGAATAGGGTGGATGACAGGGGGTCGCCCTGCCTAATTCCCCTCGCATTCTTCAGCCAAGGACCTGCCCCAATTCTCGTTGATCCACTTTGAGGCTGCTTCAATGTATTCCACCAATTGCTTGGGCCATTGCCTGGCTTTTATTATGTTCATGATGGCAAAATGAGAAACTCTATCAAAAGCCTTCTCAACATCAAGAACTGCCAGATGTAGCTCCCTTCTCTTGCGGTTGGCTTCAACTAATATTGTATTACAAGCTACCACATTCATTGCCAGCCCGCCAACGCCCCTGTGGTGTCCTCTTTGTTGCTCTACATGAGTAACGGAGGACTCCAATAGTTTTCCTAGGATCTTATGGAATTGGCGTACAACTACTGATGGGACGGTAATTGGGCGGTAGTCTGCCTCTGTTTGTGGCATGTTATTCGTAGGTATCATCGTTGTTCTGGCCTGCAAGACCATGGAAGGCATGATGATGTTGAAGAATAACACCCTCAGCCCACAAGGCACAGCCCTCCATACCCCCAGCAGCCCATCAGGGCCGCATGCTGTCTTGGTCGGTTCAGAGTGACAGATGTCACCCTCTGTTACTGGCGCCCATACTTGGTGCATGGACTGGTCCTGCGGGTGTCCCACCACCTCAGCAGTCCATTCCCGGGACGGTAGTGACCATTGATCAGCCCAATAGTTCCACAATTCTTCGTCTGTATGCCTGGCTTGTGCTCTTCCATTGCCCAGGATATCTTCTGCTATGGCAGTTCTATCCCCATCCCACAGCCTCCTGAACCTAGCAAATCTATCCCTTCTCGTTTCTGGTGGTGTATCATTACTCTGAACGTGGTCTCTGGGCGGACGAGGTGCCGGACCACTGATGTGTGATAGCCAGAGGAGTAGATCATCCTGGGGGTTCTGGTCTTGCACGATCATTCTCGCCACCTTCAGTGGATTCCTAGCCACTGTGGAGTCAGGGGGAACGAGGAGGCAGACCGGTTGGCAAAGGAAGGTACTAAAAAAGCCCAGCCTGATCCACCTAGAACACTGTACTTGGCCAAACGGGAGATAGCAGCTGCAATGAAATGTCGCAACAAGTAAGCAGTAGAGGCAGCGAGCGCTGGAAAGGACTGGGAGCTCCTCACCACAGAGGAAGGCAAGATTTCCCCTTTTCTCCCTAGGCGAATGTCAGTGGCCCTGTTTAGGATGACTACTGGCCATGACTACCTCCAAAGGAATTTATTCAGGGTAGGGGTAGTCGACACGCCAATCTGTCCATCGTGCAACCTGGAAGACATGGACGCCCGACATATCATGGAGTGCCCTTCAGTGGTAGGCATATGCGGGTCCACGCCAGAGGAAACAGCGTGTGAAAGATATTGGGCAGCAAGACGTCGAATGAATGAGATGGGCGTTGGATGAAAAAAGTACTGCATTGTCAAACTAGTGCTGGGAAACCTCCTGTCGGGGGTTTGACTGTGCTGGAGTTTCATTGTTGGTCTGAACAGGATTCCCACGTAACTGTTCCAATACATCCCGGTAATGTGGTCTTGCTCGAACTGCTTCCACAGATTTGATTGTTCTATCAACCATTTTTGTGGCAATAACTCGGTTCATTTGGGTGTTTGGTATTGTACCCTCCAGCTGAAGCTCCATTGCTGCCATGATGTTCATTTCCTCTTGTGACCAGTATCTGCATCGTTTTGGGCCAGTCTCATCAAGAGCACACTGTTCTGGATGAGCTGATCTAATATGTTTAGAAAGTCCTATGCGTGAGCCAAAGGTTCTTTCACACTGGCCACACTGATGTTCCTGCATTCTACTGGCCATAATCGGTTGCTTGGATCGCCGCCTCTTTCTCCTTAGTGAACACAGTACATTTTGGGTCCCCTGTTATGTGCTTGGTAGGCTTTTTCGCTGCCTTGCAGGACATGCATTCTATCTCTGACTGCTGCTTCATACAAAGCGCAGCCTTATGACCTTTTTCTCCACAGCGTTTACAACAATCTTCCCCGGGGAGACAAACTGTACAATCCACTGAGCGATGACCCACTCTTGTGCACCTGAAACACCGCAGAACAGGTATGTACGGAGTCACAGGGCATCGGCACCACCCTATGTATAACTTTGGATCGTTCATAATCGCCCTATAAAGCTGGGTTTCCACCTCGACCTCCCAGCTCACCGGACGTCCATCCCCAAGCCTGATCATCCTCTTGGGGCTGAATCTAGCCTTGAATGCGTCTAAGTTCATATTCGGGAAGTTTTGTTCCCGGACGGCAGCCTGGAGTTCCTCAGCTGCCAGGGAGCTCTCTCTTATTCCACTAACAACTATGCATGGTCTCCTTTTTGGCATCAACTCCATTTTCAAACCAGCACCCCCTGCACTGGTATCTGCCATGATATTCCTGGCTTCTTGAAGGTATGCTGCTTCTAAGATGACCTTTTTGTCCCGCCCTCGCCTCATGTTAACCAGCTGCCAACCCTTTGATTTAGGGTCCACATTTTCTGCCAAACCTTTTTCGACCGCTTCAGATGAATCCATCGTAGTGTTGTTATCAGCTGGCTGGACAACAACAAAATGCTTGGGCTACTGGGCAGCCTTTGTAGCCGTGCCGTAAGATTTTATATTGGTCCCAGTCTTTGGGGGGCTGGGTCCGACACGTGGCATCACAAATCCAAGGCTTCCCTACCTTTGGTAGTGAGGAAGCAAAATAATCATATTCCAAATAATTTGTGACATGACGCAAAACGCAAAAGAAGTTGAGTGGATACTTGTAGAACCAAACGCGTAGGAAACAGAAATTTGGAATGTCGTTTTCCAAACACATGCTTTTGATAATTATTTTTGGAAAACAGCATCAGGAACTTAAAAACTCAAAAAATAACTGTAGCATTAACTACAGATTCATATATTTTCAGTTCATAAAAGCTCTGAAACGGAAAAGAATTCCTTGGTGTCAAATCTTCGACTGGGAACGCAAGGAACACCAGTGATTGTCGCGTGACGGGCTACGGCAATAGTTCCTGGACATTTGAGACGAAGGCATTGATAAGAAAACTGCGGAGAGAACTACGCTATTTTAAAAACACAGCTTCCGATTCGAGTTGAAGATTTTTTTCAGGAGCCACAAAAAGTAGATTGGTACCTACCTACTTGTTTTGATCTCAATTTAAAAAAATTTCTTTTCATAAATTGTATCTTTCTCCTCCTTCGTCTCTCCCAGGATGCCACCAAGCTATGAAATTTTGCCTTTAGGGGACGGGTGCGGCCGTGAAACTGGGCTGAGCCAGCTTTCCGGCACGGCCTGGGTTGCCCCGACCCATGTCCTTGGGCGTTGGGTGGCTCCAGGGATCTGTGTCTCCTCCACGGCACCACACATTGTTACTGGAGCGTGTTCATCACCTTTCCCCCTTATGTTGTTTTTCTTTCTCTGTTATAAATATTATGTTTGGTAATGAGACCAGTCCAATATTATAGATTGTGAGAAGAAGGTTGATCGAGCTAGTCGGGTTTTCTTTATTGAACAGTTTATTCAGGGTCATAGATTGACCCTTACCAAGATCTACAGTTTTGGAATTTAAAAAAAAAAAATAATAAAAATTGAGGTTATTTCATAAATATGGGTCCCTAAATATAGTTTTTAAATTTTGATTACAACTAGTTTACAGTTACTACTTGATTCATTAAATTAACTCTCATTTTATTTTATCCCATAACCGTAGAACTTTTAACTCGATTTGCGTCATATCCATGACCAAAACGTATACAACAACTGCTCAATAAACAAAAACCGACTAGCTAGGTCCATCCCCTCTCCATCCATGATATATACATATATTCAGGATTCTATACAACGAATTTGCATACGAATATTATATATCTAACAAATTTAAAACTACACGGATAGATTCAGAATGCACTAAAACGGAAAAAATTTTGGACCCATTGCAATAGTGTATTTTCTTCAAAAATTCGCTAGAAAATCTGCGAAGTTGTTGCACAAAACGTCTATGTTAACATTAGAATATTCTTAGCACTCACTGCAATAGCTATAGAAACAACTGCAAGGAAATTATGGGGTGTAGGCAGTATGATCCAAACGATATGGCATCATGAAGTTACTTAACCCAATAACCCCAGAAAATTTGGTCGTAATTGGTTGACTTGAACGAGAGTTGTACTTTTACGATTGCGTATATGGTTCACTTTGGGCCTAGCCAGCACCTACTCTCCAAATTTCACCTCATTATGGCTCGGATAATTATGAGAATGTCATGGGTTTACGCGCAAGCGCAGACAAAAGTTGCCGTCTCACTTTGATGTGTGCTGGCGGCACCATGTATGTGGGACCTAGTCCGCTACTACCGAGTATGTAATCGAACGTAAGGCCCAGCCTGAAATGGCTAATCACCTAACGTTTACCTGACCCTCCAAATTCCAGCTCACTCGACCATTTTTCGTTATTTAATAGATCAGATCAACAAACCCAACGTTTTTTTTTTCGTAGGGTGGTGAGGAAACCTTTGAGGTCCATAGGTGGGATTTGGACCTCGTAAGATACTTGGAGGGGACCGCACCACCAGGTTATGTGGGACTCAAACAGCACTAAAACCTCAACTACCTTTTCCCACGTTGGAACTCAGCCTGGAACTGTTTAAAACATTGCTTCAGGCTGAGTCCTAAGGAGATCTCTTCATTCCTCGTTTCGGTCCGCACCCTTTGTTCTTTGGCGCTCTCATTTGAGCTGCATCTTATTCAGGATCTTTTCCACATATTCGGGTACGTGATTCCAATGCTTCTCGCTTTGCAGCATCATGGCGACAACCATTTCTGGTGTAAAGCTGGCTGCTGAAACGCCCAATTCTTCCTGTATGCAAGTCCGTTCTACTGTCCACTGCGTACACCTGAAGAATGTATGATGCACATCATCTTCCTCCTGACAGCTGCGGCATGTAGGAACACTTGCCTTTCCCATCTTGTGCCGTAGCTACAGAATAACCTGTGTCTTGAGTTAGGACGGAAGAACTGAGTTAGGAAGTAGTTCACTTCTCCATGTCTCCGCTCAAGCCATACTCGGATGTCAGGGACCAGCGGTGCAGTCCACCTTCCTCTTGGCTCACCTGCCCACTTGCCACATATTGAGCAACGTTTCACATATTGAGCAATACCAGACGAGAATGTGGACATAAATTTGCAGTAGACACATTTATGGTTCCACCTCTGGTATAGGGAGGAAGCAAAATTAATTCACGGGGGTTGTTAATGACGTATGATAACTTATGATAACTATTATCGATTCATTTACAGTGGTAATGAGACATACATTTTGATTATATTTGTTTGTGTTTTATTGTGTTCATTATAATCAATAATGAACCTATGGCATCAACCATGGGGGAAAAAATAACCCCGCTCAAATTTGACGTTTTCCGTTTCAAGGTAAATAGAATCCGAAAGTCGAATAAACAAATCTCTGTCCGTCTGGCGCACGCAGTGCTTTCCTTAGTTACCATTAACTAATTAATGAAACTGATCAATGAAATTTGGTTTGTAGGTCCCATTTGGGGTCTAGCTAATCCGCGAACCTCGGCGTTTCTGGCTGTCATCTCTAAGGAGAGAAAAAACTAGGGTTTGAAATTTTCAGAAAGCCGCGTTCCGTAGGTAGCAAACTTTTAGTAGAACGTGTAGTTTTTATGACTTATTAAAATTTATCTTGCATCTTAGAATTTGTTGATACCACCCGGAGCTTTGCAATACGGAGATTGCACCTAAAATCTTCGTCAGCATGAGTGTGAATCATACTCTACGGTATAGGTACATAACTCCAGCCCGGGTATCATTGCTAGGGAAAAGCTGCGGCGTCTGAACCCGACCTCTCACCTACTTACGTCTACCATTTAGAAAGATGATACATAGGAGTAAGTTGGTACTCATAGTTCACGCAGGTATAATTTCCGAATCATTTCCCTCTCCTTCAGTCTAATACGGGAAGCTCTTAGTCTCAGGAAAATGCGGCCACCAGGGCTTTTACATTTTAAGTATTTTCTCTTATTGAATTTTTCCAATAACAACTCTTTTGAATTGCTTACTCTCTGAAATTCTGTCTTCAGCAAAACGACCATTTTCTTATATTGCATTAACAGATTCGTTTCAACTATAATTACCTATTTAACATAGACAAACACGCGAAAACCCGATCATCACAGTCACCCGACACGTCGATGATCATCTCAGTCTGTTAATTGTTATTAATTAGTGGTTCAGTTGGACGTGAAATCACTCGTTGGTACTTCAAAGCATAATATTTCGGGCCTGTGAGACTTGGAGAAAAGTTCGTTGGTAGGTACCCAATCCTGCGGGGCTATAACAATAAGCTGATTACATGAGACTAGAAAGTGTCGTAAATTCTTCTTTATTCCCCGTGCCATCTCGATTAATCACACTTCGATCGTTCATCCACTTCAATGATGCCCTCCACGACTATAGACTTTTTCCTCGCTCCATTAACAACGACGCAGGCCAATTAGTAGGTTGCAAATGTCTGTTGGTCAGAGTGACGACACACCGACCGAGTCTTTCACACGGAACATTTCATTCCAAGATCATTCATTTTTCATGTCTCGTTATTAGTTTTAATATACTCCTAATCTGACATACTTCTGAAGAAAAGTCCTGCAGAAAATGCCGAACCACGAGCTGTTTTTCCTACTTGCATCGATACTTGACTGTAAAATAGTCGGCTACAATTCATTAGTGCTGGTGCACTTGGTCGGGTTCATTGATTTTTGGAATAAATAAATATCAACTCAAAAGGCGAGTATTTACCTTCCCGGACCATCTAGTAGGTTTTTTCCTGAAGAGCGAATTTTCGAAGAACACTGAGCCTTTGCAATGAGTGCAAATTTTTTGTGCTTGAGTTATTGAAAAATGTTTAGATACAACAATATAGTAACGACCCATAGATATTAACATTTTTCTAAATATCTTTATGAATAAATCAAAATATGAATTTAGTAAAACGGTCAATAATATGAGGAAATGGTAATTTTATGCAATAAACAATATTATTTGATAAAAAAGTTTAGAATGCAATAAACTGTTGAATTTTATGTTTTCACGGTTAAAAAGATGAAAATGTTAGGAAGACGCAGTGAGCTGAAGTTATTTAGCAGGTAGGTATGTTAATTACTTTGAAACTTCCCTCATATGGTCATGCTGCATGACTGGAACTTTTCCCTTCCGTTCCTATAAATGTATTTAAAAAATCGAATATAATAAAGTTCCTGACTTTTTGCTAGTTTTGCCGATTTTTAACCCACCAAAGCTCAAACTAGACCTTTTTTGGTTTATTATTCGGTGAATAATACACCTATGTATTCGCTCAGCAAAAAGTTTTTATTACACCCCCTCAAAATGTTTTCTTTTACGTTTCAAGGTGCGTAGATTCCAAAAATGCAACGTCCGTCCGCCGTACGCTGTCCGCCATATCTGCATAACTACTTCATTTCCGGTCTAAAAAATTCGTTCTTCGCACACCGGAACCATTTGGGCCCTAGTTGTGTCCCGAAACTTTGCAGCTCGGCGGAATATACCCAGGGGTGTTATGGGTGAAATATGGGTGTAAAAATAGGTTTTTTTGGTGTTTTAGTAAAATGAGCTTTTGAGGTACCTTTTTCCGTTGTTGTTGGTTTTTTTTTTTGGGCGAGAAGACCGAATATGAAGTCTATTTTAACCAAACAGTGAAGAACTGAGGTTGTAACGAAGGTTCAGCTTCCAAAATTGATCTTATATGAATCAAAAACCTGGGAAATTGTCTGAAATCACTGTCAGTTTTTATAATAACACTAGAAAAAGTGTCAAAAGGTGAATGAAGACAATCTTATAATTAAAAAAAACAAAACAAAAAAACGGAGCGTAACTCGCGTTTTTGGGGGCCAAAATTTATGAAACCATCAGACATAGCTATTTAAATTACTGCACATGAAAGAAACAATATGTGAACAGCCAACATTTCTGTAGGTATGTCCAATAGAATAATAAACCCATGTGACAAGGACTTTGCAACGTTTTTAAAAAGAAAACATTCTCGACTATTTTAATGCGCATAGTATTAAATCACTTATTATGGTGATTGTATAGGTAGGTACCTACTATTTACATTTTAGGTGTTTTAAGCCATCGGAATAGACGGCTGAAATTTGATTAATTTCTTTTGAATATCTTTGAAAAACATCTTGTAGCCGAAAGCAAAATGATGAAAACGAATTCTTTGAAACACCTTGTAGCCGAGAGCAAAATGAATGGAACGAATTCTATCTCCATTAGCACAACTGATCACGTCCGCGATGCTGGCAGAGGAGTCGAATGTAAAGCCCCCGAAATTGAAATGGCGTTTACTTTACTTTTTTAGATTTCTTTCATGTTTCTAATCACCATTCTCTCTAGGAAGCTATTTTCATGTCATTTCCGGAATAGATGAGCAAGATGTAGTTTGATGTATTTAAACAAATCTTAGAACGGAATCTTGGATCTGAACGTATATAGTGAACCCCACACTGATTGGTTTATTATTTTCAATAAAGAACCTTTGGAATCGATCGTGAAAAAAAAAGTGTATCCCCCCCCCCCCCCTCAATTTTATGGTTAACGTTTCAAGGGACGTAGAATATGAATATCGAATAAAAATATTTCCGTCCGTCCGCCGTACGCTGTACACCGTTCGCCGTAACCAGTCCGCGGCTTTTTCCTTAGTTCTCATGAACCAAAATTCACGAAATTTGGTATATGGGTCCCGTTTGGACTCTAGTTGGTCCTCGAAGCTCGGCGTTACTGTCATTCAATTCTAAAGGGTGAACAATTAGGGGTTGATATATCCAGACCTTTAATACCCGCAGAATTTGTTTCAAAGAATCAGTATTTGAGAGGTGAGTTACCAAAAATATTATTCGTAGCAGAGACAGATAGAGAGAACACCTAGCCTCGTAATTCATGTGTTAAAATACTTCACAAGTAACCACTCACGTCGTTGTAAATTGTCAGTTGGCCTTCTCTCAAAATACACCCGTCCTATTAATAAGATCCGCGATATGAATAGTTTAGACTCTACTTAAATCATGAGCCATGTTATATAAATTAATGTACGTTGACGAAGTTCGAGACTATATATTGGGAAAAGTTTGATTGTTCGATTGAGCATTTTGTTTGAACAACCAGGGTTCGAGAAGGGGCCCTCTCATCAATCCCCCTCAAAGGCAATCAATGGTTTACCATCCTCGATACAATCAAGTCTTACAACAATATTATTTAATTATAACTAGAAATCATGCGGGTTAGGCTATAGATGGTCCCCTTTGAATGTCAGAACGATCAGATCGTTGGTATGGCCACTGCGCATGCGCCTACGAAAAATCCGAGTTACTCAATTTCTCACAAATCAATGGCTCGATTTTTTCCTTCGGTATACAGGTGGGGTAAATAATCTCCTATGAATTTCAGAACGATCGGACTATTGGTATAGCCACTGGGCATGTGCAAAACGCGATATCTGAGGTACTCAATTCCTCAAGAACCGATGGCCCGATTTTTATGAAAGTTTTAGGAATCATCCTAATATATATTGAATTTAGTATTTATTATAATTTTAGTTGATCTATGTACGATCATATTATCGATACGAGGGAGCTATGTGTCATTAAACTTGGCAGACGTTTGCTAAAACTTCTTTGAAGTCATTGATCCGATGTCTTGTAAGTAATGATTATTGTTCGGATCGATATGACGTTAAAAACTTCCAACTATGACGGAAACAAATCGGAATAGGACCGAAAAGTATGATCTATAATTATTATCCAAGTCCCGAAAAACTCCAGAATGTCTACTGTACACCCAGAAAAAATCCGGAAATTTTTGTTCAAGCTTGGTAAATCTCAACAGTGTGGCGTAATCAGCAAAACATCATCCTTGCTGAGTGTTTACAGACAAAAGTGGAAATTGGGAAAAATTTGGAAATGCGTTTCTGAATTGGTACCTACTTGATTTTATCAGTCTTGTTCGAGCCTCCGACGAGGATACATCGATTCGAGGAAAGTAAACGAAAACGCGAGTGCAACCCGGATTTTCTTGGTCGACACTGTTACCTCTGAAAATGGAGTAGGGAAGCTGACGGTTCCTGAAACCGTGTGAACGAAGGCCAACCTTATGCAGCACCAAGCGATCACTAAGCAAATTCCTGACGAGAATGTTCGAAAGTCGTTGGGTGAGTTACATAGTGTAATTACAGCTCTTTGTGATTATCTAATCGAATCTAATGAAATCATAAGTGAGGAAAAAAGAAAAATGGCTGAGCTTGTAGAAGAAAATTCTTCTCTAAAATCAAAGATTAGATTAACTGAACAAGTGAATAACAGCGAACACGGAAATGCTCAAAAAGGAACCAAACTGGCAATTAAAACAAGCTGAATATAAGAAGCAAAGTAAAGAAACTCTAGAACGACAGAATAATGCTGAAAAGCAGTCAGAACAACCAGAAGAGCAAAAAAAAGGAGTAATATGAGGAATATTACACTTGTGAGAGAGTGAGGAGAGTGACGGTGGACACTCGAGAGTCGCCCTTTTATGACTAGTGATAATATCACCAGTTAAGAAGGGATATCGATAAGGTTTCAGCCTGACTGCCCCCGTCTTCACTGGAAAAACAAACGACTCGAGAACTGCCACCGTCACACACTGACCAGGAACGTCTTGAGTATGACGCAAAGTATCTAGGAATGGCATTAGATGTGAGACTGAGATGGAAAGGGCATGTTCGAAAGAAAAATTCAGAACTGGTCCTAAAATTCAGAAAAATGTACTGGTTGATGGGCAGACGTTCAAAGATGTCTGTGCAAAACAAATTAACCCTGTGCAACCGTGTCGTGATACCTGTATGGACTTACGGACGCAGCTGTGGGCTCATAGCAGTCGGGAGATAGTTCAGTGCTCAGGCCTCAGGGGTATAGCCAATGCAAGGCAGGGTAAATTCGGAATGACAGACTCTACCACGATCTTAAGGTGGAGGCTATCGAAGAAACAATAAATAACGTGCCACCGCCCACCTAGAGCGGGTAAGAATGTGTGCGGTAAAATTACAGCTCTTAAAACCCTCGATAACCCCCCCACCGACACCAACAGGGGTCATGAGTGGGGGGGGGGGGGGATAAATGTCAGAAAAGGCACTTCCTTGGGGCAAAACGAATGTGTGTGCAAAATTTCAACTCTTGAAACCCTCTCTAACCCCTAAAACTGTCCCCCCCCCCTCCCCGCCAATTATGGGTGCCAAAAGGTGCGGGATAGGGGGCAAATTGTACAAAAGGCATTTCCTTGGAGCATAACGAACTTCAATTCAATTCAATTCTTTATTCAAACACATATTTAGTACATAATGAAGAAATAAGTACAGAAACATGAGAAAACCAAGTTCATGAATGGGCCCCTAAGGACTTGACGACCCGTCCAGGGGCTGGTTGTCACTGAACTAGCTTATTAGTTTGGATTAAGCGTGTACTTTTAGCTGGAAACAATATATTTACAGACAATATTCAACTTGAGTGAAAAAAAAATTAATGTATATATTATATGGGTATGTAGCACCTATGCCATCGATATTCCAAGATAGTAATTACCTAAATATATAACATAGTTACAATTAAAGATCAAACCTATTCAAGAAGTCAGTGTGCAGGTCAGATTTGTGCATTTGCAGCAGGTATGCACCAATTCTTTTTTTGAAGGATTTAGTCGACTGATCTGATTGTAAGGTAGTCGGAAGTGAGGTGTATGTTGTGGGAGGCAGCCATAGAAATTGTCTTGTGAAAAAATCAGTGGTAGGGCGGGGAACTCGAATTTGGCTACCCTCGCATGTTGCTCGGGTGACTCGCAGGACAATGCGGTGGGGTAGACATTTTTTAATCTTGTGTACACGAAGGAGGAGCGATAAACAAATATCAGTCTTGGTGGAAGAATATCAAATTAAAAAAAAAAATCATTGATCCGCGTTCGGGAATGTGACTGAGTGATGATTCGAAGGAGGGAGTTGCACACAACATTGAGCGAGCGGAAGGTTTGGGCATATGCTCCACCCCAGAATTCTATACCATATATTAGGATACTGTATACATATGCGTAATAGACCATCTTTAAGTTACTTTTGGAGAGCCATTTTCGTAGTATACAGAAAAAGAAAAACGATTTCCTTATTCTCATTGCTAGGGTCTCTATGTGCATCCTCCATTTTAGGTGCTGGTCTAGTTGGAGTCCTAGATATTTAATGCTATTGACTTGCTCAAGCTTAGTACAATTACAGGTTTCATAATTTAAACATGATGCTTCGTGGATTTTTAGATTGGTGGAATCAGGTTGACCTGCGGAGGTTATAGAGATAGTTGGCATAGTTGGATAGTAGGCATAGTTGGTCTTAGAAATGTTCATTGTTAGGCTATTAATGCAGAACCATTGGTGTATTTGAGTAAGAGTTTTACTTGCATCCTTGTGGACGTCCTCCCATGATTTATTTGTCAGTATTACTGCTACGTCATCAGCAAAGGCGACGAACTTGCCACATGTTTGTGAATTGAAGAGGTCATTTATGTACAGTAAAAATAGTATAGGACCTAGAACAGATCCTTGGGGTAACAGAATTTAATCGGCAAGGAATTACTGCGTACTTCATTAAATTCAAAACACTGATTTCTTTTGGAAAGATATGACGAGAACCACTGAACTGCTACTCCATCTAATCCAAGCCTATCTAGTTTATTTATCAACCTGCTTATATCAATGGAGTCGAATGCTTTTGTTAGATCAATGAAAACACTAAGCACCTTATCCCCATCATTTAGTGCATTTGAAATTTCGTTAACTAGGTACTTCAGCAAGAGCGTCTTGAGTACTCCGATTCGGTCGAAAACCATACTGTGCAGGTGATAGTAAACTGTTAGTTTCCAGGTAATTCACAAGTTGCGATTTGATTATCTTCTCGAAGATTTTGGCAAAGTTTGAGAGCAATGAGATTGGTCGATAATTTGACGGCGAAGACCTACATCCTTTTTTGTAAAGAGGTCGAACTACTGCGATTTTTAGTGAACCTGGAAAACAACCATTAAGTATGCTGAGGTTAATTATATGGGTCAATGGAGTACTAATATATACTCCTAATGTTTTGATCAAGTTAAATGATATACCATCCCAGCCAGGGCTGGAACCACCTCTGATTGACTGAATAGTTCTGAAAACTTCTTCAGTGCTGGTTAATTGTAGGCTCATCTTGCCAGTAGTTCTAGGAGGGAGGTTATGCATAGGTCTGTAATTGAGAAATCTTTCGTTCAGTTGCTGGCCAACTGATATGAAAAATTCATTGAGTCCATCAGCTATTTGACTGGGATTTGTGGTTTCGGATCCATTGATACAAGATTCTACGCCCTTTCCTAGGGCCGTGTAAATAGTTTTCCAGAACTTGGCAGAATTCCCTGCTTTTTCAATTTCCGTTTTAAAATAGGAATTTTTCGTTCTTTCTATAATGGTTTTGAGTTTGTTCCTATATCTAATATAGATTTTTCGCAGTGATTCATCATTTTGCTAAGCTTTGCCGATTTATCGCGCTTATTGATAGAAGTCACTATGCCACTGGTAATCCAAGGTTTAAGTTTTCTTATTTTATGATTTTTGGCCACAGTAGGTGAAACAAATCATATGCATCGTTGGTATCACTTTGATTATAGACATATGACCAGTCGATAGACTGCATGATTGACTTCAGTTTATCATAATTAGTTACCCGGACATAGGTTACCTTTTGTTGCTTATCCTTACAAACACTCGGATCACCGGTTCTGAAAGCAATAGTTGAGTGGTCAGTAATGTTTGAGTGAAATATAGCTGAAGCTGAGTGCCTAAAACCATCGGAGGGAGATTTAACCATAACGTGATCCAGACACGCTCTTTCCCTCGTAGGTACTTTCAATCCAACTTATATATCCTAATTCTAGTAGAAAATCACAATACTCCGACACAAGCAGATCATTACCAATGCTGAAAATGTTCATGTTGAAGTCGCCAATGAGGATGCTCGTATTTCTGCAGTTCAATTGTGTAAGTTGTTTTTTGAAGTCCGTGAGAAATGAAGAAACTGAGTCTGTGTGTGATCGATACAGCCCAATCACAGTGAAATGTTTTTGATTAAAGGAGAGGTCTAATTTAAGTGTCGATGCGCCGGTAATGAAGATTTCTGTTGCATCATCAATCTGGATGTCGTTCGCTACGTAGGCAACGACACCGCACGCTTTGTTGATGGTAGCGGAGGTCACTTTCAGGGAATAGCCGTGTACAGAAAATGCGCTGGCGTAGTCGCAGGCGGATGTGAACAAAATTTCAGTAAGGACGATAACCTTAGGTTTGTTTGTCATCTGGTCTAAGTAAATTAAGAACTGATCCCAATTAGCTTTCATACTTCGGATGTTCAAAGACATTATGGTGAATTCTGATAGTGAGCAAAAGTTATCTAAATCGTCAACATTATTGCATATAGTAGTTTCAAGTCCACCGTCATTTTCTATCATTTCAAATTTCATAATTGGTTCTGTTAATAAGGCCAGAGATTGTGTTAATGTAGCTAGGGCAATTATTGTCACTCGCTGCATGATCATGTGGTAGACCGAATTTTTTGCAGTTTGCGCAGGATGGTGGTTGTTCACTCTTTGTGCAATTTTCTTAGTGGAAAGAGCCCCACTGCAGTGTCCACATGTTGGAGTGGTGTTCTTACATGTTTTAGCAACATGATTGAAACCATTGCAATTGTAACAACATGAAACTCGTATGAAATCCTCAACACGACAGCAACTCCATCCAAGATAGATTTTACCAAGGTCAAGTAGTTTTTTCCTCTAATCAGGCGACACCTCAATCACATGATGCGTGGTTATTTGATTCCTTTTACCGAATTTGAACGCAAAACTCAGTTGTTCGTTTATGGTTTTCGCGTCTAAGTGGTTTAATCCAATAAGGCTTTGTTTGATCTCGTCCTGGGTCATTCCTGCAGGAACTCCGTACATTGCAAGCCGAGGAAGTCTTTTTTGGGGTCTACTAACGTTCAGTCAAATGTCGTAAAATTTAGGGCATGCAAGTAGAGCGTTTAGATTTTCCTTATCGGCAGCCCGAATCATGAGTCCTTTCTCACCCAAATTCCTGATGCTGGTGATTTTTAAGCCCTGAGAGACCGGATCTATTGCAGTCTTTATGTCCTTTTTGATATCATCAGCCTTTTTTGTGCTATTTTTGTCAGACGGGAAAATCACTGCGCTGTTATCCGATTTTAAGGGCTTGTTAATTGTATTTTTTTAGTTTTTAGTACAGTGGCAAAGGAAGGCGTTTTTTCAGCATCATCGTTTTGTAAAGTAGACACTATGTTCAAAATCGAGAGGGTGTTAGCTTCCAAGGTAGAAACGAGCGTATCCTTAACTTCCTTAGCTTCTATGTACTTGCCATACAACCCACTCAAATGAAGTCCCAAATCATTCACATATTGCACCATCGTCTTCATTACACTAGCCAATTGAGTAGTTTCCGATTTCCCTATTTTGTTCTTACTGTCCAAGCAGAATCTAAGAAATATTTCTTCATTTCTATTAACGGCTTCACAAACCTTCCATACGTAACTCATCCATGTCCATTTTGCTTGGCGATCCCATTATTGGGCCACGCAATCACTTCACTGCACCGTAGTTATGAAAAGAATCACGCTCACTGTAGATGTTCACTCTTAGACGGCTGAACGACAACTGAACATGTGTGTGCAGAATTTCAGCTCGATCCGTTATGTCTGTGAGGCTGTAGCCCTGTCAATGAAGAACGACAACAACGACAATGACGACAGGTAGAAACGAAAGAACGAATTTTTTAGACCGAAAATTAATTAGATACGGATACGGCGGAAGCGGACGGACATTTTTGGAATCTACGCACCTTGAAAAATAAAATAAAAAATTTTGAGGGGGTGTTATAACAATTTTTTGCTGACCGAATGCTACTTATTCACAGAATAATAAATCAAAACGTGAAAAAACAGCGATTTTCAAACTTCCGGCGCCTGATGGTCCCAAGGGTTGAAATTTGGTACACGACCTGAGGGGCCACATCAAAAGGGGTGTACGAAAAATCAATCCCGGAGACCACCCAGAGGGCGAGTAACGGTGGTAACGGAGGGAGTAGGGATTAACGGGGCGGGGGGGGGGGGGGGGCTAAAAACCCTACTTGTGCTGTCGTGTAAACAGTGTCTTGGTCGCTGTAGTATGGAGGTTTCGGTTTGCTTGGCGAGCGGGACGCTCCCGCTTAATCGCTGCAATCCTTTACGAAAACCACTTCAGGTGAAGTTGCGAAAACATGACGACGAGCTAATAGTGATCGACCCTCGGAGAGCCGAGTTGATAACGCCGGTCAACAACGCCCGTGTATAATACGTATTTTTTTCTTCTTTTTTTCTCTCTCTTTTTTTTTAAATACTTCTCCTCAATCCAAGGGTATCTTGGAAGCGCGATTCAAGTAGATTTATCTGGAAAATAATCAATATTAAAATAAATTGGGTGTGCCTCTCAGTTAAGAGCCATCGAGTGAAGAGTGCAATATTAAGAATCAAATTAATTTGGGTTGCTCTCGGAGTTATAAAGCCACCGATAAAGCTTCGTTGTTAGTTCCTGTGACAGTGGGAGGTGTGGCGCTTTTGGAAATCATCGAGGCAGTTTTTAGTGCTGCATACTTTCAATGAGAAATCTTGTAATATGATGAGGAGTACCTTACCCATGACTTCTGTTTATATTACTTTCCAATTTTTAAATGAAAGTATGTTCCATCCTAAGTATTTTGAGGCCAAGCGCACTCTCCTACGATGAATATCACTGCACCCCTCCCGCCTGGGCAGGACTCCCTTGCCAAGTGTGACGTCACTTGTTGCCGAAACCTGGAAAGCTCATAGAAAAAGAACTATTCATCGTAGGAGAGAGAGCGCGGTTGGTCTCAAAATGCTTATAATGGAACCTACTTTCTTTAAAAAATATAAACAGAACTCATGGTACTCCTCATTGTAGGAATTGGTCTTTTTCGAACAAAATATAATAGAACGTGGGATGTGAAAAAAGGGAGGAGCGGACGCACATGACGTACAATCACAGAATAATACACTGTCAACGTGACATGATAAATATAGAAATACAGGCCATTCATTCAGAATGGCTGTTAGCTATCAACGGTTACCGCATCCAGAAATTCAAATTCACCAGTACTAGTGAGTGTCATAATGGCGTGACAGAGTTTAAATGACTGGTGATTTCGTTATTCTCAGTTATTTAATAAGTTAATAGTTATCGATTTCAGTTAAAAAATGACAATCGCTAAATTCCACTTTCTCCAGGTCATAACAAACTATATGATCCTCAAAATTGCGTCTTACAGATTCCCAAAGATGTCTCATTGCGTGTGACGATATGAGAAATCTATGGATAACTACTGCCCACCAAACGGATAGGTGTTTTACTAACGCAATTACTTGAATAGAATAATCCATTATAGCTATATACTCGTATTACATTAGCGATGATTCATGAAAGTTTAATTACTTTCAGTTAATTATTAGAACTTCATGGGCTTGTTGGAACTAAAGTGAATGATCTACAAACGATTCTAAACGACTCATGGTGCTGCTCGGGTGTATCTGTTCAGCAAATAATGCTTCTGGTAATGTTCTGCTGTTAATATTCTGGTTGTGAACACCCAGTTGATTGCTAATATGTCAGATAACGAATTTCACCGATTTCTGATCGACAAACTTCTCTTCCACAACTACCGACACTCAACTCCACCGTTCCATTTTCTTCCACAACTCTTCCGTGAGGCAGGCATAATCTTTGTCGAAGGTTGAAGCTTTAATTGGGCTTGAATGATGAAGATCTCGAGGCGGAAAAAAACGACTGAAATAATTCCATCTAGGTAAGTATACTGCAACGCTCTGATCTCGGGGACGACAGGCGTTGTGCACGACCTTGGGAAAACCGGGGAAACGACGCGACGAAACACTGACTCAACAATAACAAATCGGCGTCCCTAAAGTAATTGCCATGCTGGTTGAGAAACATGTGGATACAGGGGATCACAGCTTTTTTTATTGAGCTATTGAGCTCACGACATTCGAAAACTGCTACGATTACTGAAGAGGTTTGTGGGTGGCTATTCTTCTAGTTACTCCTAGGATAACGCAGTACAGACTGCACCAGACGCACCGTAATGATCTTAACTTTCTCTAAACTTCCTACCAGTTTGACCACAATTCAAGCTCACGAAAACACTCCAATTTATATACCCTACTTTTATCTTGAACGTTAGTTCTACCTTTAACTTATCCTAATGAAGATTTGAGCTTATTTTTAGTTTTATACCCTACTTACTTTGAGTTTAGAATTGGAATTTTACCGATTTTATCAGAAATGTTCCCATAATAGTACGGTATACTTAACTGTCGTGGATCCTCCCAGACCCACAACTCTTGTATCCGCTAACTTAAGATTTCACCAAATAAACAGTGGAGTGGGGACACAAGTCGCACGAGACTAGCGGGCCAGCCTGGGATCCCCACCATCCTCTACCAGCTAGAGGATGGAGGGAGACAGCTCCCGACCCTATAAGAACTCGCCTCCTGCGCCTTTTTCTTCATTCTACGCTCTCCTCTAGTCGCTGACTACTCTCTCTCCTCCTAACCTCGTCTCTCTCTCCCATCCTCAAAAGATGCTGTGAATGGTGGTGGTTCGCCCATAACCAACAGCCAAACGACCTAAAAGATCCCAGGAAAGGGTGGTGGTACGCCCATAACCCGCCTGGGCATATCCGAAAAGATCCGGGTGTTGGTGGTGGTCCGCCCATAACCTTACCCGGCAGCATCCCTCGAAAAGAATCCGTGAATGGTGGTGGTACACCCATAGCCTGCCTGGGCATATCCTCACACGGCTCGTGATGAACGGCACAATTTAAATTCATCACAGTGGTGAATCCGACACATGTGATGAATTTAAATTGTGATGAATGTGATGAACACAATTTAAATTCATCACATTCATCACATGCATTCATCATACTTAACTAACTATAACTTCCCTCTGTAGATTCGAAATTTCTTTCCTACTATTTTTCGTAACAACCCTACTGTGGAGGGCTTCTCCATATCCATTACTCGCTGCTATCCTTTTAATAGTTAACTTTACCTAATATCTGTTCACACATTGGTATCGACAATCATACTATGTTGATCATAATTTTGTGTGTGTGTGTGTGTGTGTGTGTGTGTGTGTGTGTGTGTGTGAACAACTGCTGCTGGGATTATAAACGCGGGGCCCGGACAACTCGTACTCTTGAGCTCATACTCCGGACAACTCGAACTGTCCAATCTCTGAATCTTCTAGTGGATTATACTTACTACGATATTATTCCAAGCCAATCTGGTTTATCTCTCAATTCATAGTGCGACGTGTTTGTTGTCCTCCTCCAAGTTTCATAAAGTCGGGTCAGTTTGCATGAACACTCAGCTATGTCCGGAACCATGCGGAACCGACCTAAGATCCCATAGGAAAAGCGAAAAGTTAATACACGACAGCTTCTCGAACAACAAGTACCTAAAAATACGTAAATACACAAGATAGCCGAAAAAAGGCCCTCTCGTAGCGAAAAATGTAGCAGAAAATGTATATTATCATCGCAGTATACGAAATCGTTAGACTGTTTATTTTACATTTTACATTCCTGTGATCCACCAACCTACTTCCGTTATTCTGAAGAGTCAGCTTTTCAGTGACGATTGTGGAAGGCCCTCGGCCAACCTCCCCGCGGTGCCTTCTGAGTAAATAACACTAATGGGCTGATAATGATGATCGGTTAATCCTAATAACCGCAGTGTGCTCTCTTTACCTGCCGCTCTACCATCAGAGTACGAGTTGTACGGGATAAGAGTTGTCCGGGGTTGAACCTCTAACAATAGACTGATTACGTGACCGTACGAGTTGTCCGGCAATCGAGAAGAGAAACATGGTTTGAAGAAATGACAGTAATTGCGTACGACAATTCTTGACGATTTCGAAATAGATATTTATTGGAGGAGCTTCCCTAGCGACAACTCTATGGTAGTTAGGACCTACTATTAAGCTCGAAGGATATTATGAACGGACTAACCTGCGGGTCCGGGGCATTTTTTATTTATTTATTTTCTTTTCCCCCAATAGGAGTTTGTACGGGTGATTTATTGTGGGGCCTGACAGCAGCTCCAACCCACTGCGACCTATAAGATAAATTGGTAGTCTTCTCCACCCAGGCTGTATTAGCCTTCTGCGAAAGGTTTGTCAAAAACCCTCCTTCCGTACTCGAATCGTAGGAGATCTTGCAATGCCACCCTAGGAATGATGTTTCGGTTAATTACATCATGAATATTAAGTCTATAACGACCAAGAGCGTCACAACAGCCCATGATGTGTTCTGCATCCTCGGTTTTCATTTCACAGAACCGACAGATGTCCCATGTTAGCTTGCCCATCAATACCAAATTGACTGATGGTTCAAATTCTAGTTTTAGTAAAAATCGCAAAAAATCTTCCTAAATAATGAAAAGTATCCAAAAATACCTACTATTAAACCATCAAAACTGTTTGAGGATGGATACCAACCGAGAAAGAAATAGGTTTTTTCAACGGATCAATATATTTTTCCTTGTTGCGTTAGAAAGTACTCCACGAAGAAGTACCTACGTTAGATACAATTTCAATCTTCTTCAGCTTGTGTGGCGCGACAACCCGCTAGCCATACCTTGCCTCCTCATAATCATTTCTGTAGCTACAAATATTTTCTCTCAAAGTTCACAAGTTGAGTTTTTTTAAAATCTACAATTGTCCAAAATTGAAAAAAACACCAGTAAAATTACAAAATAGGAGCGGTAGTGTACTATGATACAATAATCATTTCTAAATTAAAAACAAATTTTGGGGTAAAAGTGTGATCAAATTTGGGGACAAAACTATAAAAAATGATCGATTTAATAGGACGCTACTTCAAAATTCGCTCATGCAGTCACGCTGCATGGCCGAAATCTTTTTTTTTAAATTCGGGCTTGTCATGTTTGTTCCAGTTTGAAGATTACGGATCCGAAGTGCAGAACAAAAGTACCGGCGTTGGCTTTGTGCACGGTTTCATAGCTTCCTCGACTGTTATCATCGTCTCCGAAATTGCTGACAAAACTTTCTTCATCGCTGCTATCATGGCAATGAAACACTCCCGCCTTGCCGTGTTCCTCGGGGCCATTCTCGCATTGGCCCTCATGAGTGTCTTATCAGGTGCGTAATTCTTCAAAAACAGCATAGCTGCAATTTGGAGGATACTTACGGGTTAGGCCTTTGGTGGTGCGCAAATATGAAAACCTTACCGCTTTATATCCAAACTATATCCAAAAGTAACTATATCCTAACTATGTCCTAACTATATCCAAAAGAACTATAC